>ML664183.1:13913763-14102515 GCA_007570785.1 Antilocapra americana | reverse complement strand
ATATACACAATGGAATATTACTCAGCATTAAAAAAAAATTCATTTGAAGCAATTCTACTCAGATGGACGAAACTGGAGCCCATTATCCAGAGTGAAGTAAGCCAGAAGCAAAAACAACAATACAGTATATTAACACATATATATGGAATTTAGAAAGACAGTAATGAGAACCCAACATGGGAGCAGCACTTATTTACTTTTGTTTTTATTTCCTTTAGTCTAGGAGGTGGGTCATAGACGATCTTGCTTTGATTTATGTCATTGAGTGTTCTGCCTATATTTTCCTCTAAGAGTTTTATTGTTTTTGGGCTTACATTTAAGTCTTTAATCCATTTTCAGTTTATCTTTGTGTGTGGTGTTAGGAAGTGTTTTAATTTCATTCTTTTACATGTAGCTATCCAGTTTTCCCAACACCATTTATTGAAGAGGCTGTCCTCACCCCACCGTATATTCTTGCCTCCTTTGTCAAAAATAAAGTACCTGTACGCGCATGGGTTTATTTCTGGGCTTTCTATCTTGTTCCATTGGTCTATATTTCTGTTTTTTGTGCCAGTTCTATGCTGTCTTGATGACTGTAGCTTTGTAGTATAATCTGAAGTCAGGAAGGTTGATTCCTTCAGCTCCATTCTTCTTTCTCAAGACTGCTTTGGCTATTTGGGGTCTTTCATATTTCCATATGAATTGTGAAATTCATTTTGCTTGAACTTCATTCAATTTCAGTTGTGAAATTTTTTGTTCTAGTTCTGTGAAAAATGCCATTGGTAATTTGATAGGGATCACATTGAATCTGTAGATTGCATTTGGTAGTATAGTCATTTTCACAATATTGATTCTTCCTACCCAGGAACATGGAATATTTCTCCATCTGTTTATGTCATCTTTGATTTCTTTCATCAGTGTCTTATAATTTTCTGTGTATAGTTCTTTTGTCTCCTCAGGTAAGTTTATTCTTAGATATTTAATTCTTTTTATTGCAATGGCAAATGGGATTGATTCCTTAATTTCTCTTTCTGATTTTTCATTGTTTGTATATAGAAATGCAAGTGATTTCTGTGTATTGATTTTGTATCCTTCAACTTTGCTAAATTCACTGATTAGCTCTACTAATTTTCTGATACTATCTTTAGGGTTTTCTATGTACAGTATCATGTCATCTGCAAACAGTGAGAGCTTTACTTCTTTTCCAATCTGGATTCCTTTTATTTCTTTTTCTTCTCTGATTGCTGTAGCTAGGACTTCCAGAACTATGTTGAATAATAGCGGTGAAAGTGGACACCCTTGTCTTGTTCCTGATCTTAGGGGGAATGCTTTCAGTTTTTCACCATTGAGAATAATGTTTGCTGTACGCTTATCATATATGGCCTTTACTATGTTGAGGTTGACTCTTTCTATGCCCATTTTCTGAAGAGTTTTAGTCATAAATGGGTGCTGACTTTTATCAAATGCTTTTTCTGCATCTATTGAGATTATCATATGGTTTTCATCTCTCAATTTGTTGATATGGTGTATCACATTGATTGATTTTCGTATATTGAAGAATCCTTGCATTCTTGGAATAAATTCAACTTGATCATGGTGTATGAGCTTTGTAATGTGTTGCTGAATTCTGTTAGCTAAAATTTTGTTGAGGATTTTTTCATCTATGTTCATCAGTGATATTGACCTGTAGTTTTCTTTTTGTGTGTTGTCTTTGTCTGGTTTTGGTATCAGGGTGATGGTGGCCTCATAGAATGAGTTTGGAAGTATTCTTTCCTCTGCAGTTTTTTGAAAGAGTTTTAGAAGGATAGGCATTAGCTCTTCTCTAAATGTTTGATAGAATTCTCCTGTGAAGCCATCTGGTCCTGGGCTTTTGTTTTTGGGGGATTTTTGATCACAGCTTCAATTTCAGTGCTTGTAATTGGGTTGTTCATAATTTCTCTTTCTTCCTGGTTCAGTTGTAGGCAGATTCTTTACTGACTTAGCTACAAGGGAAGCCTATAAAGTGAAAGTTGCTCAGTCATGTCCGATGGACTATATGGATTCTCCAGGCCAGAATACTGGAGTAGGTAGCCTTTCCCTTCTTCAGGGGATCTTCCTGACCCAGAGATCAAACCTGGGTCTCCTGCATTGCAGGTAGATTCTTTACCATCTGAGCCACTATATCTACCTCTTCAGATATTTAAGGCAGAGCCTTTAACAATCAGCATTGTGAGATGGTGATAAGGATGAGTGGATTGCCTATTACCACTCAGAGGAGAATGGGTGTGTGGGAAAATCAGCTATTACGAATGCATAATGTTTTCCCCTCCTGCCCCTAAACTTCTTGAAAAGCTAAACTGACTTCATGAGATGAAATTGTACTGAACGGACAGTGGAATGATGAAGAGTTTGCACTGAAGTGGTTTTTGAAAAAGAAGTCTGATTGTCATAGAAACACTCTGAAAAGATTTTGATGCAACTTTGGAATTACTTCACATCCAGTTACATAGGACATCCACTTGGGGTGAGAGATAAGTGCTTCTGTCACTGCAAACATAGAAAGAAAATCCATTTAACCTTTTTAGCCAATATATTAAAGCAGAGGAGAATTATTTTTAAAATGCAATTTCTGACTTCAAGTAAGAAGTGTTGGAAGAAAATTTTTCTTGGTGTAGTTTGGAGTTTCCTAATAAAGGAGAAATGCTGCAAGACATCTTAAGTTTGGGTTCCTTAGGAAAACGAGAACTTGAGGACCAGGAAAAACACCAAGCAGTCATTGAGTTCATTCTCTGACCATCAGGAGGGGCCAGGTTGCAGCAGGTAGGATCCTCCTACTTTAAAGACTGATGCCTTCCTTTGTAAACATCTCAGTGCTTAAACTCTCATTTTACCATAGTTTTTTTTTTTTTTTTTTTATGGTTTACCTAAATCTTGGCAGTTCAGTCTGTTTGTTTCGTTATAGCTTCAGAAAAGATCATCACTACCAAAAACATCGATTGAGCACTTTTTACAATGAATTTTGTTAGATGAAGAGGAGAAAAAGCTAAAAGGCAAGGTTTTTGCCCCTAAAATCTTACAGGAACAATCCCCTTTTTTGTCTCAAAACCTTTCTCATAAGTAGATATTGTTAATCTTTTCAGAACATCGAATTTTGGAGCATACAAAGGGTTCTGGTACCTCTAGCCCAGTTCTCTAATTAAATACAATGGAGCAAGTGACACCAGAAGAGATTAAGTGGTTCAACCCAAATCACACAGAGTTGGGATTCCAATCCAGGTCTCCCTGCTTCCAGACCAGTATTCCATCTCTAGCTTAAAAGTACCTTGGTTATTTTTCTTCACAAAAATACCCTGGCTGACATTTAGTGCTGTATTCCCTTCAAAGTAAATGCCCACACATGTATGATTTCATATTTTGTCTCCTCCTATACAGCGCTTATAGTTTATATATATATATATATATCTAGAACAGGGGAGGTTCAATATGAGTTTAGACTACCCTGTGCCAGGAAGCATAGAGGTACTCACAGACCATGGGGAACTTGCCCAAAGATGCAGCTGTAAGGGCTCCTGCTCTGCAGATTTGGAACATGTCAAATGTCAGAAAGAATCACAATGATAACTTCTAAATAAAACAATCTATTGAGTCCATAATGGTACTCAATAAGCTAATATGAATATGTAAACAAGTAAATAAATATAGAAAGGAAAGGAAAGGGAAAGAATCTTCTTTACAGAAGAATGCCAGCTAATCAACATGGAGAGAAGGGTACAATTAGAAAGTTAATGGTTTTACAACCCCCAGTGAAATAATTGATTCAAGCAAAGATCATCTATGAACACAAAGACCATAAAAGGTTGTTGGGTGTCAGGATAGTCTCAGAGTACTAAAAGATCACACAGAGTGGAGATTCCTTAAAAATCTGGAAATAGAGCTGCCATACGACCCAGCAATCCCACTGCTGGGCATATACACCAAGGAAACCAGAATTGAAAGAGACACATGTACCCCAATGTTCATTGCAGCACTGTTTACAATAACCAGGACATGGAAGCAACCTAGATGTCCATCAGTAGACGAATGGGTAAGAAAGCTGTGGTACATATACACAATGGAATATTACTCAGCTACTAAAAAGAACACATTTGAATCAGTTCTAATCAGGTGGATGAAACTGGAGCCTATTATACAGAGTGAAGTAAGTCAGAAAGAAAAACACTAACAGTATATTAACGCATATATATGGAATTTAGAAAGATGGTAATGATGACCCTATATACGAGACAGCAAAAGAGATACAGATGTAAAGAACACACTTTTGGACTCTGTAGGAGAAGGCGAGGGTGGGATGACTTGAGAGAATAGAATTGAAACATGTATATTATCATATGTGAAATAGATCACCAGTCCAGGTTCGACACATGAGAAAGGGTGTTCAGGGTTGGTGCACTGGGATGACCCTGAGGGATGCGATGGGGAGGGAGGTGGGAGGGGGGTTCAGGATGGGGAACACATGTACACCCATGGTTGATTCATGTCAATGTAAGGCAAAAACCACTACAATATTATAAAGTAATTAGCCTCCAATTAAATTAACTAATTAAAAAATCACACAGGGATTACATATTTAATACAAAGGAGCAAAAAGCATCTTTATAATGGAGAAATCTGGCAGGCACCACTTTCACCAGTGACCTGGTTTATCAAGAGAATTGCTCAGGACCAAAAGTTGGCATTTTTTAAAACTTTCCAGGTGATTCTAATTTCTATCCAGAATTGGGAATACCGTCCCAGGTTTTAGTTAGATTTACACAAATATGTATGTATACGTGTATATATATATATATGGAGCTTCCCTAGTGGCTCAGCAGTAAAGAATCTACCTGCCAATGCAGGAGATACAGATTCCATTCTTGAGTTGGAAAGATCTCCTGGAGAAGGAAATGGCAATCCACTCCAGTATTCCTGCCTGGGAAATCCCATGGACAGAGGAGGCTGGTGGGCTACAGTCCATGGGATCGCAAGAGAATCAGATACAACTTGGTGACTGGACATCAAAGTTGTCAGCAAATTAATAACTTATCATGGTATCAGAAGTTTGACTGTTAAAGACTCTGCCTTTACTAAGACTATGGGGGAAAATACATACATTATATATAGAAGTCCTTCATGCAACAAATGGTTGTTTAATCTAGTCTATTCCCATGGGACAACCACATGGTATGCATTTCCTGAACTGTTGCAATGAGTAGCATCACTAATGTAATGTTCTTACCAAAAATGTTTGACCTGAATCCAATTCTGAGGCAATAGTCTGACAAATCTAGAGTGTTGGGCAGTCAAAAAGACAACTAACTACCTTGGGCTCTTCAAAGATCAATGACTTGAAAAGCCAAACAAAAAGTGAGAGATTGTTCTAGATGAAAAGACATAAAAGAGAACAGTCAGACAGAAATGCATAAACTTTGGTTGGATCCTGTAATTTAAAGAACAAAAGCCATAAAATACATTTTAGAGCCAATTAAAGAAATCTAAATTTGGGCTGTATTTTAGACATGATATTTGATTTAATGATAGTTTTCTTGTGTGTGATAATGATTTTGAAGTAATGTAGGAGAATGTCTTTATTCTTAGGAGATACACTCTGAATTATTTAGGGGTGAGGTGTCATTGTACCTGCTCTCAAATGATTCAGCTGAAAAACAGTGTGTGTGTTTGTGTGTTGAGAGAGAAAAGTGGGAAGAAAAAGAAAGAACATAGTTTTGAAAGGCTATCAGTTGAATCTATGTGAAGAGTATACAGGTACTCATTGTACTATTTCCATGTTTCTGTCCCTTTAAAAAATTTAAAATAAATAAATCAATCCTCTTAGTAAAATAGGAACCTTAGGACATAAACTCCATGAAGCAAGGGATGTATGTTTGTCTGTTTCTCTCACTGGAGTACCAAAAGCCCTTAGAGCAGCCCCTGGCACATAGTAGGCATCCAGTAAACGTTGTTTAATGAAAAACAAACAGGAAAGGTGACCCCAGCTTGGGCTCAGAGGGCTGGATGGAGGCCAGGGGTCAGGCGTGGCTGCCCAGTGGTGCCCTGCCTGTCAGCACGGTTCTGAGCTCCCTGGGGAGGCTCCATCACCAGCCTGGTGCTGCCAGCTGGGCAGAAGGTTGGGGGAAAGAAAAGTCACTCTGCCAGAATGGCTTTCCCATGACCTGCTTTCTCACCATTTGCACCGATCCACCTGGAAACAGCAAGGGGACATTTCTGATGAGAGTATTAAGATGTAGGCACCCATCGACCCACAGGGGTTCAGAGTCTCCTCATGGACTCAGGAGAAAACCTCATGGACCACAAACTCCAACAGACCCATACAATGGGAAAATCGAAAGTCTTACAGTAAGGCCCAAACTGGCTTCTTCTCTTCTTTTTAGCTCTCATAATGCCACCAAAACAATATATCGCTTTTCAAAGATGAGTTTCCTAAGATTGTATCAGTTAATGACTTGCTACTTCATTTCCAAATTTTAAGATTAAGGAAACATGTGTACTAAGAAATGATACAATATGAATTTTAAAAGTGCCCTGGAAGTAATTGGAGGACTTTTGTGTGACACAATTGCTCAGTGAAAGGCCCGCCAGGAAATCTGTCTCTGTCCTCCTCTTTCTTTTTCTTTTTCTCCTTCTTTCTTCTATCTGCTATCTTTTGCTGTCTGCTTTCTTTCTTTCTTCCCTTCCTATCTTCCTCTCTCTCTCAAAAAAAAAAAAAAATCACCTAAAGCTCAAGGCTGACCCAGCCTCCACCCGCGCCCCCCACCTCGCAAGAGCAGAGCCATTTCCCTCCCAAGAGTGACAGTTGGAGAAAGTTTCAGACCCTTTACCTCAGAAAATCCCCCACCCTCTCCCCAGGCCTGTCATCTCTTTCCTGTGTAGACCTGCAAGGGAGGCGACTTTACCTCTCCTGCTTAGACGGAGCCTGGCAGTGCTTTCTGAACTGAATTCATGTAAGAAAGGGAAGCGCCTGTTTGGAAGAACATACCCTTCTGCTGCCAACACAAGCAGATCTTTAGAGAGAAGGGAAACTGCAACCCCTCCAAGATCTTTGCTCTCCTTCGGAGCCCAGGCGCTCAGGTTTCACAAAGGAATTTATAGAGCAGACTGACGCCTCTGGGGTTGGAATGGGCTCAGAACCAAGTGGAGAGCAAGAAGAGGGACAGGCACCCCTGTCTGCTTTGTGTGGGCTGGAATTGTTTACCAGGGGATGAAAACGTCCTCTCACTGAAAAGGAATGTTTGGCAAGGAAATGACCTCTGGAGGCTCAACCCAGTGGCTCCCTGGGGAGGCAGTCTGGGTGAGTAAGAGATCAGAACCCCAACCTGGACAAAGCTCTTCAGGCTGGGAGAGGAGGGGGCTGGGATCACAGGAGCTTTGTGATGTTTAAAGCAACTCCTGCCTTCAAAGGACAGCTGTCCTCTTGATAAATTATGTTGAAGAAGAGAGAGAAAAAAAAAAAACCTTGAGTGGTGTGAAAGCATATTGAAAAATAAATGTTTCCTAATGTACCATTTAGCTCAGAGCTATCCTAGGTCCTTTCAAAACCATGTTTGGGGGTCCCAAGATGATGTGGGGTGAGTTGCTCTGGTTGCTGACATTTCTACTCGGGTGAAATGGAGAGAGAGATGACATTCTTCCATATTTGGTGGCTCTGGAAGTTACAGTCCCTCATCATCTGTCTTCCTATAAGACCCTGGCCGTGGTCAGTAGAAGCCCAAACCATTCAGCAGGCCCCACCCTTGGTGCTTGCTTATCTCAGAGTCTTCGCTGTGGAATTCCCAGGCCCACCCCAGTGCTCCGGATGCGCTTCAATCCATGGCCTGCCACTTGGCTCCTCTTGTGATGACAAGCAGATAACATTGCTCACATGCCTTCTCCTCTTCCTGCATACCAAGCCAGACCCAAGCTCCGAAAAGGAAACACACCACAAACCAAGAGAGATGGAGTTTTTATTTTTATATAGCCATTGTTAAGACTCTGCAGTAAGCCTAGAATTGTGGAAAACACTCTCTTGTGTGCTTCAGTTAATCTTCTCCACATCCCAGGATTTTTACAGATGAAGAAATTAGTGGATACAAAGGTTAATTAAATATCCACAGTCACATAACAGATGTGTGTGTGTGTGTGTATGTGTGTATTGGGGGTGAGGGGCAATTCAAACCTGAGGCTGACTCCAAGTCCAAAGCACTTTTGTTGTAGTTAAATCCCATCACAACTAAGCATGACCCCAGTGGCAATCACTTTCAAGATTTACCAAGTTCGGACATCAGTAACTTCAAGACAAGTTTTCTTTCTTCAAGGCATGCTAGCAAAAGCGGCACTTTCATTATTCATCAACATCACCATGGTTACAGCCATACCTCAAATGCAATTTACAAAAGCTCCATATCTGAGAAACAACAAGAAGCAGAGAAAATATTTGCTAAGCACATTAGTAAATGAATAGGTGTAAGCATGAAATGAAGTGGCGGATATATGCCCGAAACAATAAATATGAAGGAGTTAAATGCCTCTTTTAAAAGACAGTTGCTCTTATATGGGGTAAAACAAGATGAACCAAGATATCTGTTGCTTTGTGAGGACTTCCCTGATGGCTCAGTGGTAGAGCATCTACCTGCAATGCAGGAGACGCAGGAGATGCAGGTTTGATCCCTGGGTCAGGAAGATCCTCTGGAGGAGGAATTGGCCACCCACTCCAGTATTCTTGCCAGGAAGTTCCCATGGACAGAGGAATGTGACGGGATACAGTCCACAGGATCGCACAGAGTTGGGCGTGACTGAGCATGGATGTACGCATCTGCTGTTTTCTAAGAGACACATTTATACCAGGATGACACTGAAAGGATGAAAATAAAGAGGCGGACAAGGGGGTACCAAGTAAATGCTATCAAAACATGCAGAAGGGGCAATGTTAGTATCAGACAAATTCAAAGCAAAAAAGTGCTAAATGAGACTAAAAAAGGATGAAAAACACCATCCAGCAAGAATTTCTATCAATAAGTAATTTTTATACAGTCAACAGTATTGCATCAAAATTTTTGAAGACTGAATCTGTGTTCTCAGGCCTGCTAAGAATGGGTACACTCAGTAACAAGTATTATCTGGGTCCAGTAGGAACTTGCTATCTCTTCCAGTGGGGAATTTGTATGCAGTGTATTTAAAGCAAGGAGCTTAAGCTCAGATTTCTAGATTGGAAAGACTCGAAGTATTTCAGGGAGAGTTTATTTACCCTGTATGAATATTTTACGTCAGGGAAGCATTATAACAAATAGACCATGAAGATCGCACCACATCCTAAGGAAAAACAAAAAGCCACAGAAGGTTCTTGGAGTGTCTCTTCAGGAAATCCTCAAGCACTCAAAGCCCTTGCCAGTTAGGGTAATGTGTTCATAAATTTCCCCTAACAAACTCATTCCAGCATCAGAAAATGACAAATCAATCAAACTTTAAAGGATTGATGGCTAAACTCTTCCAGGACCATGGGCATGAATCCAGGGAAGGAATTTATGCCAGAAAATTGAACCCCTTCCTGCCAGAAATGGAAATAAAGACAGAAACCCAGTTACTTCAACTCACATCTATTGTGCTTTAGGCAAGAGAGTGAGGGTGCAGCTGAGAGCTTCTCACAGGTGAGAAGAAAGTAAGGAAAAGACGGGAACTAAAGTGTTCAGTTTTTGAACAAACCTCATCTTGTTCAAGGGCTTGGGTGAGTGGAGGAAAGGGGCCCACTGACCCCTAGTAAGGGGGAAGAGTGTGGAGTAAGCACCTGGGTTCTCAACGATGTCTTCTGAGGGGGACACAATTTGAGTTGATATTAAAGGAAACCGAAAGCTAGTAAGTACAAATCTAGAATATTTAGTCTGGTAAGCCTAAATTAGACAATGAATAAGTTGGAAACACTTGAAGGAAAATTAATGTAGTTGTGATCACAGGTCTTTTATGTTCTATGTCCAAACCGCATAAATACTTCCAAACTCTGTGGGAATGTAGAATGGAGACCCTACTAGGTCATTGACCAACATGGCTTTTTGCTCTGTGAATGGGTTGAACACACACACACACACACACACACACACACGTGTGTAATTGTATGTGTGTATGTCTATATATGTGTGTAACTATAGGTGGGTAGATATTAATTTCTATCTCTCCCTCTCCATTCCTTGCATGGTCTTTTCCCTTTCTTCTCCTCTGTCTGATCTAACTCTCTGATTCTGTTTGCATTCCCTGTGTGTTGGTCAGTACGTATGCCTTTTCTCTGCATGTGTCTCCATGGAGCTCAGTATATTGCTCTCAGTCATAGGCTGTTTGCCCTTCTCTCTTGCACTCTCTGTCTCCCTCCTCTTTCTTACTTTTGCCTTTTGCCCTGCTGCTGTTATGCATTTTCTACTAATGGTGTGAGCATTCAGGATGAACAAATACGGTAACAGGTTTCAATCAGAGTTGAGATCATGGTAGCCAGGCAATGCTTATACCCTGCACAGTGCTCAGGAAACTCAGGACGCTCACAAACACCTCACACCTTATATCCAGGATCCTGAGATCGGGAGGAGAGAGAGAGATAGCCAGTTCCTGGTTTATAAAAGGCATCAGAGGCTCTTTGTTGGCAGACACCACTTGTTATAATTCAGTCAATTTTCCATCCCAAAGAAATTTACATTCATGTCTCTGTGAGGATTACTTTGCTCTGCCCTTACTGGAGGGGAAGCTGTCTTCCTTAGAGTCATTTAGATAATTAGAGCAAGTCCACTGGATAAAGGAAAGCTCAGGTACAACAATGAAACTACTGAAAGATCTTTTTTTTTTTTTTTTAAATTCACCCTTCTTTTAAAAGAATGTTCAAAGAAATTGCCACATCAGAGTTCTGAAATGTCAAGAATTCCTCTCATTTCATGTTGTAGCTAATGCCAGGAACATTCTAGAATGCTGCAATTGCTTGTTCTTTAGAATGAAGGATAAAGGATAATTTTGTTTGCCTGTGCTTTAACCTACCTGAGAAGTATTTTTTTGAGGTCCTCCTTGAACAAAAGACTGAAAAATGTTCAACCAATCTATGGGGAAATAAATTTTTTTATTAAAGGGCTTTGCTTAATCAAGCATTCATCTATGACATTTTAGGGATTTCATTTTTACTGAATCTTTCCAGAACCTGCAAAAACACTTCAAAATGGACAGCACCAACTTCCACTACAGAAAAGAGTTGCAGTGAAGGTTAAAGGAGACAGGCTACAGTACAGTGTGTCAAGAGTACAGTTTCATTTTTCTGTATTTCCCTTTTGTGATTTTTTTTTTTAAAGAGGAATCCAAATCAGAAAGGCAGGGAAGCCTATCACTTAAATTCATGAACTCATAAAATTTGTTAGAAAGGGTTTTTTTTTTTTTTTTTTAAGTCTTATGGAAAGGCTATGTAGGGTGTGAAACTTTCCACCTAGGAAACTTTCCCCCTAGGGCTTCCCAGGTGGCCCTAGCTGTAAACAACCCACCTGCCAACGCAGGAGGCATAAGAGACTTGGGTTCGATCCCTGGGTCAGGAAGATCCCCTGGAGGACGAAATGGCAACCCACTCTGGTATTCTTGCCTGCAGAATCTCATGGACAGAGGAACCTAGAGGGCTACAGTCCATAGGGTCACAAAGAGCTGGACATGACTGAAGCAACTTGGCACACAGGCAGGACAAATTCTAACCTGTAACGGGACCTTCCCCTCAACCCAGCCTATTTATTACCATTTATTGTATATGCCACATTCTGGGATAAATATTTAATTAGTTCTGTATCAATACAGATAAGATTGTGCTTCTGCTGTGCTTAGTCACTCAGTCGTGTCCAACTCTTTACAACCCCATGGACTGTAATCCATGAGGCTCCTCTGTCCATGGGATTCTCCAGGCAAGAATACTGGAGTGGGTTTCCATGGCCTCCTCTGGGGGATCTTCCCAACAGCTATCAAACACAGGTCTCCTGCATTATAGGATTCTTTACCATCTCAGACTCTTTACCATCTGAGCCACCAGGGAAGCACACAGATAAGATTACTATTCTCTATTTTACAAGGAAGAAACTGAGCCTCATGGGTTAAAGCAATTTGTTCATACAGCTAAGAAGGAAGAAATATGGGATTCAAACCCAGGTCTGCTGACCTTACAGTCTGTATTTTTAAGTACCTGTCCCATAGCTAGGCTCAACACCTGAAAGTTCAGCTACAGAGAGAAAATTGGCTCCAAGCCTCAGTGGGAATGAATGTCTCATATGGGAAGATTATGGAGACCTTTGTAGTAAGAACTATTGAACTATTTGTAGTAAGAAATAAAACAGAAAGAGAGCTAGAATTTGTGAGAAGGAAAATACAGAGCAGCTCTCTATCCAACATTCCCAATAGCCAGAAATCACCAATAAATTAATAATATTAAGTATTATTAATTGATTTATACCTGTAATAAGATGTTACATCGTAAGGGGGACTGCCAAGAGAATTGAGTATAGAGATTAAAGAAGCATGTAAAGGAGATCAGCACCTCCTTCCCCTGGTTGGATATTTACAGCAAACCAGCTCTTCCATCTCTGCATCAAAGAGGATTGGAGAGATGTGGAAGGTACAGAGAAATGCTCCACCACTCAGAGCTGCATGCCCACCACTGGGCCTGCCATGAGCTTGAACTTCCCATGGGACAGCTGGAAACACTCCATTGTAGGGAGCTGGGCTTGAGCCATCTTGCTGTCATCCCACCTAAGTGGGTTGTCCATCCGGTGTGGATGCCCACCAGGAAGATATTACATATGTCACCTTCGATGGGAGCTGAGATGGAAGGAGAGCCCAGGAGTAGAGGATATGGAGCTGGAGCTAAGTGCTTTTGCTAGGGAGGAGGAGGGATTCCTCAGGAGTGCCCGAAGAACTGCTGCACGTACATCTATCACATGGGCGGCATGGACATGGAACACTATGACCTGGATAGTTAGCAACACAACATGGGAGGATCTTACTTAGTTGAGTGAAAACAAGTTTTCCCTTTCTTCTTCCCTCTTCCCCACTCGCAGTGGTTAATTTTATGTGTCAACTTGATGGGCCCCAGGGTGCCCAGGCATTTAGTTAAACATTATTCTGTGTGTGTCTATGAAGGTGCTTCTAGATGAGATTAACACTTGAATCCAAGGACAGAGTAAAGCAGATGACCCTTCCAATGTAGATGAACCTCATCTAACCTGTTGAAGGTCTGAATAGAGTAAAAGACTGAGTAAGAGAGAATTGGATCTTTGTCTGCTTTTGAGCTGGGCTATCAGTTCATCTTCACCTGCCCTCAGACTCAGACTTGGACTGAAATTACACCATCACTCCCCTGGGTCTCTAGCTTGCCAACTGCGGATCTTGGGACTTGTCAGCCTCCAAAATCATCTGAGCCAATTCTTACAATACATCTCTTTCTGCATACATTTACTTCTGTTTCTTTTTTTAATTTACTGAAGTAAAGTTGATTTACAATGCAGTGTTAGCTTCAGATACACAGCAAAGTGATTCAGTTATACATACATATATACCTATTTTTTCAGATTATTTTCCCTCATCAGTTCAGTTCAGTCACTTAGTCATGTCCGACTCCTTGCAACTCCATGGACTGCAGCATGCCAGGCCTCCCTTTCCATCACCAACTCCTGGAGTTTACTCAAACTCATGCCCATTGAATCGGTGATGCCATCCAACCACCTCATCCTCTGTCATCCCCTTCTCCTCCTGTCTTCAATCTTTCCCAGCATCAGGGTCTTTTCAAATGAGTCAGTTCTTTGTATCATGTGGTCAAAGTATTGGAGTTTCAGCTTCAACATCAGTCCTCAGACTGATCTCCTTTAGGATGGACTGGTTGGATCTTCTTACAGTCCAAGGGACTCTCAAGAGTCTTCTCCAACACCATAGTTCAAAAGCATCAATTCTTCAGTGCTCAGCTTTCTTTATAGTCCAACTCTCACATCCATTCATGACTACTGGAAAAACTATAGCCTTGGCTAGACAGATCTTTGTTGGCAAAGTAATGTCTCTGCTTTTTAATATGCTGTCTAGGTTGGTCATAACTTTTCTTCCAAGGAGTAAGCATCTTTTAATTTCATGGCTTCCCCCTATATATTGCAAAATATTGATTATAGCTCCCTCTGTATATATTTAGAGCCCTGACAAGTGGAGAGGAAAGGTATAGAGCTTTGATCCACATAAGACATTGAAGTTTTAGACTGTGTCAGGCAAAATTTTAACAGCTGAAAGTGAAGGAATATATCTAAATTCTGTTAAAGTCTAAAGAATGATTTGATGGAGTATAATAGGGACCTGGTAATAGCCATTGAAAGAAATCAAAATATTTCATGTTTATACTCCAAGAAGTTTAAACTCTCCAGTAACCTAGTTACATGCCTGACCTTGTCCCACAAAAAGCTTAAGTCATTTACTAAAAGCCATTTAATACAATGGAAAATAAAATCTATGATAGGAAAAAATGTAAACAGAATAGAATGATAATCAAACAAGAAAGGAAAGTCACAGCAAAGATCCACAGGCCTTCCAGTCCTGCACTGCTAGTAGGGTTAAGCCACTGACTTGGTTTTGATCTTCTTGGCAGCCAAAGCATAAAGGGGAACTGGATCCATTAACTGATAACAAGAATAAAGCATGCTAACAATTTTCAGAATAAAAATGTTCTAGACGGTCAACTGTGTGATCAAGTATTCAACACCAGTGACTGTCACTATACAATGCCCTGTCCTCCACTGCTTCATTTCTTTAATACTTAACTATACCCTCCAATTAATAATGTGCTGTGTGTGTGTGTGTGTGTGTGTGTGTGTGTGTGTGTGTGTTAGTCACTCAGTCATGTCTGACTCTTTGCGACCCCATGGACGGTAGCTTGCCAACCTGCTCAATCCATTGAAATCTCCAGGCAAGAATATTAGAGTGGGTTGCCATTCCCTTCTCCGGAGGATCTTACCAACCCAGGGATCAAACTGGGTCTCCCACATTGCAGGCAGATTTTTTTTACCGTCTGAGCCACCAGGGAAGCCCAATAATATGCTTTAGATGAATAATATTAATGACTAAAATGGGAAAACACATGCTGAGTACAGTGCGAGTACTTCTAGTTGTCCTCATTTTATAGATGGGGACCCTGACGCTAATAGAGATTAGGTAACTAGACTGCATTGATCCAGCTAGCAAGCTGCAGAACCAGAGTCTGAAATCAGATCTCCTGGTTCCTAAGTCCACATTCTTCACTAAACCCAACTGTATAATGCTATTATGGGAAACAAGAAAATACTTACAGCGCCCTCTTGGCCTGAGTGCTCAAGGACTGGGGTATTCTGGTCAACTGAGGAGTGAGTATACTGGCGACATCTCGTAATCTAGGGAATGCAGTGATATGATGACAATGGTTAGCAGTGTTTGAAAACTCCACCCAGCATCGGATACACTCCATGCTAGTTCATCTTTCGGGCCACAGAATGAGAATCCATATCCCTCTCACTGACAATCTGAACCAAACTTCTTTTTTTCTATGTGCGCAGTTGTGATTTTTCAGGTAATTACATTTAACTAACAGTCTAGAGTGCAAACTATTAATAGAACCAAAACTCTCCACTGATCTATGTTAAATGCCCTCAGTTCACATTGGATTCCATCCTTATCTCTGATTTTCAGGATCTCATGCCAACAGGCTGGTAGCCTATGATTTGGACTAAAATGCCCGAAAACAGTTTATTCCTTCCTTTGGCATCCTCATAACTGGTAACTGAATTGCTCTGAGACAAACCTGGGAAGAAATGTCTTGCATCAGTTTGTTTTCTGAGTACTGCCATGGTTAACTGACTTCCTGTGCAGGAGACGCAGCCGTAGGTAACCACAGAAACAGAAGTGTTCCATTTCCGGCCTTTAACAATGAAAGCTGGAACCTGTGAGATCTGGGAAAAGCTGAGTCTGAATCTCCCCACTTGGAGCCCTTGCCTCAACCACAGCAGCCGAGTTCCCAGAACGTATTAGAGAAATCACAGAATTAAGAGGTAAAGACCCAAGTTTTCATCCTGGGCTACTTCAGGCAAATTGTCCTCTACACATGAGAAGGATAATGATGCTTTACTTGTTACCTAAAGGTCATAATATGTAATAACGCCTGAAGTTATCTAACCTTCACATGTTGAATATTGACAGCGTACCCAGGTAATGTTTGGGCTTCCCAGGTGGCGCTAGTGGTAAAGAACTCATCTGTCAATTCAGGAGCATAAGGGACCTGGGTTCGATCCCAGGGTCGGAAAGATCCTCTGGAACAGGAAATGGCAACTCACTCCAATATTCTTGCCTGGAGAAACCCATGGACAGAGGAGCCTGGAGGCTACAAGCCATGGGGTCCCAAAGAATCAGACATGACTGAAGGGACTTAGCACACAGGTGATGATCTGGGGATGGCACAGTAAACAAAACTAAGTCCTTGCTCTCATGGAGATAAACTTTTACAGTGAGAGTGACAACTGTTAATGTTAAGTTTTAAGAGATCTTCTGGCCACTCTGGCAAGAATAAATTGCAAGGTTGGAAGCAGCGAGACCAGTTAGAAGGCTATTGCAATAAGATAGGTGAGATTTGACTCTGGCTTATAATGGTAAAAAAAAAAAAAGTGATTAAGGGTGATCAGAGCACAGATGTGTTTTAAGGTTGCTAAGTCCCTTGAGTCGTGTTTGACTCTTTGCGACCCCATTGACTGTGGCAGCCAGGCTCCTTTGGGCATGGGATTCTCCAGGCAAGAATACTGGAGTAGGTTGCTGTGCCCTTCTCCAGGGGATCTTCTCAACCCTGGGATGGAACCCACGTCTCTTATGTCTCCTGCATTGGCAGGTGAGTTCTTTACCACTAGCGCCACCTGGGAAGCCCATTTTAAAGGTGGAATCAACCAAAATTTTCTGATGCAAAGTGGTGGTGTATGAGAAAAAGAGGAGTTAGAGGTGACCCCGAGGGTTTTCCCTGAGTCATTGGGAGGGCAGCACTGCCAAGTGGAGCAGGAAGATGGAAGACACTACTAGACGACCTCTTCAAACATAGCTGCTCGGGTAAGGCCCTCCCCTGGATCCAGGCTCCTTCTCTGGGAGTTGGCACATGATGGATGAAATGACCTTCAGTGGGCAGTTATTCAGCTCCAACCAGCCACCGCCCCCACTCCCCACATTTCTCTGGGGCCAGCAGCTCTCTGCCTTCACTGTGCTGATCCCTGGCAGCCTTCCCCTCCCTCCGGTACCCATGTTCATCTATCCTTTGGAGACTTTGGGCACAAGAGGAGGCCATTTTATGTGCCTTTAGAGAAATGAGAACTTGAGGGTGGTGTCCTTATCATGCTTTGCCTCCCTACCTGACCCTGCTCTCTAGCCAGGGCTTAGACCAGTGGGAGCAAGTCCACAGCTCAAGAGGCAGTACAGACTTTCATCTAGGGACTGAAATGGCAGTCTCCCCACCAGAGTTTGTAGGCAGTTCTCGTGGGCCTTGCTTCCTTGGTTCAAGGGAGGGACAGTTGGTGGCCTTCTCCCTGAGAGAGGGGCAGCATCTTTTTGAAAATGATATGTTTTCGTAAAGGCAGCTCCTTCCAGACTGCAGTCCCCTCTTAGATCTCTTCTCCCCAGGGTCCCCTCTCTTGTACAGGTGATGGTGGAGGGTAGCAGCAGATGAGAGGGGTTGTCCGAGAGCCAGAGTGGGACTTTGTTTGAACTGGAGTTCTGAGAACTTGTTAACATCTCACTAGAGTTATCTTTGCTCTATAAAGCAAAGTCAGGAGCGGAGGGAAAAAAAACCTTAATACTTCAAAACATCCCATGATGTACAGGATGAGTTGTTGCCATGAAGCCACAGAGAGCCCTGTCTGTCCCTAAGAACACACATCAGGAAGAGTGGCCCCTGCCCAAGGCAAGGAGGGCAATGCCTTCCAACAGAAGAGATATGGAAATACCCATTTCCCAAGGTCAGGGGTGGAGATTCTGGCCTAAAATCACATTTTCTGGGCCACGCAGCCCAAAGGGACATTTGACTTTTCTAAGACTCAGTTTCTTGATCTGTAAAATTAGCCTTGAATTCATCTGCCGGATTTTCCCAGCTTGGGTTTTTAAGAGTTAAGAGGACGGAATGTGCTGATGTTGTATAAATAAGAGCAACAAGTCATTTTTCTTTTAGCTATCTGGAAATCCCCTTCAGATTTTGTGACTAGAGATAGAATTCAGATTTATAACCCAAGATAATCTTCTCCTGTCTCAAATGTCCCCAGTTTACTCTCTGGCTTATTGTTATATTCGTTTGTGATTTAAGCCAAATAGATGTTGTCCTGATTAAATAAAAGCAAAAATCAAGTAACTTGGACTTCAAAGTTGTCAGCAAATTCATAAAACTAGAGTGGCATGGCAAAGATGTCAGCTGAAACACACAGAATCTCTTAAAGGAGTCCAGTGACAAATGGATAAAGAGTAAGCAGAGGTGTCTTTGTCCAGGACTATTAAAATGATCTTGAAACTACAAGGTAGGTTTGTTGGAAGGGCACATGGGGATCTCCTAGAGCCCAAGGGCAGACGGGGTACCAGACCCCTTGGGAACAGTCCCGTGGGCTGGGACAATACTTCTCACCAGCTATGCAGCTATGTGGTCTTTTATCTTGGCTTCTTTCTGCATATCTACAGGCACACTTCAGAGAGAGTGTGGGTTCAGTTCCAAACCACTGCAATAAAGCAAATATTGCAATAGAGCGAGTCACATGAATTTTTTTTTTTTGGTTTCCAAGCACATATAAAAATTATGTTTATACCACACTGTGGCCTATTAAGTATGCAATAGGATTATGTCTAGAAAAACAATGCACATGCTGTAATTTAAAAATACTTTATTGATAAAAATGCTAACCATCCTCTGATAACACAGTGCTGTCACAAACCTTCAGTTTGTAAAAATCGCAGTAAGTGAAGCACATAGTGATATGCCAGTACTGCTACTGAGGAGGAGCAGCTGTAGGCAGGGTTGACAAACTGATGAAAAAGTGTGTGGCAAATTGCAGAGCTCAGTGAGCCTTTTTCTTAATAGAGCTAAGGCTTGAGTTTTAGTTTCTCGTGCTTCTGATTTTAATGGCCTTTGCTGTCATGGGGAGCCTAAGAATCTTAAATTGTAGATGCCTTAGAATCACCAGTAATAAAAAAAGAGAGAGGGAGAGAAAGCACTGGATAACAAGACAGGGAGAGTTGATTGAAAGCTGTCAAGTCCCTGAAAGACAGAAATAAGGCACTAAGACTCCTGTGTTCCTAGTCCATGATTCTGGCGACAGTTGACCTGTTGACTTAAAGACGACATTTAAAAGGGTTGGCTAGAAATAATGACAGTGTCAGAACCTGTTAACCATGTTAAGATTGGAGAAAGAAACTTCAGTAAGAAAAAGTGAAACTTTGCCCATTACTCAGACATCTTGGGCTTTTCTTTTTCTTTCTGGAAATAATTTCCAGACCTCACAATAATTTGAGCCGAAAGTTACAGGCCCAGATCCTAGTCCAGGCATCGACACTAATTTTTCAGAAACCTTTTTCCTGGAGCCTGGAGTTTGATGAATAGCACAGAGTTCCTTCCCTAATGCCTTTGGTGCTAAATGTTTTGATGTCTTGAGAAGGCTACAATGCTGGTTCCATCACTGACCAGTTATATGCCCTTGGGAATATACTTAACCTCTCTTAAGCTTTTCTCATAAAGCCTTGAGCAGTTCACTTTCTTGTGATGTATCACTTGTGTTACATTCTTTAACTCTTTTGAGGCAGTGTTTCTCACCTGCAATATTTTGTCCTGGCTTGGCTACCACTGTTGGCACAATGCCAAGCTGGAAGCCTGTGTTCAAGAAATGATTATAATTTACTTGATTTTGACAAAAATATTAATAATCATTTATGAAAATTTTCCTCTGGGTAAAATCTGGTTAATTTAATGAGGGGAGAGGAAGAAGAACCATCAAGGAGTAAGATTTGTCTTTATGAACCTTTAGTTCTGTGTAGGGACCTGACAGGTAATTGACCTGGCAGGTTTCTCCTCTGCTCTCCCTCAATGTGTGACCCCAGGGATGCGCTTGGGAGTAGAAACTGTTGGGACCAGAGTTGCTGTCTAGCTAGATGATCCTGGCTTCCTAGTGGCCCACAGAGACACAGAAAGGAAGCTGCTGCTGCTTGTTAGATGTCCTGTTTTCCTCAGAGAAATACATACTGGACATTAAAGGAGCTCTGCTGTTCTTTAAAACAGTCAGTCATTGCCTCAAAGATCTGGAACTGCACAAGCTGGCGGGCAGAGCAGAGGTGAAGGGGAGAGTTATTTGTGCATTGTGCTCCTGGCTTTGCACCCCCTCCTAATTTTCTTGTACCTCATAAAGGAGCAAATCCTCATGCCTGCAGGCAGCAGGGCTTCTCCCATGGACATCCCCCTCCACCCCTGTCCCACCTCTTTCTCCTTCAGTCAGTTCTCTCTGATCTTCCTGGGTGGAAGGTGAAGGTTGGAGAAGTGTCAGTTCTGGTCCCATGGATGAGGGGAGGGAGAAGCATCAGAAAGAGAAAGGGATGGGGCAGGGGGAGGACTTTCCATTTCAGATTGCCATTCATTTCCTCCTCAATAATCTAAAATCACACACTATTTGTGAACCAGACTAGCTTTTCTCTGCTAATATCCACTCCAGTGTATCCTGTGTGAGCCGTTCCTATTCTTCTTCTGAACAGAACTTTGGTCCTGTTTCTGATGAAATAAAAATCCTGGTCTTACCAAGCTGAGAGAGTTTGTCCCCTCCATATCTAGGTAACTATGAAGCTTCCTGGCATTAACTGACATTGATGGGTGCCTGTCATCCCTGATTTTCTCCTCCCTCCTGGATGGAAGAATAGGCGGCAGGTAAGGGTGGAGGTTCAGCCAGCCTCATAACAAGGGAATATAGGAGCTAATGTCAATTCACACAACATCTTTCCCTAGGAGTCCAAGGAAGTATTAGTACCCTGAGAAATTGCAGTGCCTTCTCCATGATTACTAGGGAAGCTGCTTGAGTGACCCTTTCCTATATACTTAGAGTATTGTCCACAACCTAGTGTAATGGTTTTATTCATCTCTACCACTCCCCAAGATTGAAGGCAAAAGAAGAGGGTGACAGAGGATGAGATGGTTAGACAGCATCATCAACTCAGTGGATATGAACTTGGGCAAACTCTGGGAGATAGTGAGAGACAGGGAGGCCTGGCATGCTGCAGTCCAATGGGGTCACAAAGAGTCAGACACGACTTAGCGACTGAACAATAACAACCACCACTCCCCACCTGAAGCTGTGGGCCATCTGAGGGCAAAGTCTGCCCCACCACCTGCAACTAAGGGCATGCCAGCTGCCCTCCCACCACCCTTTGCTCACAACATTTTGTGAAAAGAAAAGAGGAATATTTTGCCTCCCTTGTAATTGTTCAGAAAGCACAGCATCCCCCTCCCAAGCACTGAGACTCACACTATAAAGTCAGCCCATAATGGATGAGATGAGATATACACAAAGACAGGCAAAAGACAGATTGGTTTCCAAGCCTGAAACCGGAAGGCCAAACAATTCTGGCTCCATCAACTTGTCTAAAGCTGCATGGAGTAAATGGTATTACCGTAACCCAGGAAGTTCAGGATGGTTAGACAACTGTAGCTCTAGTAAAGGACAGACAAGGAAGAAAGAACCTGCAATGTGTCTCCAGAGCAGACCCTCAGGTCTGACTTGTCTGTTCCAGCTTATGCAGACAGATGATTCAGCTGTCAGAGCCTGGAGACATAAAATGTTTGAATCATACACACAGTTCCCCTTCATATCATTTCATGTTCACGAAGCAACTGTAATTGTAATCAAATTACAATTTGATTTTCCATATATTTATTAATACTCCATTTTGTTCTAAAAAATACATGAGGGAGCTTATGAAAGTGGGCCTGCTTCCATTTAAAAAATAAAATTTAATATAAATTGTTACTGTGGGGTTTTGCTTTTTCCTGCCTCAAATCCATTTTATCCTTATATGTCCACATTTTCTTTGAGAGAGCTAGCTACCTCTCAGGTGGAACTGGTACCATCTCATCATAAGTTCCTAACACCTGGCACATCTGAAAATTCCATCAGCCTGGTCTCTGTGGCTTGGCCAAGTCCCCCATGGAAACTTAATTCTAGAAACTTTGTTGGAATCACGAGGAAAAAGAAGCTCTTCTTTCATTGGCGTTGCTGTCAGTACAGTGATATGAGTCTGACACTGCCAGGAGCCTTCAGGTAGGAGGCCGAGCCTGAGGATGGAGGCTCCACAGAACAGAACAAAGCTAAGAGACAGAGGGAAGACACTTAGCATTGATGAGAATTTTTGAATTCTTAGATCCAGCCATGGCTGAGGTTAGACCATCTCACAGGTTTTCTTAGTAGTCCTAACGTATTCCCTTTTTTCTTGAGTTTCTAGCCCCTCTCAACTGCGGGTCTTGATTAATTCAACATATCAGAAAAGTAGACAAAGAAAAAAATTAGCGTAGAGAAGGAAAAATGAGACTAATAGTAAGGTGAGAACACATACCCACAAAATGTTTGCAGTGGATTCAGGATCTTCTGTTGGCACTGGCCTGCAAACTCACCTCAAACTACATAGCAGTTAACACAGGGGCAACCTGGTCACCGATACTAATTAGAGGACCCAGAAGAAGAAAACTAAGCAAGTACTCAGGAGAAAGATTATTATTCCTGATTATAAAAATTGAAGAAATTTCTCCTTTGGGCTCCTTGTAAAGATGCTGTGTGAAAGAATGAATCACACCCTCAAAAATATTCCTACAATAAATCCAACAACGAAATAAACTTTCATGGGACGGTTTCTAGTAATATCTTGTAAAGCAGACTGATGACGTAACACCAGAGCCTAACTCAGAGAGGACTGCTTTACAGTCCAGGAGTTCTGCCAGTCATGTATATGGTTCTTCGCTAACATGCTTCGTCAAAGTGACTCCTCCAAGGTGAGCACGCTGCCACATCTGCCTCTAGGTAACGGAAATGGTTTAGGGCCATAAACCAATTACAATTACTTTGCTTTGGGAAGCTGATCTATGTCTAATTTTCTGTGGTAATTAGATGAATCGTTGTCTATTGAGGTCGTTTATACTTTAATGCCTTAAGGCAAAGAAGAGAGTGGGCCACAAGAGGGAGGCTTCCTTTCTAGTTTTCTAGAAGGGATACCTCCCTGATTTAAAGGAGTCTTTTTGCCTACAATCTGACAGAGACACAGGGCTTTTGTTGTTGTTTTTTAATCTAATGAATTTCTTTTTTCTATTTTGTTAATTCTTATTTGCTGAATTTCTTTTTTTTTAATGAGGTTGCTTTTTTTGTATTATTATTGACGTATAGTTGATTCACAATGTTATGTTAGTTTCTTTTTCTTTCTTTCTTTCTTTTTTTTTGACCACACAGCATGCAGGATGTTAATCTTAGTTCCCCAGCCACCAAGGATTGACCATGCCCCCTTGCAGTGGAAGAGCTGGTTCTTAATTAACCACTGACTTAATTAACCCTTCTCCTTTGGTAACCATCAGTTTATTTTCTACGTCTGTGGGTCTATTTCTGTTTTGTATAAAAGTTCGTTTGTATCACTTTTGTAGAGTCCACATAAAAGTGATATCATCTGATATTTGTCTTTGTCTATCTGGTTTAATTCACTTAGCATGATAATCTCTAGATCCAACCCTGCTGCTGCAAATGATATTGCTTCATTATTTTTGGTGCTTAAGTAGTATTCCACTGAATAAATACACTACATCTTCTTTATCCATTCATCTGTCAGTGGACATTTAGGTTGCTTCCACGTCTTTGTTATTGTAAGTAGCGCTGCAATGAACACAGAAGTGCATGTATCTTTTCAAATTATGTTCTCCCCCCCCCCCAGATATATGTTCAGGAGCGGAATTGCTGAATCATGTGGTAGCTCTAGTTTCAGTTTGTAAGGAACCTCCATACTGGTCTCTGTAGAAGCTGTACTAGTTTACGTTCCCACCAACAGTATAGGAGGGCTCCTTTAGCTCCACACTCTCTCCAGCATTTATTATTAGTAGACTTTCTGACGACGGCCATTCTGACCAGTGTGAGGTGGTACTACTTCGTTGTAGTTTTGACCTGCGGCACTAACCGCGTGGCTAGCACTGTGGAGTTCAAAGGCAGGCCGTCCCTGCTTGGTGGCAGAAGATGTTTCTTAACATATGAGTTGAATGTGTGATAATCGCACCCTTGAAGTATATCTAATACTTCTGTTCCTGTTGAGACGGAAAAGTCTATAAAATCTCTAGCAACACTTCACTCTCTGGATGTAATCTTGGAAGCTAGGTTTTTAGCACCTTATGTGTCCGTATGGTCAGGCCACTCAAGACGGCTCTTCTCTTGCTCTCTGAACATCCCCTGCCTGACCAGTGCCTGCTTCACCTGTACCCTGTGCACATAACTGACCTTCCTACTTGCCCCAGGCCCCAGCTGGTAACTGTTCTTATCAAAGGGGCTGTGAGGGGCGTGCCCCTCTGCTGGTTTCCATGGTAACTAGTGAGCCCGCCTGAAGTCAATTCCCCCTCTAATTAGCAGCCTCTTTATTCCTTCCCCTCTGCTGAGGGAGTGAAGACCGCTGCCATGTCCTGCCTGCTGTCAGCTGCACACAGTGGAGTGTTGCTTCAGGACCTTTCTGATGAGTAAGCTCCCCTTTCCATTCAACAACTGATGTCTCTGTTGCCAACTCCAAGCTGTTTCTTTGATCCTGAAGCTGGGCAAGGGCAGGCCTTGTAGGCCTGCAGGGTGCGGCCCAACAGTGTCCTACCAGCTCTTTTTATGTATACAGTCATTATCCATTTTTTTAATGTAAAAACAAGTTCATCTCTAATAGGCACAAATTTTAATGTATTCCTTCCCTCAGTTTGTATTTCCATTCCATTTCCTCCATAGAATTTCATTCTAATGTAATATATTTTTATATGTGAAAGTGCTTTGCTGATGTTTATCTTCAAGTACACTTTGTAAATTGAAATTAATTTTTTAATTCTTGTAACTATAAAATTCTTAGTGTTAAAATTTTCAACTGGATTCAGTTAATTACAATAGATATTAATATGTGATTGATCAAAACAACATAACTATATTACAAATTATAAAACTACTTAAACATAAGAAATAACATTTTATGAAATAGTTTCCTCTTAATGAGATCGATGGGACTTTTTTTCAGTAGTTCATATATGCATGGATGAATATTACTTACTGTTAGAATGAGACAGGATTCAACATAAGTTCTATTTCTTCTTTTTGTTTTTATAAATATAAGCATTGATAAACCTGGCTCACATAACTAATTAGATGGGAATGGAAAGAATTTTGTTTTCTCAATTAAACTCAATTATATTCTAATTTATAGTCACATTTATTTATATTTTTGGATTCTAAGTTCCTATATATATTATGATTAATATAACATACAATTAATATATAATGTTATATATATTATATGTTAGCTGGGAAAGATTGAAGGCAAAAAGAGAAGAGGGCAGCAGAGGATGACATAGTTAAATAGCATCACTGGCTCAATGGACATGAACTTGGGCAAACTCTGGGAGATGGTGAAGGACGGGGAGGCCTGGTGTGCTGCAGTCCATGGGATCACAAAGAGTCAGAAATGACTTAATGACTGAATAACAACAACAAATGTTATATATTCATATATATGATTCCTATATTTTCTGTTCTGCCAAGTTATATTCAGAAAATCACATAGTGTTCCATGTTAAGATAATGTTTAGTGATCTTTGAAAATTTTACTTGTCCTTCCTTTAATTTAGCTGAAAGCAAAGCATTAGACATCATAATATTTAGAAAATTATTCTTTAAATCCTATCATTAAGGTCATTTACTTGCTCAAAGCTATCAATTTCAGTTGCCCCTTTTTTCAAGCTCTGGACTTCTATACCCATTGTGAGATTTGGGATGGGTGAATGGTACATGAGCACAGAAGCACAGCTGTGATGAGGATAGGGAAAGGAGGACAGGCAGACTGTCTCCTCTGCAGGTCAATACTCACATGGAAATTAAGGGGAAAAGGCGCCCTTAAAACTCACTCTTTACACCCTCATCCCTTAGAAAGTTACTTATTAAACATAAGAAATAAAATATGCATCTCAGTTTGAGTGTCAGTGTTCTAGTGAAGAAGAAAACATTTTATTAAAATATAGGAACTTACTAAAGAGTACTATAAAGAAGCAGCCAGTGGTAAAATTGTAGAGGGAGGGCGCTGTGTGAGAAAGACCATGGGAGAGGCCTTGTGACAGGCGCCACTGAACTGGAGTCCAAGGACGAGCAGGGGCAGCATGCAGAGCTGGGGGAGCGCGTTCTAAGCAGGAGGAAAGCAAGGACACAGGTCCCACTGCGAGTATGCTTGGGTGCACATGAGTGGCAGGAATTAGGCTGGTATGGCTGGAGCACGGTGGACGGGGGAGGTGTGGAGCGAAGTGAGGCAGAGAAATGGGCAGGGCCAGGCTGGGTAGGGCCCTGAGGGAGCTGCCTATCATTCTCAATGCGGTCCAATTCTCAATTCTCATAGCCATTCGAAGTTTACCAGGAGAATGATAGGAGCTGAGCTGTGTTTTAGAGAAATCATTCCAGATACTAGGATATGAGGCAGCGGATGACAGGAAAGTAAGAATAAAACCAGCAAACAGCATGGCCATAGACTAAGGCAACCGTCCACAGGGGAAAGAACAGAGTCTCAGGATAGGGGAGGAAGAGTAGAGCTATAAGAGGCATTGAAGTAGGGCAATACTTTGTAGAAAAAGCCTACAGGAATTACTGATGAATTGAATATAGAGTGTAAAGAAAGAGAAAGAATCTACCTGTAGGATACATTCTATAAGTGGAACTATTTAACTATGCCTATGACATATTTCAACATCAGAAAATTTGAACCCAGAGGTGCTGGACAGCTATTTGGGTCATGGCACTCAGTGACTGCTTTTATTTTTTTTGCCTTATCATACTGCTCATGGGGTTCTTGTGGTGAGAACACTGGAGTGGTCGGCCATTCCCTTCTCCAGTGGACCATGTTTTGTCAGAACTTGCCACTAGGACCCATCGTTTTGGATGGCCCTGAATGACATGGCTCATAGATTCATTGAGTTACGCGAGCCCCTTTGCCAAAACAAGACTGTGACCCATGAAGGGGTTCAACTCAATGGACACAAATCTGAGCAAACTCCAGGAGACCTGAAGGACAGGGAAGCCTGGTGTGCTGCAGTCCATGGGGTCACAAAGAGTCGGACATGACTTACTGACTGACAAACAACTAAGTGACCAAGAGCGCCAGCCTGGAAATCTACCTGGATAAGCGATGGTGTGGATCCTCCTACTTGTTGTGGCATTTTGCTCCAAATCAGCATCCATATCCCAGGCTATGAGAACTGCCACATAAAATCTCTGAAAATTAGATCCATTTTTGAAGGAGAATTCATATTGTCACAGTTCTGGTTAGTTCAAAGTATATGCCTATCAAGTTTTAAATGAATTTTTCTGTTACTATTACCAAATAGGAGTTTTGAAAGTAAAACAAATATTTCAAAATTATCCACAATCTAAACAATTTTGATCAACCTAGTAAGAGAAATGATCTGATCTTTCTCACTACAGAAAATAGTACAAAAATGTTGTTACACAAAGAGGCAATTAAAGAGCACCCAGCCAAAATGTAAGGGAAGAAGTATGATAGAAATGTGTCAGGCAGGTAATTAATAAAATATTACATGACCTTTCTGGATTTTGTGATGATTATGGTACTTGTCAGCATTTGGAAATTTGCAATTCATTGTTATTTCTCAGCCTAAATGAGTATTTATTGTTATACTCAATTTGTATTTAAATTTTATGTTATTTATGTAAAGTTCAGTTCAGTTCGGTCACTCAGTCGTGTCCGACTCTTTGCGACCCCATGAACCGCAGCATGCCAGGCCTCCCTATTCATCACCAACTCCCAAAGTCCACCCAAACCCATGTCCATCGAGCCGGTGATGCCAGCCAGCCATCTTATCCTCTGTCGTCCCCTTCTTCTCCTGCCCCCAATCCTTCACAGCATCAGGATGATCTTTTCCAATGAGTCAACTCTTCGCATGAGGTGGCCAAAGTATTGGAGTTTTAGCTTCAACATCAGACCTTCCAATAAACACCCAGGACTGATCTCTTTTAGGATGGACTGGTTGGATCTCCTTGCAGTCCAAGGGACTCTCAAGAGTCTTCTCCAACACCACAGTTCAAAAGCATCAATTCTTCAGCACTCAGCCTTTTTCACTGTCCAACTCTCACATCCATACATGACTACTGAGGGCTCTGCAAATCATTTAAGCTTTAGGCCTAAAAATCCTGCCCCTGCCTAGTGGCATCACTTAATAAGACGGGGAAGTCTTGGCAGGGAGCAGAAGATTGCTGTTGTTTTGGGGGCTGTGGTATTGGATGGGTGATCGGTAGTGGGTTGTTTTTTTTTGGAATGGATGAGCCTAGGTTAAGTTAGAAATGACCACTAGACATTCAAATGGAACTAGACAGTTGAATCAAGGTCTAGAGCTCGAAAGTTCTGGGTTGGAGACATCAGTTTGAGCATATTAGTGCATAGTTGGTGTTTAAATCCCAAGAGTCTATGAAATTAGCTGGGGAAGGAGTTTATAGAGATGGAAGAGAAGCAGGTTCCTGACAGACCTCTCAGGTCATCAACGTTTAGAAATTTAGTAAAAAAAAAAAAAAAAGACTCAAGAGAAGAGCTTGGCAGCAATAGCTGAGTGGGGAAGCCAGGAAAGTGGGAGCCCGGAGGCCTAGAGGAAATGACTCCATGGAAATGGGGAGGTCAGTCAGGCCAAACCCTGCTGCGAGGCCAAGAAAGACAAAGATGGAGCAGGCCCAGGGCTTTGGCCACTGGTAACTCTGACAAGAGTCATTTCCCTAAAGTGGTGGATAAAGAACAACTGGATTTGGAGAATTTGGGAGACTGTGCATGGTGAGGAAGCAATGACGGTGCCTGGAGACATTCCTGTTTTATATATATATATATATATTTTTTTCTTTACATTATCGTGTTGGTTTTGCCATACATTTACATGAATCCGCCATGGGTATACATGCGTTCCCCTTCCGGAACCCCCATCCCACCTCCCTCTCAATTCCATCCCTCTGGGTCATCCCGGTGCACCAGTCCTGAGCACCCTGTATCATGCACCCAACCTGGGCTGGCGAGACATTCCTCTTAAAAGAGCGGAGCTGTGGTGGGAGCAGGAAAAGGCGTCAGTTGCTGGAGGAGTGTAGGCCCAAAGGAATGTAGTTGGATTTTCTTTTTAAATGTGTGATATTCAGGCATATTTGTGTGTGAAGGGAATGAGCCGGTACAAAGGAAAATTGACGATGCAGGAAAGAAGGGGGATACTTGCTGAGGAATCTGCGTCCAAATGGAAACCTTTAGCTTAAGTGAGAGCCAGGATGGAGGGATGGTGGCGAGTGTGGTTACCAGCGCGGACTGAGGATGGGTCTGTGCTGGGCACTGAGGTGCCCTCATCTGATCACATCTGTCTCTCTGTACAGCACGGACATTTGGAGTCAGAGAACGGCTCTTCTCTTCTGACTATTGGGGATGAGGGACAAGAGAAAAACTGCTGAAGATCTGAGGTGAAAAGAGAAGTGTAAATAGCTCTTGAGTGGAAAAGTAACACGGCTTTGCTGTTTGCACTGTGGTTGTTGTTCAGTCACTCAGTTGTGCCGACTCTTCTGTGAACCCACGGACTATAGCCCACCAGGCTCATCTGTCCAAAGGAGTGTCCAGACAAGAATACTGGAATGGGTTGCCATTTCCTTGTCCAGGGAATCTTTCCAACCCAGGGATCGAACCCATGTCTCCTGCATGGGCAGGCGGGTTCTTTACTACTGGGCCACAGAGGTGGCCTGCTGCTTGTATACTTTTCTACAAAATTGTAAGCTCTTTGAGGGATGAGCCTGTGAGACCCATTTCCAGAAACCCTATAGAGCCAATATGGCATCTGGCACAAGTAGGCCCCTGAGGCACTCCTGTTGGATAGGTGGGTGGGTGGATGAATGGGAGCAGTCTTAGAGAAATCCAATCGTAGAAATAAATGTCATCAAATGAAGTAAAAGACTTCACCTGATGATGTGGGGCAGGGAGGATATGAGTGATCAGAATGATTTTCCATGGGAGTGTGGCATCAATCAAGATGTAAGTGTAGCATCTTCTGGGAAGACTATTCTCTAACTTGGGGGGAGATATGCATGTTTGAAACTATGGAGAGATACATCCATATGTGTTGGTGAGAGAGGCCCAACACATGTTGCTGTGCCTTGAAGGTTGAAGGCTGTGCTAAGGAGTTTGGATTCCAGCTGAAATTAGCATGTATGTGGTGCCCAGGCTGAGACTTTTATTCGAAGCCTTAATGAATACTACCTGGAAAAACTGAAATTTTAAAACCACTAGGAGTTTCATGTCACTCAAAAAGTAGAAACTTAAAAAAGTAGACTTCTGTTTCTTGGGAAACCGTCTGAATGGGTCTTTATACTACAAAAATGTAAAATGTGTGGCTCTCTAAAATGAAGATGTTATTAACTCCAGAGGCTAAGCTCCTCTGTAAGATAAGGGAACAGGTTGCTGCTGACAGTGCAGAAAGAGTTGCATCTCTGCAGATGTTTTCTTAAGAAAAATGGTTTCTTACACCCACTGGCAGTTGCTTGCGTCTACTTGGATGGATGTGTTCTTGTTCAGGCGATGTTCATAGGCGGCCAAAGGCAAAAGGGTGGGTGGGAATGGTGAGTGGAAAATGACTTCACCTTACCAAGGGGACTGGTTTGGGTTTGGCAGGATTTAACCTGGTCTGAACTTCTGGTCTCCTGCCCATCATATCACTGAAGATCGATTAGCCCAGAAAGTACTGTTATAAGAGTACTGTACTATGATGTGGTTGTCCAGAAATCTCCTGCAGAGGAAAGCTATGTTTCTCTTGAAAGGAATGAATATCACTACTGTCAATCACCCAGGGAAGAGCTAGATCCTAGGACAGGAAGTAAAGATTGGGAAGGTTGATCTTAGACTAGAGAAGAGGAGAAACTCCTTTCATTCACTGGGACTTGGGTGATGGGTCTGCATGCTTTGAATACTTCCACAGATGAGTGTGATGACTGTTTTGTAGGCAGGTCAAATTTTAAACAACTGTAAGTCAGTATATCAGCCTGTATATTCAGAGAAACCATATCTTACATTATCTCTTAGTCCCCTCAGGTTGGGGAAAGTCTCAGTCTCTTCCTGTGCTTCCCCCAGCCTTAAGTCAAGTTCAGCCTAGGCAAGGTAGTGGGGAAAGAAGAACGCACTGGGACATGTTTGGATCCTAATGAAGAAGGGCAGAATAAGGCCCTTCTCAGAGGCCAGTGTAATGAAAGCATTATACAAACTGCTGTGTGCCACAGCACAGTGATGCCTGGGGACCATGAGCAGCAGTGGTGGGAGCTTGGTGGTTTTGCAAAGATGTTATTAGACATGAGACATCAGATACCCCATAAGGGATTCTCTGAAATAACTGGGAGAAGTTCTACAGGAGAAGCCAGTGGCCAAAATCATAGTTTAGCAATTTAATGAAAAGTGTTAAGGTTTAAGTAGGTCATATAGAGCAAGTCCATATCCCTCTTCCATATTTGAAATGGATAGAGATTTAGACATAGGGGTCAAAATACGAAAATATCAGCCTATTTGTCACCAGCATGGACTTGGACGTTGCATATGGATGATGGCAAATGACCAGACAGCAGACACAGCAGCCCTGCTGGGGCAGTAGTCCTTGGAGGAAAACACAGAGACAGAAGCAGTGGAAGACGTGTGGGTGCCCGCTGTCCTCTGCCTTCTAGGGCATGATCAGTGGAGCCAGATGTCAGATTCCAGGAAACAGACCCTGACTCTTAGCCTGTGAACTTTCAAAGATGTGTTTTTTAAGGAAACAGGCTTCCCTGGTGACTCATATGGTAGAGAATCTGCCTGCAATGGAAGAGACCTGGGTTTGAGCCCTGGGTCAGGAAGATCCCCTGGAGAAGAGAATGCCTACCTACTCCAGTATTTCTTACCTGGAGAATTCCATGGACAGAGGAGCCTGGCGGCTACTGTCCATGGGGTCACAAAGAGTTGGACACTACTGAGTGACTATCACTTTCACTTACACACTTAAAGAAACACCAAGCCATCCTCTGGAGTATTTGGTGGTCAGAGTACAACACAAGCTTCTAGTATGGTTGAAACCTGGCTCTGGCCCCTCCTCTTGTATGATTGGCTCTTGGGTGTGGGGGAGAGGTGGGTCCAGGCTTTGCCTCTGCAGCTATAGCAGAAAGGCTCATCCCAGGATTCAGGACTGGAGAAGTACTACCTTCCTCCTGGCCTGTTCTAGAGGTTGGATCCAAGCCTAGAGATTACCTAGGACTGGCTGCTTTCAGCCTGGGGCTGTAACTTGCTTCCTAAGATCTTTGCAGCCAATTCCTTTTCTAGAAGGCTGATTGGTAAGAATTAAGACATATCTTTCTGAGCCTCACCCAACTGCAGGCCTTCCTGGGGAGGAGCAAGGTCTACCTAAGTGAGTTTACTTGTCAGTGGAGCAGAAAATGTGCATGTCCTGAGGCAGGCTACTGTAAAAAAGAATATCCAGAGAAGGCTGAATTTCTGCCTTCTCCCAAATCATCTATCAGCTTAGTCATTCATCTACCCTTGGGAAGGAGGAGTGAAGAGTTGGAAAGTCTTCAGAAAAATTTTCCACTGATGCTTTCTGTTCCTGGGGAAGGAATACGAGTTTCTTGTCCTTTATGGAAATGTACAGCAGCTCTGAATCAAAAGTGAACTGGATCAAAAGTTCTGGACATGGATGATGGTGATGGTTCCACAACAATATGAATATATTTAATACCACTGAACCATCCACTAAAAAATGGTTAAAATGGTAAATTTTAGTTATGTGTGTTTCTACTACTGTAAAGCAAACAAATGAACAAAGTGAATCTAATCCTGGTTTTTGCTTTGTTTTATTTTGAACAGTTAATATATTCACAGGATTTTAAATTTAAAAAACGAAATGGCACCTCTTCTGTCTTTCTGAGCCAATCCATTTTCTTCTCCAGAGGCAAACAATAAATACCAGCATTTTGGTATTCTTTCAGAGATATTTTATGCAGACACAAACAAATACTTAAAAAAAAATTTTTTTTGACACAAATGGTATCAAACACTGTTCTACAGTTTGCTTTTGCAGCTTAGTGAAATTTCTTGAGGAACACTTCAGATCAGTATATCAGAATTCCAACATTCATAGCTACCTATTTTGCCATGCATGCATGGCTTACGGTTGATTTAATTAGTCCTTCTCTATAGATGTTTCTACCCTTTTGCTATCCCAAACACTAAAGAACCTCTAATATGTTTCATTTCTCACCTATATCTACTCACAGGATAAATTCCCAGACATGGAATTATCTAACCATGGTTTTTAATAGTTTTTTAACATAGGCGAAGTTAACTCTAATACTCTTTTTAAAATTAATTCATTAATTTATTTTCTTCTGGTTACACTGGATCTTCATTGCTATATTCAGGCTTTCTCTGGTTGTGGTGAGTGGGGACAACTCTTTGTTGCAGAGCAACATGTTGCATGGGCTTCAGTAGTTGCAGTGCGTGCAATAGTTGTGGCGCACAGGCTTAGTTGCTCTGTGGCGTGTAGAATCTTCCCAGACCGGGGATCGAACCCATGTGCCCTGCATTGGCAGGTGGATTCTTACCTACTGTACCAGGGAAGTCCTTAACTTTTAGTACTCTTAAATGGACACTGGAACTGAGTAATATCCCTAATCTGACAAGCTAGCCAGAAAAGTGGTGATATGTATCCCACTCATAGACCGATGCACTACACTTCTGTATGTGAAATAAAGTGTGGAAAACCATCAAGTGAACCCCAAGAAATAATGTCCATTTTTCAAAGAGCAACTCTTTCTGACAGCAGTCTGGTCAGTCTATAACTACCTGACTATACAGGTGTTTTCCTTAAATAATTCCTTACATTTTCCCCAATATAATTTCCTCATATTTCTATATATGTTACCTGTTTTGTTCTGTAATAATAATTCAAGAACCCCATTAAGTTATCCAGAGAAAGTGACTATATGCTATGATAGGTAAGAAAATAAAAGAATGGAGGCCAAGTGAAATTGCAGCTAGTTTGATGTTATCCAGCAAGGTAGTGCAAGAGTCTGAGTTAAGATTCAGGCTAAAAATAATAGGGACTTCTCTGGCAGTCCAGTGGTTAAGACTTCATCTTCCAGTGCAGGGGGATATGGGTTCTATCCCTGGTCTGGAAGCTAAGATCCCACATGCCTCTGGCAGACAAACAAGCAAACTTAAAACAGAAGCAATATTGTAACAAATTCAATAAAGACTTTAAAAAAGTCCACATCAAAAAATAAATAAATAAATGACCCAGCTCGATAACCTAACTCTGTGCCTTTTCGCTAATCTATATTGTCCTGTTTATCCAGCTCTCAGCAGTAAAGGAACTGTTCTGAACATACTGGGCTTGGGAGAGGTCTCAGTTTATGGTTGGCCAACGACTGCCTCACTGTTTATAACTTTGCCCAGATGCTCCCTTACGCTGAAGACGAACAGAAAGGATCTCTCAGGAATAAAAAGTAAGTCTGAGCTTTGGTTGATACCACTACCCGGGAGGAACCAGAGGGGAATGAATTTTGATTTTGCACCATGGGAAACACTTTTTCATATTATGTGCACTAAAATGCTATGAACTACTTAAAACCCTTCCCATGCAATGCAATGAAGGGTGGCATGGAAAAGAACAACTCCGGCACTGCAGGCCATTCTGGGGTCACCAGACAAGAGCTCTTGTACCGATGGGAGTAACTCTGTGTTTGTATTTGGTCAACAAGGAATTTACTCAGGCTAATCTTTGAGCCATAGTAGACACAGTAACGAATTCTTCATAGTATTTCTAACCTTGGTCTATGAAAGAGCCTGTTCTGAGTGCTATAACAAGCTAGCCTCAAATCTTACACCTCTGTCACAGTGAGGTAGTGGCTATATGGGGTGGGGTTGGGGGGGATCATGGAAATGATGTCCTCACCTGGGCTCAGTGAATGGTTCCCATTGCTTGGGAGGCTAGGAAATGAGTTTTTCCACTGTGCTTGGGAGAAAAAGAAGAATTAGGGTAAATACAGCAGTCTCTGGAGAAGGAAATGGCAACCCACTCCAGTGTTCTGGCCTGGAGAATTCCATGGACAGAGGAGCCTGGCAGGCTACAGTCCGTGGGGTCGCAAAGAGTCAGACACGACTGAGCCATTAACACACACACACACACACAGAAATGTCTCTGCTCCATCAACGTAAACAATCTTAGAACTTCAATGGTAAAGAACACAGAAGAGGGAACCACATAGGGAAGAACTGAGACAATGAAAAGGAAAAAGATCTGAACAGAATCAGAGATATACAGACAAATCTTTGGCAAAAAAAAAAAAAAGAATGTAGAAATTGATTCCATAACTAGGCTGTCTATTATTGATGACTTTGAGACTGTGTAACAAACTGCACATCCTTCTCACTTCATAACTGGAGTCAGTCATTCTCAGTTGGCCGTTTATAAGGTCGTGGGTTAAAGAACCATATGGGGTATTTCTAACGCGAGGTGTTTGGGCAGGGAGAGTCTTACAATTGAGGTCAAGGTTCTTGGTCCAGGGCACAGAGCAAGAAGGGGTTCACCTTCAGGATGGCCACCCTGGGCAGATTTATTCCTATGTGCTGTGCTACACATCTCACTTCAAGCCTGGAAAAACGACCGAGTGAGCAAGTATCAAATGCCAAGTCCCTGGCAGGGTTATTCTAAAACCACACACCAAGACAAATCTCAGGGTAGTTAAAAAACAAACAACAATAACCCAGGCATCCCAGCTATTCTAAATAGGGCAGGAGCTTCATTACTTCAAACCCAAATTCCTGTGAACTTGGCAACCTCTCAATTCTGAAGCAAACATCCCTTGCCAGCTGCGGTGTTTAAACAACACAGCTAAGCCCTGTCTTCTGAAGTAGAAGCTTTCTCTAACCTCAGAAATGTGTCTGTGTAGGGGGGCCCGTGATAGTGGGTTTATGAGGCTGTGACTGTGTTAGAGTGTGTGTCTGGTTTATTGTGTGTATTTGTGTTACTCTGTACCTGCGTGTGTGTGTCTGCATGTTTGTGAAATCCAGACCAGGAGAGAGGAAGGTAACTCAAGTGGCTCCAAGTTTTACCTAAAATCATGTGAAACTCTAGTTAATTGGCTGAAGAGAAAAAGAAACCCACAGGGAACTGACATTAGGGCCATTAAGAAGCTCCCAGAGGACCGTTGCTGGCTCTGTAATCACAAGCACCTACAAAGTTCTGCCTGGCTGAGGATCAAGCAGGGTGCACCTGGCAACCAATATCTGCCTGGAGGAAGGAAGACAGGACTGCAACCCTGAGCAGAGGAGTGCCAGCCCCTCTCCTGTGCTCTGCCGTCACGCTCAGGTGCACTGTGCATGGGTCTGCCTGTCAGCTGGCACTGAATCCTACCACCCTGTTTCAGGCCTGACTCTCTGCTTTGTGTTCCCAGAGACCTGTTGCCCCTGCCTGTGTGAACCCAGGAAGACTCTGGTTTCTATAACAGCAGACCCTGTTCCCCCTCCACCCCCCAGAGTTTCCTCTCTGAGTTTAGGCCACCTGCCAATCTGCACTGACTCTGCCCAGCCCACAGCCTGGCCATGCTTGTCCCCACCCAGACACCAGCACTGAGCATCAGTGTTTCCCACAGGCTCAAAGAGGAAAATGGAGAATCAGTAAATGGCGATAAATGGAGAGCTTCCATAAGTCATTCTAATCTTGGCACAGTTTGCATTGCCTTCACTGCTGCCTTATCTAGGTTCTTGAAAGCTTACAGAGAGAGTAGGAAATCGGCCATCATTGGCTTGCAGTGACATTTTTCTCAATCTTTTTGAACGGCAGTTGATTCAAGATGTTTTCAGATCTAGCCGCAGCATCGCGCCGCATTTATGGCCGTGATCCCTTTCGCTGGAGTTGCCTTTTCACTTGTGGGGTTTTTTTTCTTAGAGTCTGTATTGGCGGGAGGAGAACAGGTGAAGTGTTGCTCTGTGACCTTACTGCAAACTGGAAGGAATCATGCTTTCAAGTCTGAAGGATCATGACTTCTGTACTGGGACCATATTCACGCCTGCAGTCGTCCCCATAACCAGGAGAGCCACTTGAGGAATGTGTGCTCTGCAGGCGCTAACAGAACTGCCTATTCCAATGTGGCTCTGGGCGCTGCAGGCTGCATAAGCAATTGCCCTTACAGCTGTAGGGCCAAGCGTGAGCATCAGTCCTCTGGGTGGCTTGGAGCTAGTTCCTTCCCCACCAATCTCAGTTGCTCAGAGCAGGTGACCTCACACACCATTTTAGCAACTTTCACTGCTGGGAATCATTCTCTTGGGAACCTCAGAAGCTGGCAAAATAAATCTTGTGCTCTGTTTATATTCTGATACTCTGACTAAAAACCTCTCCTTTAAAGAGGAAAGGTTTATCCCAAATGAAGGCAACTGCCAAAAGAGATTTCTATCGTGTGGCTTTGAAGGTGTTAATGGAATAATAGTAATAATAGTAATAGAATAATAGTAATTAAATTTTGATAAGGGTTCCAGAGCTCTCTTCTGAGCTCCGTTTCGTTTGATATTTGCAGTTGCCATGTGAAGGAGGCAGGGTTGACCTTGACCAGCTTCCCTACCAGCAGCTCAGTGGGATTAAATGACTTGCCAGTGTCACAAGGTGAGTCGTTGGCACCGATTGCCATGCAAACATTCTGACAAATAAGTTAGCTGGCTTTCTATTCTGCCACTCCACTAAACTAAAATAATCCTGTGGATTAAAAAAGAAAATGTAATGGCCACTCATGCACAAGCCCCTGGAAAATTCACAGGCTGATGAAAGGGGTCCAATTCGATGATGAAAGTAAATACTGAGCTGCTGATTTTGAGCAAAAGCAGCCGATGCAAGTCAACATGAAATATTCATATAGTCGTCCATTTGAAAGAAATCTGATGGCAGGAATTTGCTCCCAAATTCGCAGATTTTTTTGCATGTGCCAGCATCTGTACAAATGTATGTCATCTCTGCAACCTCCATGCCCATAGGAGGAGACAGATTCTCTGAGCATGAGGATGAGATGGGACCTTAGAGATAATTTTGAGCCATCCATTCTGTTGGGGGTGGTGGGAAGTAGGTGCAGAGAGAGCAGTGCCTTATCCAAGGTCAGAAATGTCAGAAGTAAGACCAGACCCCAGACCTTCAGACACCACAGTCAGTTCAGAGTGACACCTGCGAGGCCCTGAATGGCTCCAAGTCACTAAAGTACCACTGAATTATGCTCAGGGCAGTACTTAAGCCGATGAGTGCAGTCAGGCCCGTTTAGCCAGATGTAGAGGAACAAAAGCTGGAATAAAGGTCTGCGGCTTGTTTAAGGTTGCTCTGACCGCGGGTCTTTCCAGAGAGCAGGCTCACAGCAAATCACCCTCAACTCCGCTTTGTCCTGGAGCCTCAGGCCTTGGTGTGTGAAGCCAGAGCTGGCTGGTGCCCGGTGTGGTGTGATGGTGGGGACAGGGTTTGGCCCCGGGCTCCCCGTGCTTTCCACATGGCTTCATTTATCAGCCAGGACACAGCGAGAGTCCCAGAAAACCAGGCCAAAACAATTGTGACCAATGGCGCAAGGGGTGATGGTATTTATTCAGGGGCTTTCTCAGAAGGCTTTCCAAATATTCCATGGGGAGATTTATTTTCAAACCTCAGTCCAAGACCAAAGCACTCAGAGTTATGTCAGCCTCTTTGCTCAAAGTGTCCCTGAGCTGCTTTCAGCAAGCTTCTCAAAGAATCACTCAGACTCAGGGTTTGGATGTCTCTGAAGGAATGGGCTGAGTCCAGGCTTTATAGGAAACTTTCCTGTGCGTCTCTGCACCAAGGACTTAATCAGAGAAACCTGCGTCGGTTGGGGGCTGCTCCCATGGACCGGCAGATGCCATGTGTGCCGTTCTGACCTTCACCTCAGGACCGGGGCACGTTCTTCCCGAGGTGTGAGCGATGCTGGTGGTCAGATGGCCCAGAGCTGAGTCCCTCCCCAGGGATTACCTTTTGATAAATCACTTAAGATTACAACAACCTGCCTTGATGGCTGGTCATTATTGGGGGTACAAAGCATTGGCCCTTTTGCTCAATTCAGGACATGTTTGCAGGGCCACCGCAACTCCCGAGCTCCCTGTGGGATGGCTGGGGCCTCTGTGCTACTGCCCCAGAGTACAACTACCCCCTCTGCCCAGTCTGCTTCTCTCACCCCTGTACAGTGGTGTTCCCCGATTTACATGCAAATTTTTGTCCCAGAATATCAATTCTCTCTCTCTCTCTCTCTCTCTCTCTCTCTCTCGCCTTCTTCTGGGCCAGAATCTTGGCTCTTGTCAAATGGCCATCACCATCTAGGCCATATCAAAATGCCTGGACATCTCTTTTGATCAAAACAACCAAAGAAATCTGCATTAGTTTCCTACAATTGCATAACAAATTATTAATACAGTGAACTTGGTGGGCCAGAAGCCGGAAATCAGCTTCACCGGTCCAAAATCAGGGTGTTGGCAGGGCTGGGCTCCCTTTAGAAGTTCTTGGGGAGAATCCATTCCTTGCCTTTTTCAGTTTCAAGAACCGAATTCTTTGCATTCCTTGGCCCAAGGCCTCTTCCTCCATTTCTAAAGCAAGCCACAAAGCATCTTGCTTCAGTGGTCACATTCCATCTCCTCTGTCAGAGCTCCCTCTGTCTCCCTCTTATAAGGATACTTGTGACTGCATTTAGGGCCCAGCTGGATAATCCCAGATAATCTCCCATCAAGAGCCTAAATTTAAGCCCACAGCAAAGTCTCTCTTGCCATACACAGCAGCATTTGCAGATTCTGGGGATTAGACCTGGATATCTTTGTAGGTCATCATTTAGCCTGCACAGAATCATTGAATAAACCCTGGGGGACACGCACTCTGATTTTGAATTTGTAGTTGATAGTTGTTTACCTGAAAGTGAGGAGGCCTCCAGATCTTCTTTTTGCAGTCCATTTGTTATTGTTCCAATTAGCCTGGTCTCAGCTGGGAAACCTATTTCTTTTTTAAAAAATTAGAGATTAATTACTTTACAATATTGTGATGGTTTCAGCCATACATCAACATGAATTGGCATTAGGTATACGTATGCCCCCTCTCTCTTGAACCCCACCTCCCACCTTCCTTCCCATCCCACCGTTCTAGGTTGTCACAGAGCACTGGCTTTGGGTTCCCTGTGGAATACGTGGAACTCCCCCTGGCTATCAGTTTTATATATGGTAATGTATGTGTTTCAATGCTATTCTCTCATATCATCCCGCCCTTTCCTTCCCCCACTGTGTTCAAAATGCCTATGTCTCCTTTGCTGCCCTGCAAGTAGGATCATCATTACTATGTTTCTAGATTCCATATATATGCAGTAATATATGATATTTGTCTTTCTCTGGCTCTGAAGTGATATTACTTCACTCTGGCTCTATGTTCATCTACCTCATTAGAGCTGACTCAAATATGTTCCTTTTTATAGATGAATAATATTCCATTGTGTATATGTACCACAGCTTCTTTATCCAGTCATCTGTCAGTGGACATCTAGTTTGCTTCCATTGTACATTATTCCATTACGACAATAGTCCGAGCTGTGGTAAATAGTGCTGCCATGAACACTGGGGTACATGTGTCTTTTTCAATTCTGGGGAAACCTACTTATTGATTCTGGCTTTTATTATTAAACAACAGTAATTTCTTACTTCTTATCTGCTAGTGCTAGAACTCATTCTTTCTCCCTCTTTTCCTTTCTACCCCTCTAACCCATCAAATTCTGTGTCTTCAGTCACCTGGGTGGTTGTCTGTTCTATGTTGGAATAACATTCTTAGGCATGCTATGCCTGGGGTGTGGACAGAGTGGGCAAGGAAGGGGAGTGGAATAATGGTTTAAGCCCAATTATCAGATTCCTGTCACCTCTATAAAGCATCCTCAGTCAATAGCAACATGGGATGATACCATATGAACCTTCCTTCACATAGGGAACTGAAGATCAGTCTTCACATAGCCATTGACCAGAAAGGCTGATCTGAACTTTTGGTAGTTCCAAGAAATCCTCTGCAATCTCATTTCTTCCCCTGCCCCTAATTCTTTTAACATATTGTTTCTACCTTTTTTTTTTTTTAATGGACCATGTATCTTGGTCTGTATATTTATCTTCCCCAAAAGAAGACTGTGAGCTTCTTTTTTTTTAAGACTTTATTTCTTTAGAGCAGTTTGGGGGTCACAGCAAAATTGAGAGAAATGTACAGAGATTTCCCATATATCCCCTGTACCCCCCACACATGTATAGACTCCGCTATAATCAACACGCCCCACCAGAGTGGTACTTTTGTTGCAATCAATGAACCTAGACTGAAAAATTAGGTCACCCAAAGTCCATAGTCTAGATTAGGGTTCACTCTTGCTGCTCTACATTCTTTAGGTTTGGGCACACGTGTAATGGACATGTATCCACCATTGTAGTATCACAGAGTAGTTTTATTGCCCTAAAAGACCCTCTGTGCTCTGCCTGTTTATCTTCCTCCCAGCTCCCTGCCCCCCCCCAACCTTGTTAATCACTGATGCTTTTACTATGTGCATAGTGAGCTCATTTTTCCCCTCTCTCTCCCAATAAACTGATTATGTGGGATCACCCTGGGAGTACATGGCGTCTGTGGAACCCCGCTACCTGCAGTCTGTGGACAGCCTGGAATCACAGCAGCCCTGGTTATGTCACGTGCATCAAGACAGGCGCTGCCATCCAGTGACACCTTGGCAACCAGAGGGAGCTTGTGACTGTCATCTGTAGACATGACAGCCAAGCGTGTGGCCCTGGGGAAAGCCCTTCAGATGGGTCTTTCCTTGTTGCGTTTATATTTAGCTCAAATGAAAAGCTGTATTTGTTTCCCTCAGTGGCAGGTACTAAACAATAGCAAAAAAAAAAAAAAGCTAAGGAATCATTATTACTGTTTTCCTCATTAGGACATATAGTCTTTGAATTTGGGACCACATGTCAACTGACTTTCCTCTACTTGGCCCAGGGAATGCACACAAATGTTTGTTGTTTAAAATTGTATTGAAGAAAATTCAGAGGGAAAAGACTTGAATTCTTGTTCTCAGATTTTTTAAAAATGTTTCTATATTTTATTTTTTTTACAGTTAAGAACTATTTCAAACATATTGACAGGGTAGGAAAAAAAAAAACAGATCACCATATGACCTCCATCCAGATTAAACAGCTTTTAACATTTTCCCATTTACTTTAGACCACTTATAACAGAAGCCAGATTAAAAAATACATGTAACTACCCGCCGTCTGCACTCCCCCTTCACTCTTACCCATTCTCTTCTTCCCTCTGTAGACGTATCTCTGCCTCCAGTTGATGTATGTTGGTCCTATGTATGATTCTGGACTTCTACTAAGCATCTGTAGATCCAAAACAACAATTACTATCATTTTATGTACATTCAGAATTTACTTAAATGGAATCATATTGTCTGTATTCTTTTGCATCTTGCTTTCTTACTTGAGGATTTATTTCAGAGACTTGTTCAAGTTGTATGGATACAGTGTATACCTCGTTCACTCCCTCTAACCACAGCCTGCTGCTGCTAAGTCGCTTCAGTCTTGTCCGACTCTGTGCAGCCCCAGAGGCAGCAGCCTGCCAGGCTCCCCCGTCCCTGGGATTCTTCAGGCAAGAACACCGGTGTGGGTTGCCATTTCCTTCTCCAATGCATGAAAATGAAAAGTGAAAGTGAAGTCACTCAGTCGTGTCTGACTCTTCACCACCCCATGGACTGCAGCCTGCCAGGCTCCCCCGTACAGGGGATTTTCTAGGCAAGAGTACTGGAGTGGGCTGCCATTGCCTTCTCCCACAGCCTAGCATACCACAATTTCTCCATTTTTTTTATAGAGGGACAGTTAGTTGCTTTTCTGTGGTTGTTGGTGTGAGCATGCTTCTTTCTGCATGTATCTTTGTGCACCTGTACACAGTTTCTTTAGTGCAGACACCCAGAAGTGCAATAGGTAAGTAGTAGGGAATATACGCCTTCCTTTCCTTGATATTGACAAATTGCTCGCCCAAGTGGTTATACCAATTCACATTCCTACCAGATTCCAAATTTCTATTTTCCTACATCCTCACCATCCTTCGTGAGACTTAAATTTTTCCAGTCTGACAGATGTAAAGGCATTTTTTTGTCTTAATTTACATTCCCCTGATTATATATAGGCTTAAGCACTTTTATATGTTTGCTAGCCAGAAATGTGTCTGTGTGTGTGTGTGAGAGAGAGAGAGAAAGGGAGAGACTAGTTCTAATCTTTTGCTCCTTTGAAAATCTGGTTTATCCTTTTCTTTTACATTTATAACTGTCCTTTATTTACTCTGGTTATTATTTGAATTGCAAATATCTTCTCCTCAACTGTATCTAAACTTTTTATTTTGTTTATGATATCCTCTGTTATAAATAACTTCCAAAACTTAATGTAGTCAAAATCATAAATCTTTTAAAGATTTGGGGGTATTTGTTTTTTATTTAATAAATCTGTTCATGATTCTACATCCAGGATATTCTCCCATGTTGTTTCTTAAAAATTCTAAAATTTTGCTTTTCACATTTAAATTTTTGTCCATCTGGAATTTACTTTTGCTTATATGGTGAAGTAGGAATCTAATTTTATCTTTTTCCAAATAGAAAGTTAAGTGTTTCAGCACTTCGTAAGGATAGTCCAGTCTTTCTCAGTGTTTGAAATGCCATTTCTGTTATATACAAGTTCCCAGGCATAAATGGGTCAGTTCTTAGACTCTCTATACCATTCTCTTGGTCCATTTGTCTATCCCTGTGCTATAAAGTAATTTTAACATTTTTGTAGCTAATAACTACACTTAGCAGTTGATATAGTGAGAACCTCATTCTTTGTCCTCAAATTTGTCCTTCTTTTCCAGCTTTACTGAGATATAATTGATAATATTTTTAAGTTTAAGTTGTACAACATGATGATTACATATATATATGTGTATGTATACACATATAGTGAAATGATTACCACAATAATGTTAGTCATCAATCCATCACCTCACATAGCTACCATTTGTGTGTGTGTGTGTTGAAACATTTAAGATTTACTCTCAGCAATTTCAGATATATAATACAGCACTGTTGATTATAGACTCAAATTTGTTTTGACTTCTCTTAGTCATTATTATTCCAATATTTAGGATTAGCTATTTGATTCCTATGAAAAATACTATTGGACTCGATAACAGTAGTGCATCACAATAGATTAATATGGGGAAATGCTGCCATTTTATTTTTTATTTTATTTATTTATTTTTTATTATTATTGTTTTTGCCATACATTGTCATGATATCACCATGGGTTTACATATGCTTCCCCTCCGGGTCCCCCCTCCCTCCTCCCTCCCCCTGCCATTTTATAATATGGAGTCTTCCCAGTCAGAAATACATCTTTCTTCATAGGCCTTCTTGATAAATGATATATTTATATTATTTAATTGATTTATACATTTCCCTATAAAGACTGTATACATTTTTGTTAGCTATATTGTTTTTATAGTGCTCACTAATGCCATAAATAGTATCTTTTTGAAAACTGTGTTTTCTAAATTTGTTGTGGGCTCCCCAGGCAGTGCTAGTGGTAAAGAACCCACCCACCAATGCAGGAGACTGAGAGGTGGGTTCCATCCTTGGGTCAGGGAGATCCCTTGGAGGAGGGCATGGCAACCCACTTCAGTATTCTTGCCGGGAGAATCCCAGGGACAGGTGGGGCCTGGCAGGCTACAGTCCATAGGGTCAGAAACAACTGAAGCGACTTAACACCGCACACACAAACATTTGTTGCAGATATTCAGGAACGATTTTTTAAAATGCATTCTATATTAGATAACTTGTTAATTTCGTTATTTCTTCTAATAGTTGCCTATTCTCTTCTCTTGGAATTTTGAAGATAGCATCCATAAATAATGATACTCATTTTTCATTGTGAATCTTTATTAATTTTATTTCTTCTTATTGTCATTACTTCATCGGATAGGACTTAAAAGTACCAGTGAATAAGGACTTTTGAGAATAGTTATCCTTGTCTCCTTCCTGAACATGAGTGGAATTATTTTAGAGATACACTGAGTAAAATTTCCACTATAGATTAATAGGAGAGGAAATTTATTGGGTTATTCTTTTTATTCCTAATATGCTAAGGGAATTTGCTTATGAATGGGTATTGAACTTTATTAATATATTTTTGCATCTTTTGAACTGATCACATGTTATTTCTTATTTATTATGTGTGCAGCAAATTACATGAATAGCTTTCCTATTCTATTTTTAAGCTTTCATTCTTTGAGTAACCCAAAGTGATTATGATGTATTATTTTAACACTGCTAGGTTCAGTTTGCTAATGTTTGATTTCAAAATTGTATATATTTTTTAACAAATGAAATTCTCCTATATTTTGTGGGTTTTGTAATGTTTCTTCCAATTTCTGTTGTCAAGTTTATATTTTTATCACATAATGAGTTGGAAAACATTTCTCTCTCTTTTTTTTTTTCTGGAATAGATTGCAAAAGATAGTAATTTAATTTTCCTTGAAAGTTGGGGAAAAATTTACCCATAAAACTCCCTGAGGTGTCAATTCTACTTTTTTTTAGATAAATTTTTAAATTACTGATTAAATACTTAAAAGGCCATATGTCTATTCTGTTTTTCTTTTTTCTTTTTTTTGAGTTTTATTGTCTGGATGTGTTTTCATTTCACCTAAAATATCAGTATTATTACAATGAAGTCAAACATAGTAGTCCCATGACTTGGTAAATATATATTATATCTACGGTTACATCTTTTTACTTTTTCTTTCCCAGAATGGTTCATTTATACCATCTTCCTTTTTCTCCTGATCTTTTGCCTTCATTGGCTGCCTCAGTTGTTTGTTTTTCTATTTCATTAATTTTTGTCCTTATCTGTATCTTCTCCTCTTTGTCTTTTCTTGGGTTCACATGTGATTTTTCTGACTTATTTAATTAGATTTGTCCATTAGTACTCAAACTTTCTTCTTTTCAGGTTTAGTATATGTGTCTCTGACTTTGGACCCCATGGACTGTAGTCCCCTAGCCTCTTCTGTTCATGGGATTTTTCAGGCAAGAATACTGGAGTAGGTTGCCATTTCCTTCTCCAAGGGACCTTCCTAACCCAGGGATTGAACCCACTATTTCCTGTACCTTTTTGCACTGACAGGCAGGTTCTTTACCATTGAGCAACCTGATGTGTAAGAGAGAGTGTTGGTTGCTCAGTTATGTCCGACTCTTTTCTACTCCAGGGACTATAACCCACTCGGCTCCTCTGTCTATGGGATTATCCAGGCAAGAATACTGGAGTGGGTAGCCATTTCCTACTCCAGGGGATCTTCCTGACCCAGTGTTCAAATCCACATCTCTTTGCATCTCCTGAATTGACAGGCAGGTTCTTTACCACTGTGCCACATCCATAATGTTCTCTCTCATTGCACTTATTTAGCTATATCTCACAATTTTGATTTTTTCCCCTGATTTTTTCCCCCAATTTTGCACTTTTTCCCTGATCATGCAACTCTAGATACTTTAACTTTTCCTTTATGACTTCTATTTTAATCTATTAATTTTTCAGAAGTATTTAAAAATTTCCAAGCATATGGCTCCATTTTTTGTAGTTATATTTTTGTAATTTGCTTTCAGTTTAGTAGCATTTTGAAAGGGAATGTGTTCCCTATGATATTGATTCATTTATTACTGTTAGATACTTGCTATGTGGTCATTTAAAAATAAATTCAATCTGTACCATCTAATTGTTAGATATAGGAAATGTCATGTTGAAGTTACTGTTTTGTTTAAATTTTTTATTTTGTTGTGCAGTTGCTAAGTTGTGTTCAAATCTGCAACCCCATGGACTGTAGAACCCCAGACTCCTCTGTCCTCCATTATCTCCCAGAGTTTGCTCAAATTCATGTTCACTGGGTTGGTGATGCTATCTAACCATCTCATCCTCTGCTGCTCTCTTCTCTTCCTGCTTTCAATCTTTCCCAGCATCAGGGTCTTTTCCAATAAGTTGGTTCTTTCCATCAGGTGGCCAAAGTATTGGAGCTTCAGCTTCAGTATCAGTCCTTCCAATGAACATTCAGAGTTGATGTCCTTTAGGATTGACTTTTTTGATCTCTCTGCAGTCTGAGAGACTCTTAAGAGTCTTCTCCAGCACAATTTCATTGTAAGTTTACTAATCATTTTGTTTGCTTGAGCTATTTAAAATTGAGCATTGTGTTAAAATATCTCATTATGATTGTGGATTTCTTGATTTTATCTTTGCCATTATAGTCATTTCTGGTTCATATATTTTGAGACTATCTTCTTAAAAGTCAACAGTTTCAGAACATTTTGATATTTCTGATGGACAGTTCTTGGCCTATCTGTATAGTAATTCTTCCTTTGTTTCCACTCCTTCCTCTGGGAACTAAACCAGTCCAGAGGATTCTGCCATCATTGCCATACATTTTCCCACTGCTCTAGGATTAAGATTTAGACTCTACCTCTGAGACGCTTTTGTTAACTTTTATTGAGATTTGCAGCCACTAATACTCTGTATGACTCAACTCATGTACCCCATTGCTTGAGGCCCACAGCTTTGGGGGAGCTTTTCCACTTATGACTCAACTTTTAGCTGTCTCCCTGTTTTGCTAAAATACCAGTTTTTGCTGGCATCTTTGCACCAGAATTTCACCATAATGAAACCTCAGGTGAATCAGCATCTTTGCCTGCCTCCTGAGCATTGCCTTACTCCCTTCATTTTAGCCACTCTTTCTTGTATTGCATGCTTTTGTCTAGTATTTTAGTTTTTATAATCCCCCAAACAAATCATCATTATGTTGGTTTGTGATCAGTGTCCATTTAGACTTCCACAGGTATTTATCAGTCACTCCATTTGCCTTTGCCTCTGGCTTCCCATGATTTCTCTCAGAGAAGGAGAGATTTCGGAATTCTTTCAGCAGGGGGCCTATGAATTAGCCATTATTTCAACCTTTGCTTACTTGATGATGTCTAGTTTGCTTTCACTCTTGAAGTTTAGTTTAGCTGAGAACAGAATTTTAAAGGGTCATTTATTCCTTCAGCATTTTGAAGGTTTTTTTAAATTAGTTTTCTATTATTGCTATTAATAAATTAGCTAGCAGTTTAATTTATGGTTTCCCAAACATTTTTTGATTTTGCAACATTATAAATAAAACCAGTTTTGATTCCACACCTCTAGTGTGTGTGTAATATATAAATACACATAATATATATTAATGTCCTCCTCAGTCATGTCTGATTGTTTGTGACCCCAGGGACTGTAGCCTGCCAGGCTCCTCTGTCCAAGGGATTTTCCAGGCAAGCATACTGAAATGGGTTGCCATTTCCTCCTCCAGGGGATCTTCCCAACCCAGCGACTGAACTCGTGTCCCCTACATCCCTGCATTGCAGGCAGATTCTTTTTTAAGTGCTGAGCCACTGGAGAAGCCCAATGTATTACTGTATATATTAGTAAGTTTACATATATTAATATACTAGTATGTACAAAATACAACATATATAAAATACAGACAGACTGCATATATGAAAGAAATAATTTAAAAGCTAAATTTGTCCTAATATATAAAAAGCATTTTGCTTTTACTAAATTAATAATTATAATTAATAATACTTTAAGTAATTAAGTATGGATAAATGTATGCTTCATTGGTTTTAAATATCTTGATTGACACTTGATTTAACATGCTCTAAAATAAAGCAATGCAAAGATCTGGTTACATGTTTGGCTTATTTTGATACATAGTTTTAGGTATTACAACAGCTAATAGCAAGAACAAAAAATCTAGACCCCTCACAAAGACATGTGGATACAAATGGGAAGTCAAAATACTCATTTTTTATTCCCATTTGTCAATTATATAAAAGTTTTATTTAAATTCTGTTATTACATTTCTAGTTCTCCCGATGTCAATTAATTACTTTTACAAACTATCTGAAACTTGTTGCATTTTTGCACATTTAACATATGTATTTAACTCACTAAAACTCTTTATCTGTAAGAGCTGTAAACAGGTTAGGAACTTCTGTGTCCAAATTTTGTGTTTGTTCTTTTTTTATAAATGTACAGCTATGAGGTGTTTCCCCTACAGAAGTGACATCCTTACATTGTTTTGGTAACAGATGATCACATAATTATAGAAAATGTCTTGACAGCCCTAACAGCTAGAACAATTTCTGTTAGTTCTTTGTGTCACTCCAGGGAAAACACTTCCATTCTCCATACCATTCTCTTGTCCTGCCAGCTCCTCAGGTGCTCCCACACATTTCTAACCCATCCTAGGAGAGCTGAGCAGAAAATCCAAGCTCTTGGGAGTTGTGGTTACACGAATCAGTGCACATCCACGTGGCAGAACATGGTGCAGCCATAAAGAAATAAGGATACTCAGTGTGTGCTGATATGAGTGGGTTTCCAACATATCATTTAAAGACAACAGAAAGGGAAAGAAGGGTGCATGAAATATGATTTATTCTGCATACATTTTTAAAAGATAGATCAATATATAGTTGTTAATAGAAATAATTGGAGAATGGGGAGAATCAATGGTTAAGTGTTCACAGTGGTTATTAACAGACATGGACAAGGGCCTAAGGAGTAAAAGCTTTCTTTTTCCTTCTTTCTTTTCTTTGAAACTATTTTGAAGTATCTTAATTGGGTGATTCAGAACAAATATTCCATCCATACATGTATATATGAATGTCATATACTCATGTGTATGTATGTATGTGTACATATGTATAACATATGTACTATATAGTATATTGGGATTATACATGCTATATATAATGTATATTATATATAAAACAGAAAATTATATATATAACAGAATGGTGGTGGTGATTTAGTCTACTAAATCTTGTCTAACTCTAGTGACCCCATAGACTGTAACCTGCCAGGCTCCTCTGTCCATGGGATTTTCTAGACAAGAATACTGGAGTAGGTTGCCATTTCCTTCTCCAGAGATCTTCTCAACACAGGGATCTAACCCAGGTCTCCTGCGCTGCAGGCGGATTCTTTACAACTGAGCCACCTGGGAAGCCAATAGGATAATGCATACTATATACATAAACAGCAGGAGTTTTCTGTGCAGGGCAACTGAAAACCATTTTTTTTCTGGCTATTTTCTTCTTTATACTTTTCTATTTAAAAAAAAATTTAGGGAAAAATTGCGGAAAACAAAAGGTTTCTTAGTATACGTGTACTGTTTCCTAGAAGTGCCATAAGGAAATACTACAGACTGGAAGGCTTGAGCTTACACAACAGGAATTTGTGGTCTTACAGATTTGGTGGCTAGAAGTCTGAGATTAAGGTGTGGGTGGGGTTGGTTCCTTCAGAGGTCTGTCAGGAAAGAAGCTTTTCCAGGCCTCTCTCTCGTGCACTTTTTGAGAAGCATTTGAATATGGTAACCCAGCAGGTTCTGTATTCACAGATTCAACCTACCATAGTAACACATATTCCAAAAAAGAATCCTGAAAATTCCAAAAGCAAAACTCAAATTTTCTGCACTTTGGCAATATTTCATATAGCATTTACATTGTATTTTCAACTATTTATACAAAATTTACATTGTTTTAGGTGGTATAAGTAATCTAGAGGTGATTTAAAGTATACAGGAGGTTTTAAGGTTATATGCAACCTATGGCATTTTATGTAAGAGGGATCAAATTGCCAACATTTGGTAAATTATCAAAAAAGAAAGAGAGTCCCAGAAAAACATCTACTTCTGCTTTATTGACTATGCCAAAGCCTTTGACTGTGTGGATCACAATAAACTGTGGAAAATTCTGAAAGAGATGGGAATACCAGACCACCTGACCTGCCTCTTGAGAAACCTGTATGCAGGTCAGGAAGCAACAGTTAAAACTGGGCATGGAACAACAGACTGGTTCCAAATAGAAAAAGGAGTACATCAAGGCTGTATATTGTCACCCTGCTTATTTAACTTATATGCAGAGTACATCATAAGAAACGCTGGGCTGGAAGAAGCACAAGCTGGAATCAAGATTGCCAGGAGAAATATCAATAACCTTAGATATGTGGATGACACCACCCTTATGGCAGAAAGTGAAGAGGAGCTAAAGAGCCTCTTGATGAAAGTGAAAGAGGAGAGTGAAAAAGTTGGCTTAAAACTCAACACTCAGAAAACTAAGATCATGGCATCTGGTCCCATCACTTCATGGCAAGTAGATGGGGAAACAGTGGCTAATTTTATTTTGGGGGGCTCCAAAATGACTGCAGATGGTGATTGCAGCTATGAAATTAAAAGACGCTTACTCCTTGGAAGGAAAGTTATGACCAACCTAGAGAGCATATAAAAAAGCAGAGACATTACTTTGTCAACAAGGTCCGTCTAGTCAAGGCCATGGTTTTTCCAGTGGTCATGTATGGATGTGAAAGTTGGACTGTAAAGAAAGCTGAGCACCAAATTGATGGTTTTCAACTGTGGTGTTGGAGAAGACTCTTGAGAGTACCTTGGACTTCAAGGAGATCCAACCAGTCTATCCTAAAGGAGATCAGTTCTGGGTGTTCACTGGAAGGACCGACGTTGAAGCTAAAACTCCAATACTTTGGCCACCTAATGCAAAGAACTGACTCATTTGAAAAGACCCTGATGCTGGGAAATATTGAGGGCAGGAGAAGGGGATGACAGAGGATGAGATGGTTGGATGGTATCACCGACTCAATAGACATGGGTTTGGGTAGATTCTGGCAGTTGGTGATGGATAGGGAGGCCTGGAATGCTGCGGTTCATGGGGTCACAAAGAGTCGGACACGACTAAGCGACTGAACTGAGTATCTGCAGATTTGGGTATGGGAAGTGGTCCTAGAACCAATCCTCTGAGGGACAGGAGAGGAGAAAATCAATGGAGACACTTTCTGGAGGAGTTGACACTGAATCTCATTCTTGAAGTGTAAGTTGTCTTTATTCTTTGTCAGGCAGAAGAGTTAATTTCACAACTCCTTACTTTATTTCTCTGGATTAATATGGGGGAAAGAATAATCTGGAATAACCAGGACACTCAGGAGGTAACTCTTTGTGACCCTATGGACTGTAGCCCACCAGGCTCCTCCGTCCATGGGATTCTCCAGGCAAGAATCCTGGAGTGGGTTGCCATTCCCTTCTCCAGGGGATCTTCCCAATCCAGGGATTGAACCTGCTTCTCCTTCATTGGCAGATGGGTTCTTTATCATCTGAGCTACCAGGGAAGCCCTTTATTTCATGCAGTGAATATAAATTGAGATACAATGGATGACACCAGAGGAAGCAAGTAGATGTAGGGCATTCAAGAAAGAAGTTGCATGTACCCAGAGTGGTTCTCTAGTGGAAATCATCCCTGCATCCTCAGGTAAGGGCATCCCTGGGGAAAACTGAGGCAGAACCACAGAAGGGTCTCATTGGGTAGGCTATTGGGTTAGACCAATTCTCCCCACCAGGGAGAAACCTTGGTGGGGTGAGGCCTAGAGGAAGAGCATTATGAAAAATAGCACTCCTACCGGGGGAGAAATGAAACCCCAACACAGGAAGGGGAGTTCCTTCTAAAAGGCAAACCACTCACAGTGGGGGAAACAAAGGCACAGGGGGAGAATACACTTACTTTTATGAGGAAGATCTGATTCCCCAGAGCGGCACTTTGCAGCCATATTTTCACAGGGCCACAAAGTTCAGGCCCCAAAACCTGGGGTCAAGAGTATCAGAATTTTGGCCCAAGATGAATAAACCTGGCCTCCACAGCTGACACCACTCTGGAAATTTGTATGTTGAAAGAATGTGAGCACTTGAGACTATTTCTAGTTCCAGCTGCTCTGCGGTATTAATAAAGGTCTAATTGCTAAAACCATATGCAGTGGACATGGTGTTCATTTTCCTGACACATGGAAAGTGTGGTTTGGAGACTGAGCTGTCAGGCCCAAATCACCTTCAGACCCTGCCTATTGCTAGCACATTTCATCACCGGGCAGGACTCACTAAGCTCGGTTGATGGCCTCATTACAGCTATTTGTATCCTGACACTGGAGCCGACATAACAGGTTGGCATTCCTGTCAAAGAAGCCCCAGCACCAGCGTCCTTCCAGCCCCATTTCCCAGGGGATGCAGTGTGGACAGATTCTATCACGTCATCACACCTGAAGAAGAAGGAGTGATCTGTCCGTCTTCGAGATCATGTTCCTAGGGCGTCCCCTGACTCTTACCTGGCAACTTCATATAAAGGAGGCCACCTTATAACTCAGAGACAGGCTTCCTGTGCAAACAGAGGTGGGTGAGAATGGGGGGCAGTAATCACTTGGCTCTTCAGTCTGCCATGGCTCTTTGGGACAGACACAAGTCCCAACGTCTTAGGAGACAGCTTGCTCTTCCAGTCCTGCCCAACCGTACCCACAAGTTGTGGTTGCCATCTCTCCTCCAAATCTAAATGTATTTTACTACCTTACTGCTTCATGGTACCACGATGCAGATTCACAAAGCTACTCATTAGTTGTCCCATACTGAAAACATCGAAGCTCATACATTTAAAAATTTTTTATTTTATGTTAGAGTATTATTAACAATGCTGTGTTCATTTCAGGTGTACTGCAAAGTGATTCAGCAACACGTATCCAAGTCTCTATTCTTTTTCAAATTCTTTTCCCATGTAGGTTGTTACAGAATATTGGGCAGAGTTCCCTGTGCTCTACAGTAGGTCCTGGTTGGCTATCTATTTTGATACAGCAGTATGTAGGTGTCAATCCCCAAACCCCACTCTATCTCTCCCCCTCTCCCTTTCCCCCAGTAACCATAAATTCATTCTCTAAGTCTGTGAGTTTGTGTCTGTTTTACAAATAAGTTCATTTGTAAAGATTCTGCATGTAAGCAATATCATATGATGGTGCTAGTGGTAAAGTGAAGTCGCTCAGTCGTGTCCGACTCTTTGCGACCCCATGGACTGTAGCCACCAGGCTCCTCTGTTCATGGGATTTTCCAGGCAAGGGTACTGGAGTGGGTTGCCATTTCCTGCCAATGCAGGTTAGACATAAGAGATGCAGATTCAATCCCTGGGTCAGGAAGATCCCCTGGAGGAAGGCATGGGAACCCACTCCAGTATTTTTGCCTGGAGAATCCCATGGATAGAGGAGCCTGGTGGCTACAGTCCGTAGGATCACACACAGTAGGACACGACTGAAGCGACTTAGCACTTAGCATATCTGACTTAAAGTCCATACATTTATAATTTACTACTAGGTCTGATACTTTGGCCACCTGATGCGAAGAACTGGCTCATTTGAAGAGACCCTGATGCTGGGAAAGATTGAAAGCAGGAGGAGAAGGGGATGACAGAGGGTGAGATGGTTGAATGGCACCACCGACTCAATGAACATGAGTTTGAGTAAATTCCAGGAGTTGGTGATGGACAGGGAGGCCTAGCATGCTACAGTCCATGGGGTCGCAAAGAGTTGGATATGACTCCAAATTTTTATGAGGAATTTCTCTTTCTAAATTGACTCACTTTCAATTCATTTTTCTGGCTTGTGAAGGGAGTGCCTAGCTAGGGCTTCATTGGACTTTCCATACAGGCCTTGGACTTCAGTGCGTTAAATGATTCTTATGAGAGGGTCCACACAAATATGCCTACTGATTTATGGGCCCAAACCCGGAGCATTGACAAGGTGTATGACATAGTGATAACTATGTCATAGCCTGAATTTCACAGTTGGCCTACCAGGGCAGTCCATACTGATTCCACCATTTATGCCTTATATGACTTTGTGCAAGTGTCTACAATAGTCTGTGCTTTGGTTTTCTTATATGTAAGTCAGGGAAAAAAATGATAGTATCTCTGCATAGGTAGGTTGTGAAAATTCAGTGCATTATCAAATATAAAGTACTTTGTAATAAATGTCAGTCGTTAGTATTGTCTCCACAGGAACAAATGTAGTTAGATCAAATAAAGTGGGGTCCCAGAAGCATCCTCTGGAACATGGGGGTTCAGGTCTACACCCTTTACCACAGGATACCCATTAAACAAATGATGAATTTGCACACATGTTCCACAACAGAGCTGTGCTGTTTTCAGTGTAATCGGTGGATAGTGGCATGAAATGGTTAAACAGAAAAATCAAGTCCGATTCCCACTACTGGAGGAACAAATGTCTGATAATGCTAAACAGGAAGTCTAGTCTGGAAGAGGTTATTTACTGTAGAAGAGTCCTGGCCTGTGGTAACCAGAAGCAGCTCCAAGAGAGACAGATACCCCTGATTTATAGTGATCTTGGCAAAGAGCTGGTGCAGATGAGGACAAGCTGTTCTTTATTTAAGTGGGCAGCAGGAATTTTGCAGAACATTTGGGGGGTGGGGCAGGGTTAGCAGTGCCCGGACCTGTGCAGTAGCCAGCAGGGATCGCTAGAGCAGTGAGGGATGAAGAATGTAATTTATGCCTAAGCTTAGAGGAATTCCTCCGGGAGACAACTGGTGTGGTTCACAGGTCAAGCTAATGATTGGTTTAGAGCCAGGGTGATGAAAAAGGCTTCAGATGTCATCTATGCAGACATCTGCTTGGAAGGGACTCTTGAGCTCACTGTTTGAGGGCTGTGATGAATGAGGCTCCCAGACTCCCGACAGAGATGTGAGCCGGCTTATTCCCCAGCTGCTAGCACATAGTCGTCAGGGCTCAGTCCTCTGGAGTTGTCTCGGCGGAGGGGCCTTGCTCAGGGTCACACTCCTTCCCAGGACGCCTGATCCGGTGCCTGTATTCATGTCGGGGTCCAGAAGCCTAGTCCTTTTGCCCTAACTCGGGACAGTCCTGGAGGTATCTGGTCTATAAAGCCCCTCACAAAGTCAGCCAAGACTCCTGAGGTGACTTCACTGAGGCCTGATCTGTCCCTCTGCCCAACTCCTTCCATGGATGAGGACTCCAAGAGCACTCCCTCAGAGAAGCTCTGTGTGCTAGCGTCCACCTCAGAATCTCCCTCCCAGCAGACCCAGGACTTTCCCCTCCCAAGCCGTGGTTTTCTCTGCACTTCCCAGAAGACACCAGGGTCATGTGATTGAGTGCTGGCCAATGGGAGGTGAGCGGAGTGAAGTAGGCCAGGGATCTTTCAGGGGTGCTCAATGTGTGGGAGGTGGTGTAGGCAGAGGAGACTTGTATGAGTAGAAGATTAACCCTCGCTGTGTTAAAGCGCTGAGATTTGGGATTCGTTTTGGTTTGTGGATTTGTTTTCTTACCAAGCCCTGGTTTACCCCGTCTTATCGAACGCATTAGCTATATTTTTTCAAAACTTGTCTAATTCCAGAGGGAGAAGCAACGTGAATTAATATCCGAATGCACTGTAAATATTTGTTGCTAGTTTTATGTCTGCTTAAGTTGTTAAGGAAGGATAACATAGTTTATCCCATTTTGTAGATTTAGTTATTCCCAATTAAATAGTATTTCTAATAAATCCTTTTGTTGTATTTATAGATTTTAGTTATCTCAGTGGTGATGTTTCTAGTGAACCCTTTTTTGGGTGTGTATTTATAAAGTCCCACATGAAATAAATCCTTTAGGTATTTTAACAAATCTGAACATAGAGGATCCAATGAAAATTGCAGTCAATATTCTGATGCCCTAAATAGAAAAATTGAATAAATATATGCTAATTAACTCTTTTAATTAACCAACATTAATTAAGCATCTATTATGTGTATCATGTACTTGAGTTTTGCTGCATAAGAAGGGCTTCCTAGCCTCAGGGAGCTCATTGGTCAGTGGGAGAAGCAGACCGTTACTCAGCTGCCGTTGGGTTAGCATGGCAGAGTCACGCCAGGGTGTACAGGTGGCTGCAGGAAGGGAGTACCCAGCTCTGTCTGTGGAGGGTCAGCAAAGGTGCCATACAGATGACTTGAAGGAAGAGTTGGGGTTCACCAGGCACATGAAGGAGGGGCAGGAATTCCAGGCAAAGACATTGGAAGCAGCGCAATAGATTCAGGACAAGACAGCTGAGAGGCGACTTGGCAGGGTGTGACAGCAGGATTGGCAGATAGATGAGGCTGTGCTAGGAGCAAGCCGGCTGCATTCGGGAAGACTAGATGGGTGCTGTGGGATCTGGACTTTTCCATTTATTTTTTTCTTTCATTTATTGCCATGTTTATTCTAAGCTGTTTATTTATTGCTCTTCTGTACTCTAGTGCAGATACAATTTTATTCTGAGGGGTAGAGTTTGTGGAATCGTAAACCTCAGGCATAATCAGAACGAATTTCCCACAGTTCACACCAGTAAAAGTAAGGCCAGTGGTACATCCAAACAGTGGGGTATTATTCAGCACTTAAATTCCCTCAGTCACGCCCAACTCTTTGTGACCCCATGGATGACAGCACACCAGACTTCCCTGTCCTTTACTGTCTCCCAGAGCTTGCTCAAACTCATGTCCATTGAATCAATGATGCCATCTAACCATCTCATCCTCTGTCACCCTCTTATCCTCCTGCCCTCAAACTTTCCCTGCCTCAGGGTCTTTTCCAGTAAGTCGGCCCTTCACATCAGGTGACCAAAGTATTGGAGGCACGGAGAAAACCTAAATGCATATTACCAAGTAAAAGAAGTTAATCCAAAAAGGCTATGTGCTGTATGGTTCCAACTATATGACATTCTGGAAAAAGGAAACTATGACCAGTGGTTGCCAAGGTTTGGGGGAGGTAGAAATGAATAGGCAGAGCACAGAGGATTCTTAGGGCAGTGAAACTATTCTGTGTGATACTATAATGGTGGCTACATGTCATTATACATTTGTCTAAACTCATAGAATGTACAACACCAAGAATGAACCCTGATATAAACTATGGACTTTGGGTGATGATGCTGTGTCAGTGTAGGTTCATCTGTTGTCACGAATATTGTGTCTGCAGGGGGTGTTGAAAATGGGGGAGGTGCTGCACATATAGGGGACAGTTTGATATCTCTGAACCTTGCTCTCACATTTTGACTGTGAACATAAAACTCCTCTATAGAATATTTTTTAAAAAGCCCCATGACTCTGGGTCTACAGTTGCTGCATCTCAGGCAATTAGCCCTGCCCCCAGGCAAATTAAGGTTCCCTACAAAATGCTTTCTTACATGTGTTATTAAGGTGACCAGCTCACCCAGTTTGCCCAGAATTTCCCCTCTTTTAGCACTGAATGAATCATGGCCTTGGAAACTTCTCAGCCCAGGGCAAAAACCAAGGTAGTCATCCTAAGATGTGATTGGGAGTCTGTCCTTCCTGCTGTTGTTTTTCTTTTGCTCGGGGGGGGGGGGGTCTCCTAAAGCAGCCAAACCACAAGACACTGACCATCAAGTCAGTGATGCCATCCAAGCATCTCATCCTCTGTCATCCCCTTCTCCTCCCATCTTTGATCTTTCCCAGCATCAGGGTCTTTTCCAGTGAGTCAGTTCTTTGCATCAGGTAGCCAAATATTGACCTCAGTAATAGCACCCTCATTTATCAAGGGTGGCAGAGTGCCCAGGTAAAAGAATATTCCTCAACCCCTCAGTCAGCTTTGGAAGTGTTTGGGAGACTTTATAAAGGCTATTTAAAGGAGAATCAGCTCAGAGACCTCACTCTAAAACACATTCACTTACACTACTTTTTCCTCTTCCACTATGCTTCCTTCCAGGCTGCAATGTGGATTTGATGACTGGCACTCTAGCAGCCATCCTGTGACCCTGAGGAAGCCATTCATTAAGGCTGAGCAGCTACTCCAACAGCTCTGACTATCTACTTCTAGCTTTTCTTTTAGAAAGATTAAACAACTCCTTATGTGTTTAAGGTACCCTTATTAGGGTTTAACCTAATCCTGATATATTAATATTTGGTCTTTCTTGAAATGATTGACATTGGGAATTTCTCATTCCTTAAGGAACAATCCCAACCCCTACCACTAGGGGGTGAACTTGCCCTAGATGCCACAACATGACAATTATTTCATTATTTGAGCCCAACCTCAGTATATTCTGTATAACTCAGTTTTAAATAACAGTGTCTGTAGGACAGCTATGACCCAATACAGATGGGCTGATCTGTGCCAAACTCCATTGAAATCCTCTAGCATGAGATCTGGATCTCAAGTTTTTCTTCTGTTTTCTCTACCCAATATCCTCAGTTTCTGCAAGCAATGCCCAGAACCAAAGAAGGTGTACACAGAGGCAGCTCTGAGTTGGGCAAACAATAATTTTTATTTCCAAACGGAACAATGAGCTTCCAGTCTAAATTACATTCAGATTAATGGTAACTTTACACTTTTCAGCAAGAAGCAATAGGTCAATACTGGCTTTACATTTGTGTAAATAAAGGAGCCCTTGAGAGGCTCTAATAAAGAAAAATTCTACTGTGAAAGGATGATCGAAATCTTTACTTTCTATGAAGTAGAAAATCGATTGCTGCTCTAAGTGACTGTTTTTCCAGTTTATACTCATCAAAGTTTCAAAAATCTCCAGGCAGTTTCGGTCATTAAAAATCTGATGTGAGGGGAGTCATTTATCTAATTCTCACTCTGGCTCAGGGCAAGCTGCTTTCTCAAAACCAAAGTACAGTACCACTGTTGAAAAAAATTAAAAAAAAAAAACCCACTCACAACTAATCAACCAAGGGATCTTTGGAGGGGGCGTTGTCAAACAATCCTCTTGACAGTTTCAGCTCACATGGCCTTGCTCACCTCTGTGCTCTTCCTGTGTGCCCCCAGTTTGCACCCCAACACTGTGCACTTGGAAGGCTTCACAGAGACCAAATCATCCTGCATTTCTCTTTCTGGTTTCCATACTGGACTGCTGTGTTCGGCAAACAAAAATATGCCCACACCATTGAGAAATAGTCACTTCTTTTATCTCTCATCTCCTTAAAGATCACACAGGAAGTTTTCATATGTAATAAAATCAGTGCTCACTGAGCAATTTCAGTGTAAGAGAAAGGACCAAAACTCACTGCCCAGAGTGAGATATCTGCTACCTCAGGAAGTCCCTTGTGGGTAGGGTTTAGTGAATATAGGATGCACAGTTAATCTGGATTTTTTGGACAATACTAGGGACACTCATACTAGAAAGTTATTCATTGTTTTTCTGAAATTCCAAGTTAATAGAGTATCCTGGATTTTATCTAGCAACTAGTGGGAGTTGGAGGGAAAGTAGTAAAAAAAATGAGCAGATTCCGGAATCTTTTAAGGGGATTGCCGCAGGGAAAGTCACTGATTAAAAACAAAACAGCCACCAACCACAAGGCCTGTGGGCAGGTGTCCCAGAGTAGCTAAAGTCTTCTTGTTATGTACCTTGACAGAGGTGTCTTCCTGCTCTGGGTATGTTGAGAGCTCAGCTGGGTATACTGACCAGCTGATTTGTCACTGAAGATGAGAGATGAGCTATTTCCTGAAGCCACAGGTCCTGGGGATTGTGTGTTCTGTACTTTCAGACGTCTATCTGCGTGGGTCTAGGATGCCACCTGAGAGACAAGGCAGTCAGTTGTTACCAGGAGGTACAGTCTCCCCAGTTGTCTTTCAGAAGGAAAGATTTGATTCATCACCTTTCTCGAGTTTGCCTGCTCTGGACTGCTCTTTGTACCGGCTCTGTCAGGCATCTCTTTTCCAAATACCCAGTTCATTCAGGACTTCCAGCCAGAATCCTTTGGAAAAGAAGATGGGAAGATAGGCACCATCTCTTCTGGATCTAGTGAGGATACTGGTGGGCAGTATTCCATTCTCTGCCTTTTCAGTCTCTACTTCAGGCAGACATGAGCACATGAGTGTACTGAACAGTGAGTCACTTTCAGGAGGGAATCACAGCTAAGCATTACCTCCTTCATTTGAATTCCCTTCTGACACTGATCCCTGCATTTGGTGAGGTAAATGGGCCCACCAACTGAAGTTTCTTGAGTTTCACAGGGAGGAACCTGAAGACTTGGGGCCTCTCTCTAGGATGAGGTCCTTCTCCTGATTCTCTCACACTGACTCGGCTCACTGGCCCTCAGACTTTAGCCCCTCCTAGCCGATTTTTTTGTCTTATCTAACACTTTTCCCACCTTCTCTAGAGAAAGCCCACGTTATCTATAGCCGAAGTTAGCACTCCCTGGATTTACCCTTCCTACCCATGCAAGATCTGAAGCCTGTTTTTCAATATGATGTTGCACCAGTGGGTGGTCGGAGATGTCTGTTGCCCCAAACTCTTTTTTTTTTTTTTTTAAATCTCATCATCATGGGTAGAAGTGGATCTCTCTGGACAGTTTCATTACCCAGTATGAGTTTTAGGCACACCAACCCTTTTAATCATAGACTTGTTTAATTGGACATATACATTGTCTTAGAGATGACATGGTCTGAATTCTCATTGAGAGAGACCAGTTAAATGTAACCAATCTCTTTAGCCACTCTGGATTTCTTTCTCATTCTTGACAGTCTATCAATTAGAGATCTTATATCATGTCTCCTTTTTTCTTTGCATTTTGACATTTTCGACTTCAGGATGCATTTTGCAATCATGTGTGTCTTTTTTTTTTCTTTTCCATTATGTTTTATTACAGGATATTGAATATAGTTCCCTGTGCTATATAGTAGGACCCATTGTTTATCCACTTTATATATAATAGTTTGTATCTGTTAATCCCCAACTCTCAGTCCTTCCCTCTCCCCTACTACATGGCAACCACAAGCCTGTTCTCTTTATCTGTGAGTCTGATAGACTGGTTGGATCTCCTTGAAGTCGAAGGGACTCTCAAGAGCCTTCTCCAATACCACAGTTCAAAAGCATCAATTCTTTGGCACTCAGCTTTCTTCACCATCCAACTCTCACATCCATACATGACTACCGGAAAAACCATAGCCTTGACTATTCAGACCTTTGTTAGCAAAGTAATGTCTCTGCTTCTTAATATGTTGTCTAGCTTGGTCATAACTTTTCTTCCAAGGAGTAAGCGTCTTTTAATTTCATGGCTGCAATCACCATCTGCAGTCATTTTGGAGGCCAAATAAATAAATAAATAAATAAATTCTGTCACTTTTTCAACTGTTTCCTCATCTATATGCCATGAAGTGATGGGACAAGATGCCATGATTTTAGTTTTCTGAATGTTGAGCTTTAAGCCAACTTTTTCAGTCTCCTCTTTCACTTTCATCAAGAGGCTCTTTAGTTCTTCTTCACTTTCTGCCATAAGGGTGGTATCACCTGAGGTTATTGATATTTCTGCTGGCAGTCTTGATTCCACCTTGTGCTTCCTCCAGCCCAGCATTTCTCATGATGTACTCTGCATATAAGTTAAATAAGCAGGGTGACAATATACAGCCTTGACGTACTCCTTTTTCTATTTGCAACCAGTCTGTTGTTCCATGTCCAGTTGTAACTGTTGCTTCCTGACCTGCATACAGGTTTCTCAAGAGACAGATCAAGTGGTCTGGTATTCCCATCTCTTTCAGAATTTTCCACAGTTTATTGTGATACACACACAGTCAAAGGCTTTGGCATAGTCAATAAAGCAGAAATAGATGCTTTTCTGGAACCCTCTTGTTTTTTCAATGATCCAGTGGATGTTGGCAATTTGATCTCTGGTTCCTCTGCCTTTCCTAACACCAGCTTGAACATCTGGAAGTTCACGGTTCACATACAGTTGAAGCCTGGCTTGGAAAATTTTGAACATTACTTTACTAGTATGTGAGATGAGTGCAATTGTGTGGTAGTTTGAACATTCTTTGGCATTGCCTTTCTTTGGGATTGGAATGAAAACTGACCTTTTCCAGTCCTGTGGCCATTGCTGAGTTTTCCAAATTTGCTGGCATATTGAGTGCAGCACTTTCACAATATCATCTTCCAGGATTTGAAATAGCTCAACTGGAATTCCATCCACTAGCTTTGTTCATAGTGATGCTTCATAAGGCCCACTTGACTTTGTATTCCAGGATGTCTGGCTCTAGGTGAGTGATCATATCATCATGATTATCTGGGTTGTGAAGATCTTCTTTTTTGTATAGTTCTTCTGTGTATTCTTGCCACCTCTTCTTAGTATCTTCTGCTTCTGTTAGGTCCCTACCATTTCTGTCCTTTTCTGTGCCCATCTTTGCATAAAGCGTTCCCTTGGTATCTCTAATTTTCTTGAAGAGATCTCTAGTCTTTTCCATTCTATTGTTTTCTCTATTTCTTTTCATTGATCACTGAGGAAGGCTTTCTTCTCTCTCCTTGCTATTCTTTGGAACTCTAATAACTCCAGACAGACTGAAGAGACTGAGCCAAAGCAAAAGCAACACCCAGTTGTGGATGTGACTGGTGATAGAAGCAAAGCCCAATGCTATAAAGAGCAATATTGTATAGGAACCTGGAATGTTAGGTCCATGAATCAAGGCAAATTGAAAGTGGTCAAACAGGAGATGGCAAGAGTGAATGTCAAAATTTTAGGAACCAGCAAACTAAAAGGGACTGGAATGGATGAATTTAACTCAGATTTACTGTGGACAAGAATCCCTTTGAAGAAATGGAGTAGCCATCATAGTCAAAAAAAAAAGAGTCCAAAATGCAGTGCTTGAATGCAACCTCAAAAATGACAGAACAATCTCTTTTCATTTCCAAAGCAAATCATTCAGTATCATGGTAATCCAAGTCTATGCCCCAACCAGTAATGCTGAAGAAGCTGAAGTTGAACAGTTCTATGAAGACCTACAAGACCTTCTAGAACTAACACCCAAAAAAAGATGTCCTTTTCATTATAGGGGAATGGAATGTGAAAGTAGAAAGTCAAGAAACACCTGGAGTAACAGGAAAATTTGGCCTTGGAGTACAGAATGAAGCAGGGCAAAGGCTGATAGAGTTTTGCCAAGAGAACCCACTGGTCATACTGAACACCCTCTTCCAACAACACAAGAGAAGACTCTACACATGGACATCACCAGATGGTCAACACCGAAATCAGATTGATTATATTCTTTGCAGCCAAAGATGGAGAAGTTCTATACAGTCAGCAAAAACAAGACCAAGAGCTAACTGTCACTCAGATCATGGACTCCTTATTGCCAAATTCAGACTTAAATTGAAGAAAGTAAGGAAAACCACTAGACCATTCAGGTATGACCTAAATCGAATCCCTTATGATTGTACAGTGGAAGTGAGAAATAGATTCAAGGAATTAGATCTGATAGACAGAGTGTCTGATGAACTGTGGACAGAGGTTTGTGACATTGTTCAGGAGGCAGTGATCAAGACCATCCCCAAGAAAAAGAAATACAGGCAGCTGGGAGCCTTGAAGAAGCATGTAAGCAGGAAACTGAAATGTTCAAGGTGGTGTTCTAAGAAAAAGTACCCTGGTGCTCATTTGTAGAAAGGATTGGGGATCGTGGGAGTGAAATGAGAAAGGAAGGAGCTGGAAGCCAGGAAATAACTGAGTTAAAGGTCTCTCATAGAGGTCAATGCACAGACTGCTAAAGGCATATTGAATGAAAAATTGACAGAACATGATGGCTGGGTGTGAGAACTGCATAAATGTTAGTGCAAGACGTGGGGTTTGGAGTGTGGATGATAAGATGAGTGGTACCATTCACCTGGGTAGATTAGTTTTTGAGATATCAATTTGCATTTTGCCTTCGAATTTTTCCTAACCCTGATCCCTACCTTCAATCCCCATGAATTCCACACAAGCAGGCAAGATTTTTATACTATTTTGCTTGAATGATTTTTGCCTGAAGAGTTGTCAGCTCTTCTTGTCTTTTATAAAATTAAAACTCACAAAAGGATGATATTGAATGCCCTAGAATGTTGAGCTTTAGTGGCAGAGAAAGGAGGTTCAAGGTCAGAGAGAGAGAGAGAGAGGGCAGCAAAGATGGATTCCAAGAGGCTAGAAAGAGTGTCCCATGAGAAGTGTACGCCCGGTTCCACTAGTGGCTGCTACCTCCAGGAAGATGTCTAGCTTCAGAGAGGCTGGTGTAAGACGAACCTGGAGAAAACAGAAGCTAGGTTCATCTGGAAGAGTTGCAGATTCCTATGTTTCTCATTTAAAAGTGTGAAGTGAGGATGAGGAAGGTGAGGATGAGGAGCAATAGGAATGCAGTGTTAGTATACCCCACATGGGAGAGCAATTTGGCTCTATCTAGTAAAATTGAAGGTTCCCAGAAATCCCCTAGATGTATACCCTAGGAAAGCTCCCGCCTGTATGCAGGAAGAGATAGGTACAAGAATATTGATGGGAAACATTTAACAGTGGAAAATTGAAAACATCTTAGAATCCAAGAGAGTCTTTAAAAACAGTGTATATATTCAAGTGGACCACTAAGTGAATGAACTAGAGTAACATGTTAGTTACATAGATAGATTTAAAAAAAAAACACTATGTTGAATATAAAGAACATGTTTCAGGACGAAATTACCATTTATATAAAGATTTCCAATATGCAAACTGTGCAAAAGTATATCATGTATTATTTATGGGCATACACACAAAGCAAAAGGGTGAAACCTTCATGGGCTCCAGAATCATTAAAGTCAAGATAGTGATTTCACTTAGGGGGATAGGACAGGAGGGAAATTGGATCAGAAAGGGGTCCTAGAGTTTCACCTGTGTCTGTAACCGTTTTTTTTTTTAACTTGAACTGTAACAAAATGTCTAAATAGTGTTGGGTGCACAGATGTTTGCTATATATCCTTCATGTTTATGTGAATTTTTGAACTATCTCAATAAAAATATTTTTTAATTATTTTAACAGATTTATTGAGATAGAATTAACTGCATCAGTTTACAGTGAATAATTTTATGTTTTGACATATGTATACATCATTGAAACTATCACTGTAATAAAGAGGATGAACATATCGATTATTCTCCAAATTGTCCTTGTGTTCTTCTTTAATTACTTTTTTCCTCTCTCTCCTCTCCACTCACACTCTGAGGCAACCAGTGACCTGCTTTCAGTCCCCATTAATTCGTTTCCATTTTATAGACACATGCCTAACTGGAAGCATAATGAGAAGTATACATAATTGGAAGTAGCAACTCTTGTTTGACTACTTTTTTTCATTCAGTATAATTACATTGACATCCATCAATGTTGTTATATACATAGTCCCTTCCTTTTTATTGCTGAGTAGTATTTAACTCTATGGATATACTACAGTTTGTTTGTCCTTTCTTTTTTTTTTTTTTAAATTTCTTTTTTTTATTATTATTATTATTTTTTATTTATTTATTTATTTATTTTATTATTGTTTTTGCCATACATTGTCATGATATCACCATGGGTTTACATATGCTTCCCCTCCGGGTCCCCCCTCCCTCCTCCCTCCCCCCCGGGAAATCTCGCTGCACCAGTCCCGAGCATCAATCCTGGGCTGGCGATTGATTAGACACATGACAATTATGTTTGTCCTTTCATCTGTTGATAGACTTTGGGATTGAAATCTGAAAATTCTTTATAAATACTGAATATAAGTCAGCCCTGTGATTTGCAAACATACTTCCCAGTCTGTGGTTCTCTTTTTCTTTGCTTAACAGTGTCATTCAAAGAACAATTCTTCCTTTTGATAAAGTTTGATTTATCAATGTATTCTTTTGTAGACTGTGCTTTGGTTTTATAACTAAAAGAAGAAAAACAGTAAGTTCACAAACATTTTCTCCGATGTTTTTCCCTATAAGTTCTGTAATTTCAGGTTTTATAGGTCTATGATCCATTTTGGGGAGCTTCCCAGGTGGCACTAGTGGTAAAGCACCCAACTACCAATGCAAAGACATAAGAGATGTGAGTTTGATCCCTGGGTTTGGAAGATGCCCTGGAGGAAGGGTACAGCAGCTCATTCCAGTATTGATGCCTGGAGAATCCCATGGACAAAGGAGCCCGGCAGGCTACGGTCCATGGTGTCACAAAGAGGCAGACATGACTGAAGCAACTTAACACGTATGATCCATTTTTTTAAAAAAATTATTTATTTTAGTTGGAGGCCAATTACTTAATATTGTGGTGGGTTTTGCCATATACCGATATGAATCAGCCATGTGTTCCCCCCATCCTGAACTCCCATCCCAGCTCCCTCCCCATCTCATTTTTTAGCTATTTTTTTTTTAATATAAAAGGTTTTTTGGTTGTTTTTTCATGGTTTTAATTAAAGAAGCTTTTGCATGCAAATATCCAACTGTTACAATATCATTTGGTGCACCTTTGTGGACCATCAATTACCGTATGTTCAGGTCTATTTCTGTATTTTCTACCCTGTTACATAGGATAGATTTGTCTATCTATATCTAATATAGATATATCTCTCTACCTTTATGCCAATACCATGCAGTTTTGATTACTGTAACTTTTAAAAAAGTCTTGAGGTCAAGTAATGTAAATCCTCCAACTTTATTCTTCTTTTCAAGGTAGCTTGTCAATCCTAGGTTTTAGAGTACTTCCCTGATAGCTCAGTTGGTAAAGAATCTGCCTGCAATGCAGGAGACCTAGATTTGACCCAGATCCCCTGGAGAAGGGAAAGGCTACCTGGTTTAGTATTTTGGCCTGGAGAATTCCATGGACTACAGTCCATGGGGTCGCAAAGAGTCAGACACAACAGAGCGACTTTCACTTTATGAATTTTAGAATCAGCTTATTAATCTCTTCAAAAATAAAAACTAGTTGTGATTTTGATAGACTATCTTGAATCTACTGATAAACTTGGGGAGGATTAGCATTTTAACAGTACTGAGTCTTCTGACCCGTGATTCTGTTCTTTAGGCCCGCTTTAATTTTTTCAGCAATGTTTCGTTGTTTTCAGTATACACATCTTGCACATCTTTTTTGTCAGATTTATCTGAGTTTCCTCCTTTTGATACTTCCATAAATGAGTTTGGCTTCGGAATTTCAATTGCTAGGTGTTCTTGCAAACTTATAAAATACACTTACTACTTTGAATACCCTTTTTATATAAATTTCTACATGAACAATCGTTTCATCTTTGAATATTTATTCCTTTATCTAGATACCATTTATTTCTTTGTCTTGCTTGATGGCACGGTCTAGAACATCCAGTTTAACGTATTCTGGTTCTCTTATGTGATGATCAGTCTGATGCAGCCACACAAGGGAACACAGGAGAGGAAAGGGAAATAGCAGAGATTTAGCCGTGCTCACATAGGTGGGGAAATCAGCATACTCCAGTAATCAAGAAGCTAAAAGAAGAAAGAGGAGGCTGTTACTATCCTGTGCTCAGAGAAGCAAAGCAAATTGAGACTGAGGAGCCATTAGATCCAGTGACTGAGACATGGTTTGTGTTCTCATAAATACAACTTTAGTATATTGTGAAAAAGGGGCCCATTTCAGTCACTTGAAACAGAGGGTGGGGTGGCGAAGAGGCCTCTGAATAAGTGTAGATCACTCTAAGAGTTTGGATATGAAAAGGAGGGAAATTGAACAGAGATTTGAGGGAGAACTTGAGTATGAATATCGTCGCCTGTCAGTATCTGCAGGGGATTGGTTCCAGAACCTGCTGCTGATACCAAAATCCCTGGATTCTCAAGTCCCATGGTTGGCCTTCCATATGAGTAGCTTCTCCATACGAGTAACTTCCCCATCCAAGGATCCAACCAACCCCATATTGTGTAGTACTGTATTAATTAAAAACAATACACATATATCTGGACCCATGCAGTTAAAACTTGGATTGTTCGAGGGTCAGCTGATAAGAAAGTTTTACTGATAAGAAATGTCTGTTCAATAATGACCATTTTTACCATCTTCAAATATTACTATTGTGAAACATTGTTATAATTCCAAAACTTTATTTTTAGAGATGATTCACTCAATTCACTCACCAAGTGTAAAAATAAAGAAATCTGCATTTCAAATGTAAATGTTAGAAGCAATAAATATTTTAAAATCTTAAACACAAGTAGGAAAATTATGATTTTTTTTTTTCAAAATCAGAGGTTCTAGAAAATGTCTCCCTTTTATTTAACAATTGCAAAGAGGGCGAGTGGGGTGGTGGGTGAGAGAACTGTGGACTAGGAAGAGTTTGAGATCAACTCGGCAGATGGCCCAGGGCTTGGGGAGTTGGGTTCCTCTTTGGGCCCTTCTGGAAGCTTGCTTGTTATCAGCTTCCTACAGCTCACAGTTCTCTCCACATAATGCAGTATGCTTTGTGCCCAACATGTTCTCAACAGAGCTCTGAGAGAACAATGCAGAGAAAATGGCAGAAACCTGTGTGTGGGATGCCAGCTCTCCAGCCTAGATCTTCTCCATCTGAAGTCAGTTTTTAAGAGATCAATGTGACTGGAAGCAAGACAATTAAATTTGAATTAACTGTATATAGGTTATATTTCTATTGTTATTCAGTTGCTAAGTCCTGTCCAACTCTCTGCACCCCATGGACTGCAGTAAGCCAGGCTTCCCCATCCTTCACTATCTCCCACGGTGTGTTCAAAGTCATGTCCATTGAGTCAGTGGTGTTATCCAACCATCTCCTCCTCTGTCACCCCCTTCTCCTCCTGCCCTCAATCTTTCCCAGCATTTCCTGTGAGTTGGCTTTTCGCAACAGGTGGCCAAAGTATTGGAGCTTCAGCTTCAGCATCAGTTCCTCCAGTGAATATTCAGGATTGATATCCTTTAGGAATTACTGGCTTGATCTCCTTGCTGTCCAAGGGACTTTCAAGAGTCTTCTCCAACACCACAGTTCTAAAGCATCATTCTTTGGCACTCAGCTTTCTTTAGGGTCCAACTGTCATATCCATACATGACTATTGGAAAAACCATAGATTTGAGTATACAAACCTTTAATATATTTCTATTCTTGTGCTTAAAGTAGAATGATGAGATGATAAAAAAAAATACTGGGGCGGATGAAGTAGGATATGAAAGAGAATTATGAGCTACTCATCATGTAAAGCCTGGCTATTTAGAGTGTGGTCCATGGACCAGCAGCATTAGCATCACTTGGAAGCTTGTAGCAAAGCAGAATCTCAGGTGCTGCCCCAGACCCACTAAGTCAGCAGATGACTCCAGGTGATCTGTCTGTGTGTGAAAGTTTGAGAAAGTGCTGTTGAAAACATTCAGGGACAGTGAGAAGAAGTTCTTTAGGGATCAGACAGTTGAGAGGCAAAATGAGTCCCTCTGGAGGAATCATGAGTAGATTAGTGAGACATCCATCAGGGATTAATCAACAAGGATTTGTAGGGAAATGTAAAGAGAAGAGGAAGCTGGAAGTTCTGGAAACTGAGTAAGAGGCAGAATGTAAGAACCAAGAATAAAATTTTTCAGCTTATTCATGCTGGCAGAATCTGTGGTTTAAGGAGAGATCAGATTTATCCAAGACTGAAAGGCTGGACCCAGACAATGAGAAATTTTGCTCAAGCCAAGTCCTGGAAGTTTCCTAGATATGTAAGTGAGGAGAGTTTGAACAAGCCACAGTGTTGGAGAAGGAAGAAGGGACCAGATGACGCTGCTCGTCTTGGGGTGGAGTCAGTACTGGGCGTGGTCTATACACCCAGCTAACTCAGTGGTCTTTTGTTTTACACTAAAACCCTCATTGTGGGGCTGGAGTTATTTGGACCCTCTCTACCAACTGCCTGGCTTGAAACAAAAACAAGGGAGACCAGAATACTGCTTTCAGGAACGTAATCTTTGGAAATTCTCTATCCTCCCTGGTGATTGCAGGAGACAGTCACTCCCAGTGAGAAGCCAGGATGGCAGGAACTTGGCTGGCAGGAGGCCCCTGTAGGGACTTTGCTGGCAGGAACCTCCCATTGTTACAGATGCACGCTGCACTCATCTTGGGCTGTCATCCACACTTGAGGGTCTGGGCCACTTATGCTCACAGCCCTCCCTTTCTGTCCCAACCTCTGCCCCACTGTCCATCCAGTCAAGCCTCCAGTATCTACCTTTGCTCTCCCTACACAGCTGCAGTCCTGCATCCTCCTGGTTTTCAAATGGTTGGTACCATCTGGATTACCTGTGAGTGTTAGTATAAAATGCTGATTCCTGGCCTCCCACCCCAGGGCCCTGAGGGATGCTGATAGTGGAGGTCCAGCGTGGGATCCACAAAATATATTAGTAACAAGTACCAGAAAGTGATCCTGATACAGATATTCCCACCAGATCGCAGAAGCATTGCTGTCCCTCTCCTTCTATGTCACTCCTTCGCTGCTCAGATCTTACCAGCTGGGGTGGTGATGGTGGTGAGGATGTGGAGACTAGCTGATAGACACTGGCTCCTCTACATTAGCCATTCCCTGTCTGCCCTCCCCCTGGTGATGCCAGTTTCTAGACCGTATCACTTCCTCCCCACCCCCATCACTCCTCCCTTCTGCCCTTTGCTGCTGTCTCCATGAGACACAGGCAATGCACTCTCCGCAAATCTCCAGCCCTCACCAACTCTCATCCACTGAGAAGTTTCCCCAACATGTTCTGTCTCGCTGTTTCCAGTTCTGCGTTTTGAATTCTCGCAGTTCTAGCCAGCTTTTACCCTTCTCTTCTATAGCTTCTCCATGTCTCCAATTACCTCTTCAAGGACATATTCAAAACCTCTTTATCACCAACTCCCTACCCTGACCTCACAGCTGCATCTGGCTCTGCCAATCACCCTCTCCTCCGAACATCCAAGCTCTGCTGGGTGGTCACTTCAAGGCCACATCACACTTCACCTTTTCTACAAATCAATGAACCCAGCTCCTTCACTGTGAACAGATCTCAGTATTTCACAAGCTTTTCTACTTGTCACTGCCTCATAGGCTTCCTTTAATCCCCTGAAAATTGGAATAGCACTGGGGAGCCCCAGAGTGGGGCTCTCTGCATCACTGGCTGTCTTAACTGAGGAATGCTTGAGGCTCTGTTCTCACCATCACCCATGAGAATGTGGGTCCCCTTGTTTAACAAGTATTAGGAAATTTCAAGACAGTGACAGCAGGCATTAAGACAAGCTTGGGGCCCTTCAGAGTGTGGAGCCCTGTGTTATCATAGGCTCAGGAAGCCAGGCCTGCTTTCCATTGCCCCAGCCTATTAGCTCAGTGACTATCAAGACCAGATAAGCTTGTGAGAACAGGGTAATAATTTCGATAGAATCAGAACTCGCATTCCCAAGTTACCCGCTGGTTTCCCAGAGGAAACCCCCCTCCCTGTTCAGTCTTCATGTCTCAGATCTCCCACCGGCTTTGTTGTCAGGAGCAAGAAGGGCAGTCTGTGAGTGACACAGCAGAGTTCATCCAAATGACATGGAAGAAGCAGCCCAACAAGGTAGGTCAGAAGCAACATAGCTACCATCATCGTTGTCGTTACTGTTGCTTTAAGCTGGTGTCTGGACTACATGAAATGTAACCCTGAATTTCATGCTGTGCCCTAGCTTTGCCCCATTTCAAGTCCCTAAACCCCATAAAACCAGACTGGAGATAGAAACTAGGATCCCACTGGCAGCAAGGCTCTCTGCTTTCTTTGGGGCAGCGCCAAAAGGAGATAAAGAAAGTGTTGTATTAGGCAGCAGGAAACAGGCAAGAGACAAGCAGGCCTTGAATGAAACAGACCTTTATTGGGGCGAAAGTGGCCCCAGGCTGACCCCACCCTAAATCCTGGCAGTGTCCAACGACAGGAATTCAGAGGAACAAAAACGTTGGCATTGCCGGCTGTATCCTGTGCATACATAATAGAAAGCATTGCAGAAATCCGCAAGCAAGGAATACATAAATACCATTATCCAGGATTACAGCCCAAACTGATCTTTTAGTCCAGACGACTATGCTATTTTATTCTGCCTTCTCTGCCTCAGATTTCTGTCCTGTGAATCACAGGGAAGGGTTTGGGGACCATGAAACATCCAGGGACTTAAAATAGGTCCTCTTTTTCCCTCCCACATCAGGATGAATTTCCTACAGCATTTGTTTTTTCCTTTATTAACCAGGCATGAATGATAATATTGCCTGGGCTTAAGAACTCATCTCTGTCACTGGTAAATAGAAATAATGAACCATGTTCATAGAAAAGCATGCCAGAATTTCATTGATTAACATCCCGTACCACAGCCTCTCTTTGAAATTAAAAACACTTTCAATGACACCGAACAGAAAAGGCATTGCATGAAAAATATTTCGAAGACGAGGTTGTCATTAAAGCATGCCAAAAATAGAACTGTTTTTATTTAACCATCCTCTCTCCTCTCTCCTACCCCCACCCTCGCAGGCTGTGAGGCTGCTTGCAGTTAAATCACAAGAATTACAGAAAGTAATTTCATCCATTTGAATTTTAGAGGCTTCAGAAGCAGACCTGTGGAGAATGTTTCATGAATATGTCTCTTTGTCCTCTGCAAGGGATCACTGAGGAAGGGCTATGTTGTTGCTGTTTAGTCACTCAGTCATGTCCAGCTCTTTGCGACCCCATGGACTACAGCATGCTAGGCTCCTCTGTCCTTGGGATTTTCCAGGCAAGAATACTGGAGTGAGTTGCCATCTCCTCCTCCATGGTCTCTTTCCAACCCAGCGATTGAACCTGGACACCTGCATTATAGGCAGATTCTTCACTGTCTGAGGCACCAGAGAAGCATATGGCCAGGATTTAAATCCAGCTGTTTAGGGATCTATAGGAGAATTTTTAAATATCTTAACATCAGACTCCACCCTCACTACCAATGTCCTTGCTCTGTCCCTTATCATCCTCTACACACAGCCTCCAGTGGGCTGGTAGGTCTACATACAGACCTACTAGTAGGTCTCTATGCCTCCAGGTTTATGTCCTTTTTCATTAGGATACCATACCTCAGAGAAATTGCAACCTGGTCATTGGGGATCCAGGCTCACTGCAGACCTGGCTTTGCAAGGATGGAGGGTGCTTTGGTTTGGTTTTGGAATTTAAGATTTCTAATGCCTTCAAATGGAGGCTGTGTCTTTATTCCCTTATATGTGGGGCATTACCTCTGACCTCACGCTCTATCCTCTGAAGCCCCATGCCCCACAATCACTCCTTCATCTTCTCTGATGCTCCTGAAGATACCTGAGTGGTTAATATTGGTCTCTGAAGTCTGAGCTCTTCCATCTCTTGCTCAACATCCTTTACCACGTCACCGTTGTCCACTTTCCCATTGTTATGTCTCACAAAGTCTTCTACCTCTCCCAGCCCTGGTCTGCTGTCCTGTTAGCCTCTCCCCCTCTGCACTGGGCCAGGCTCCTCAATTCTCCATAGCCCCCTTTTCTCTAATCCCCAACTCTGCCTGAAAACTTGACTCCTTTTCCCACACCCAGTGGAAATGTCTCCTCTGTGAAGTGTTTGTTCATCTTTGCAGTCAGTCTAGTGTGATAGAAAAAGAAAGGACTCTGGCATTAGGAAGACTGGAGTTTGAATCCCAGTCTTTCACTCATCAGGTATGAGAACTTAGCGATTTTCTTAATGTCTATGAAGCTCCACTCACTGATTTGTAAAATGGAGTATGATTTTCACTGCCATCATAGGCTTGTTTTGAATATCAAAATAATAATGTATGTTTGGGGAAACAGTGGAAAAAGTGTCAGACTTTAGTTTTGGGGGCTCCAAAATCACTGCAAATGGTGATTCAGCCATAAAATCAAAAGACGCCTACTCCTTGGAAGGAAAGTTATGACCGACCTGGATAGCATATTGAAAAGCAGAGACATTACTTTGCCAACAAAGGTTTGTCTAGTCAAGGCTATGGTTTTTCCAGTAGTCATGTGTGGTTGTAAGAGTTGGACAGTGGAAAAGGCTGGGCACCGAAGAAATGATGCTTTTGAACTGTGGTGCTGGAGAAGACTCTTGAGAGTCCCCTGGACTGCAAGGAGATCCAACCAGTCCATCCTAAAGGAGATCAGTCCTGGGTGTTCATTAGAAGGACTGATGTTGAAGCTGAAACTCCAATACTTTGGCCACCTCATGTGAAGAGTTGACTCATTGGAAAATACTCTGATGCTGGGAAAGATTGAGGGCAAGAGGAGAAGGGGACGACAGAGGATGAGATGGCTGGATGGCATCACCGACTCAATGGACATGGGTTTGGGTGGACTCCGGGAGTTGGTGATGGACAGGGAGACCTGGCGTGCTGCAGTTCATGGGGTACAAAGAGTCAGACATGACTGAGCAACTAAACTGAACTGAAATACGTACTTGCTCAAATTGTCTGTTCTACTTTGGTGAAACTGACAGTCATTTGTTTAGCTAATACCCCTTTGGAGAAACAGGGCTGGAAAACTTGGTGTTAGTTCCCACAATGTTTAGACTTCTTTCCTCACTTTTAGATTTGTATCCACATGATTTAGATTTTGATCCCTCAGATTATAATACAATGGTAATAACTTATTAGTTATGTATATAAAGGTACTTGTATTTGAATTTTTATTATTTTTATAGTGCTTTCACTATGCCAGGAACAAGTCTAAGTGCTTCATATTCATTCCTTATATAATCCTCACAACAAATCTAGAAGGTAAATGCCATTTTTACTCCCATTTTATAGATGAGGAAATTGAGCCTTGGAGAGGTTAATTAAGTAGCTTGAGCTATATTGTGCAACCAGCACATGTTAGATTAAGAGGCTTGGCTCCAGAGAACAAGGTGCTTTCCACTGCCTTGTACAGCCCCACCACCACCAGGTGAACCATAAAGCAGAAAGTAAGTAGGATTGATCCAACTGGTTATTGTTTCAGAAATAGTATAACCTAATTCTACTGGTAGTTTGATTGGCCAGACAAGCTGCCCACGAGTGAGCTTGTATGTGATTGAAAAGGACACAAGAAGGTCATATACACTCTCCTTTCCAATGACGCTTCCGAGCTGCACACACTACCTGTGCTTTCATCTCATTGCCCAGAACTTCACCACATGGTAGAAAAGCAAGGAAGGCTCGGAAATGTGGCCTCTTTCTGAGCAACCATATTTATAGCTAAACATCAAGAGTACTGTTACCCAGAAGGCAGTGGATATTAGGGGGGGGGGAAGCTATTTCCATCACAGTCTCATAAGAATAGTATAAAAGAGTTTGGGAAATATTGCTGTGGTCTCACCTCATCATTCTCTACAACTTCATGGTGGATGAGCCAGGAGAAGCATCTCTTGGCATCCACTCCAGGTTGTGCTCATTCACTCTGTGGTTCCTCTCTAGAGATCATCCTTCCTATCCCTCATGCCCAAGGGACCCCAGGGAGTTCCTATCTTGGTTACTGAAAGCTGCACCCCTGTTAGGAGCCCCAGTGTGATAGGCTGCCCTGCCCAGCTCCCCCTGGGCTCAGAGAATGCATTAGCATCACACAGGAAAGGTAGGGACACTAGACAATGTTGTTATTTTGCTGTTGAACAGATCTGCACCAATGAACATAAGACAGCATCAAAGGTCATGTTAGCATGCCCTTTTATAGTGAACCCAATGTTTGTGAAAGCTTCTCTGTGAATTTCTCAATGCTCCATCCTTCCATCCTTGCTTTGCTGTCTCTAAATGTTGGTGACCTGCTATGTGAGGCAGTGAGTTTCACGCTCTCACACTGAATCCTTGAGCAACATCAGTCATGCCTTAGTGCTGGGATTCCTGTACTAAAGAAGAAAGGCATAGTATAGGGGATGGGAAGAGGGTGAAAGAATACTGCCTGCCTGCCGACTGTCTGTCAGGCACTGGCCTAGATGGTTATATATGTATCTCATTTAACACTCATTGCCATTTATGACCCAGACTGGCAGTGACCCATCTGGGACCTGAACCAGGTATCTATACCTCTCAAATCCATATATTTTTTTTTACCAGGGAAGAAAATAAGAGCCTTCTGTACTGTTCACTTTCTTTTTCCCCCTCCTCTTCCCTTCCCCCTACCACATTCTTTCACACATTGACTTTGTGTTCATCTTTTCCCAGTAATTAGTAAATTATAACCCCCGCATCTCAAATTCTTGACATTCATTTGCTGTTTCCCAGTAATTCATTCTGCTTGGTATTTGCTCTGAGAAAGGCACAGAAGTGCTTGCTAATGCGGCTCGCACTCCCTCGCCTGGATGAGGCTCTCCACCTCATTTATCACATTGCGTTGTGGTCCTGAAGTCTGACAGGCAATTCAGGCTTTCTGAATGCAATTCAGGCATTGATTTTAATCTATAAAGCTTTGGCGTCTGGGTCCTGGCTGCCATGGAAATGAAATAGCTTCTTGGACACTTTTCTACATGCCACTAACTGTTCTGAAATCCCAGGCTCCCAGAGAATTTTCTGTGCCTCTTCTGATGTGTAAAAAAAAAAAAAAAAAAAAATGTCCAATGCAAGGAGCTTCCTAACTTTAACCATTATTGTTCACATGATAGAGATATCGCAAATAAAGACAAATACACAGATGCATGGACTGGCACACTGAATATATTGATCGTATCTGGTTAAAAATAAAATTTAAAGTACAGCCAATGTGGTGGCCAAGGCACTTGGTTTCCCAGCAGGATATCCCTAAGCCTGAACAGGACACTGGGTGCCAGGAAGCCAACGAGGAAGCGTGATGTTGGGACTTCCATGTGTAATCTGATTTTCTCTCACCCGGACAGGGAAGTTGGTGGTGAGAAAATGACTCTAAGATGCATGCTTTGTCAGGTGGGGATAGGAAGAGTGAAAGCTTGGTGCTTACACTCAGAAGTGTGTTGTTGGCAGGCAGTGTGCCCGGGGAATGTGACACCACCTTTGTTCCAGGGCTCAGAGGCTGGGAAAGTGGGGAAGAAGACCAGGACTCTAAAGGGGATTTAAACATTCTCCACTAGCGTTCTGCTTTCATTCTCTTCAGCAGAATGTCCTGGCTCTCTGCCTCCCTGCTCACATGGCATTCATCTCAAAAGGCAACTCCTTGCTTCAGCTTTTTAAATCCTGACGACATCAACATTAGCATGAATGTGACAAGGCCTTTGACGTGTTCACATAGATCTCTAAAAGCAAGAAGTTTGTTTTAATTTCTTAACACAAGAAGTGTCCAAAAGTCAGAAACTTTAATTTCTTAAAACAAGAATGAGTAAAGGTAGAAATAGCAAAGGATAAACCTGAGGTATTTCCAAGTAATAAATGATAATTGAATCCACTCATGTAGCTTCCCTAGTGGTTCATATGGTAAAGAATCCGCCTGCCATGCCGGAGACCTGGGTTTGATCCCTGGGTTGAGAAAATCCCCCGGACGTGGGTATGGCAACCCACTCTAGTATTCTTGCCCGGAGAATCCCCACGGACAGAGGAGCCTGGCCAGCTGTAGTCCATGAGGTCGCAAAGAGTCAGACATGACCGAGTGACTAAGCACAGCGCATGTAACTTCATTTTTCCTTAGAAGGAGGCTGTCAGGCCATGATTCATGAGAGAGAGAGTTGGATGGAACATGTAATTGGTTCCCTAAAACATCACTTTGTATGAAGTGTTTGGGAGCACATGGAGCTCAGGAGGCAGATGTCAATCTCAACTCCCATGAGCAGTGAAGGAAAAACTGGACTAGATTTTGCAGGAGCTTCTCCTCGTCCTTCTCCAATTATCCAGTTCTGTTTAGAAAGCCACTGTGAGAAGTCTACCAGCCCCATGAGCTACAAATGTAGTAGCAAAAGTCCTCTCTTCAGAGTTTGATTTCCACAAAGCCAGGCCAGGTTGGGAGACAGAGCTGACATCAGAGAGCATCAGAGCAGGGAAATATAGCCTGACTTTATTCCAAACTACAAATCATGGCTCTGTTTGTCAGATACCAAAACAACAGTGTGATGAAGGCAGTTCCATCAAGAATCTCTCAGGTGGCTGCTTGGGACATAAATACAGATTGGCTTGTTCCTACTCTTTTGCTCTTCTTTTTTAAAATTAATTAATTCATTCTTACTTTTATGAACATATAGCTGATTGATAGCATTGTATTAATTTCTACTATATGACAAAACAATTCATATACATATTCATATGCATACATGCCTGTGTATATATTGTATACATGTGTTTTTTCATATTCTTTTCCATTATGGTTTATCACAGGATATTGAATATAGTTCCCTGTGCTGTACAGTAGTACCTTGTTATTTATCCATCCTATCTATAATAGTTTGCATCTGCTAATCCCAAACTCCCAATCCATCCTCCCCACCCTGCCCAGCAGTCTGTTCTCTGTCTTTTGCTTTTCCATTGTGAACTTTGTGTGTTCTTGGGTACACTAAGAGTGAGCAGTAGGCAGGAAAGATAGACTCGCTTTACATTTGGCCAGTTCCCAGCCAACCGCTTGTGAAACCAGTCAGACATCTGCCCTGTCATGGAGGGAGATATGGAAACTTGGGATAATAAGTTGAGTGTGGAGTGAGAACCTGACCACTCTTAGAACCACCACAATCAGATCCCCATTTTTTGAGGTACGTGATGTGTGTCAGCCCTGCCCCCAACCCCCCTTAAGCCTGAGATCCCCTCTTCCATTGTAAGGTACACCCAATGTGCAGCTGACTATACATCACTGGATTTGGGGGGGACAACTCAACTCTCTTCAACTCTACCATCATGGAGCACCCACAAGGGCACTGTGATGTACCCAGAGGTAATGTAGGCATTCTCCTGGCCCTTGAGACAGCCACGTCTTTCAGAGTTAGCTCCCTTTATACTGGGAACAGCATGGCAAAGTATTACCAGTTTCCTCCCAGGAAACGGCTTTGAGCTCAAATTCCCATTTAGATTCCTGGATGTAACAGATGCCAACTGGAGCTCACAGTGCTTCTCTGGTCACTAAGAATTGCTCTGACTCCTAGGCGTGGGACCCAAGCAGTCATGTCTGTATTACATGGCCCTGTTCCTTGTACTGCTGACAGATCCAATGGCAAAATGAGTCCAGTATGAATACATCAGGACCCCACCTTCCTATACATAATCAATCACCCCAGGGATAAATTAAAATGTGAGCAGTTTGCTTACAACTAGCAATCGTCCTTGAAAACTGGCATAAATTTGAACTGGGATACCTAACCTGGGTGGGCAAGCTCAGTAGAGTTTGTCCGCAGAACCAAAGGAAAAGGGTCATCTCCCCTTTGGAGGCAGAAACCACAGGGCAGGACCATAACCCTTTGAGCGATGATCTGCGTTCAAAGCAGTGATGCCGGCTCTCTTCAGAGGGAGCCAGAGATGAGAGAGATACAGAGACAGGGAGTCCTGGCGACACTATCCCTTGGGGTCCAACTGCCCCTTTCTCCTTGTGTTGCCAGTTATTTAAGGCAGCCCCTTACCTTTTCAATAAACTCTCTTTTCCCTGAGTTAATTAGCAATGGGTTTTTATCATTCGCAGCCAAAATGACACATTGGCAAATTTTCTCATCCTGACAGCTGGCCTGGCCCACAGTTAGATGAGCTTTCCTGTTTGATTGGTTGGTTTGGTTTGGTTTTGTTTTGCTTCGTATCATCCATTTGTCCTCTCGTTCCTCAAGGATGCCTCTGAGTCACAGCGTACTATTTGCAGCACCCAGGTGTTCAGGATTTTTTGAGAACGTCACTTTTGGTGGCCCAAAGTTCACCGTGACATTGCTCTTCCCTGCTGTAGGTCACGTCCTTACCTTTTCCTTGGGGGAGAAGTTCCATGTCTCCTGGCCCAGTGCCCTCCCATTCACTACCTCAACCCTCCCACCCCTTCTCTCTGCTTGCTTGGGATTTCTAGCAGGTGATGGCACAAAACCAAACAATGATGCCCCCTCCTCCACCCAAAACTGTGAACTCCCCCTGCCCCTGAGAATTTTAATCAGCTTCCTTTTTTCTCCTTCCCTTTTCCTCTGTTAGCATTAGATGCAAACCCTCGGACAATTGAAAATTATCCCCTTTTTAAGCCTGCTTTGAGGCTTCACTGGAAACATTTGACCTCAATTCCAATAGACTTTTAGGGATCTTATTTCTAAAGATTATATGCAGAGGCCCTTGACAGTCTCAGATTGAATACTAACCATCTCCCCATGTGGCAGGCAAATTTGCCTGCAGAAAATTTGAATTTCCTTCCTATGTTTCTGAAATTGGTAGGAGACAGAACTCGCCTCCTACAGAAGCTGAAAAGAGTTGATAGTCACTCTTCCAGCCTCTCTTGCAGCTAGAACATAAGCACCTAAATTAAGAGTGGCCTGTAAAATGCACACAGCTGAGACCTAGAAGCTATTTAGGCAAATAAGAAAGGTTCACAAACTATCCATTCTGGCAGTGGCAGCAAAGACAGCAGCAACATCCAGTATGTAGGGGCAGCCATGGCCTTGGTGTCTCCAGGGGTCCCATGCCCTGTAGCCCGGCAGCAGTGTCCATATCGGACAACTTCTATGGCACTGATCTTGGCTGAGGACTGGCTGCCTGGCTCCACGTTGTCCCTGCTCATTTTCTCAGTTTGATTCTGCAGCCCTCCCCAAGGACTGTGTAATTTTCCCAGTGTTCTTTTTTTCTTTAAATTGCTCACAGCTAGAAACCATGAATGATGCACCCTCGACATGTTAATGATATGCAGCAGTTTGTGGCACAAATTGAAATATGTAATCTGGAAGGTTCACATGTAAGATCTAGTTGCTTTGCTGGTGAGTGAGCCTGACACCCAGGATCAATGACTCAGCACAACTTGATTCTTTCCTTGTGAAACCGTATTAGCAGCTGGTTTCTTTTTCTTTTTTGGTGGGGGCAGGGGAGGAGCCATGACTACTCAATTGGAGCAGCCATAGAAGTGACAGAATTGCAAAGAGAGGAAGAGGTGGTTTGGACCCAGAAAATAGCTTTATAAATGACTTCAGTTCTGTGCATAAAATAAAATCATAGGTCTCATGGGATCACTTCAGTGATGCTTCTCTCATTTTATGGGGGGAAGTTAGGTTCTGTGCTGATTGTATGACAATTTGGTTTATCAGCTAAACCCAGATGATATGGGCAGTGAAGGAAAGAAGGATTGCATGCTCAGTCACGTCTGACTCTTTGAGACCCTATGGACTGTTGCTCTCCAGGCTCCTCTGTCCATGGGATTCTCCAGGTAAGAATACTGGATTGGGCTGTCATTATCTTCTCCAAGGCATCTTCCCCACCCAAGGATCCAACCTGCATCTCCTGTGGATCAGGCATTGGAAGGCACATTCTTTACCAGTGAGCCACCCAGGAAGCCCATGGACAGTGAAAGGAGATGCTATTAATAGAAATTCTGAAACAATGGATAAAATGGTCACCTAGGGAGAAGAGTAGGGATTTGGAGATTCTAGATCTGGGGTTCTATCAGGCACTGAGATATCAGTCATGGTCCCTGCTCCACAGCACCCTCCCTATCTTCCTCAACCACCTTCTAATTCTCTTCCTTCAGATCCAAAGCTGGAGACTGACAAGTGTCAACATGCCCACCGCTTGCACACACCCCTCTATTCATGCATCTGGCAATATAATCTATATTTGCATGTGTTCTTAGAGGGGTGATTTCCATAGCAACAGTAGGAATATAAAAAAGGCACCTGAGTGATGCCTTAAAGATAAATCACCCTCTCGAAGAAGGCCCTCCATTTCAGGAATTATAGGCTGTTGACACTTTGAGTTTCTTAGCGGCCTGTCACATGTGCACATTTCTAACTCCAGTTCACTGTCCTCCAGTGTAATGAATTACAAACATTTTAGCCTCCCTCTGAGGCCAGAAGTTAAAGAGAGATCCTAGCTGGACATCTGTAGTTCACGATTATTTTTTGAACCAAGAAGAAAGAGGAAAAAAAACTTGTATGTTTTGAGTACCTACAAGGTACTCAGAATTTTTAGTTATTTTATCTCATTTTCATTAAAAAAAAAAAAGGCCTTGGGCTGGCAGTTATGCTTCTGGGTCCTTCATCTCATGAGAGCAGAGGGGAGAGAGGGAGGAGAGGGTGGTATTGGTTCATTTTCTGATCTGACGGGTGGTGCCCTGCAAGTAAAGGGCACTAACTATAGACTCACTTCCTTGAAACCTGTCAGCCTCAGTGAGTTCTATTCTTTTCTTTTTTTAATAGAAAGAAATTTGTACACAGTGCTGTATTTTAAAATAGAACAGTAGTAAAGTTTCTGCTCCCTGCAAGAATCTTTCCTTTTCCTTGAACCCGTGTCACCATTTTAAAACAAAGTTTTACACTTGGGAGCAGATGTAAAAAGGGTTTATCTCACATGTATTTAAATTTTTTAATTCATTTGTTTGTTCATTCATTCACACAATGACTGTTTGTTAGTCTTCCTTGTGTCAGTCCTGGTGACTTTGGCTGAGAAATGCACACAGACATGCCTGGCGCGCTCAAAGCTTGTCATCTTATTGAAAGAAAGAAATGAATCGGTTAGTTATCATTTATATATCTGAAATTGTGATACGGGTGTTGAGAAAAAGCACATGATATTGTTGTGTTGCAGAAACCAGTACTCGAGAAACCAAGCACCACACTCGGAGAGTTTTAGACCTCAGGTTTATTACACCAGCGGACACAGAGGAGTTAACGCTCCAAGCTCGGAGCCCTGAACAAAGGGGTTATGGAGATTTTATACAGGGACAGGCACGATTAAACGGGTTTGTGGGTTTGCAGGGGTTGGGCGATTGCAAAGAGCCGGACAAGGGTTGAGTGAGATAAGCTTCAGTTCCTAACATTGTGAGTCCCCACTTCCTGAGACCTGTGTGATCCAAACTTTGCAAGGAGCAAGCTGAGTTACAGAGGCAGAAGGAGCAGGAGGTTATGTAAAATTTTCACTTTTCCTTTTCAGTTGAAGTGCGAGGGCATGGACCTCGTTTCTCCAACTTTCTACCATTGGGATCTATCCATGTGAGGGTCGGATGAGTTCACGCAGGAAGTCATCCACCCTGTAGCATGAATAAGTTCAATCACATTGTTTTCCATCAAACAGATGCATGAAATCAGTGTTCTCAGGAAGTGGGAGGACTAATGGAATCAGTGGAAACTAAAGGAATAATTCGAGGATGCTGGAGACTGTTTGGTGGACAAATCCGATCAGGAAGCTCCAGGAACCCCTGTTTGCAGCAAGAAGGTGCCAGATCAGAGAGGGGGAGAGAATGAGACAAAATGAGAAGCTAAGAGCACAGAAAACAGATCTATCCCAAGGAAGACCTTCCCCAACACAGCACAGACAGAGAGAAAGTATGAGTGCTCTAAAGTATGAGGAGTGATCTTAAATTCACTCATCATTAGTACCTGAGCTGGTCAAAGCTAATTTTCAATGACTTGGTGATTAATAATAGACACAGGTGTTTGGCATGCTCTCTGGAGCCAAGTAGCATCCTTTTATTAGAGGTTTTCCAGATGGCTGCCTCAGATTCTGCCAATGACACCAGATGGGAAGGGTACCCTTAGCTGGACTGAATCTGTACATCCCTGCAGTTGTTACCTGTCAGACTTGGGCTTCTGAATGAGATAACATGGTATATGGTTGGGTTAAACGAACATTCGTTATTCCTTGTTATAGCTTAATCCCTCTTTGCTCCTTTATCTTAATGAATCAGATCAAACAACATATAAACTCCAAGTCTCTTGCCCTTTCCTTTATTTTAGTCTGAAGCCTAAGCCAGAACAAATTAGGAGAAATCAGTCCTTTGATTTGCTTTGGCTTGGGCTTCCACCTGGCCCTGCATATCCTTCTGGATAAAAACACCTCCTAAGATGATGACGGCTCAGCCAATGCTCTCTTACCATTCTGAAAGCAGGAATGAGAAAGAAACTTTCCCCAGGGTTATCTGTCATTCATTCACCTTTTCCACCAGGATCTCCATTGCCAGGTCTGGACAAGGGTGTGTGAACCCTCTTCTAAGGCCATGTAAAGCTCCTTCTTGGGCTCAGAATTGGGTAAACATTATGCAAACACATTTCAATTTAAGGTCAGTTGGGACCATTCATACAAGAGCTATTTTCCTCCATAAAAAGTTTATGTGGTTTCCTCTAGTATTTCCCCTTCTACTAACCAAGATTCTAAACTTCTCCTGGAGTCCAAATCTCAGCAGGATATTGCTTTATGTAGATTGAAATAATTTTTAACTTTATTTTAACTTAAGGCATGTCAAAGGAGCTCCTTCTATGTGCCTAATACTGAGTTTTCCTGGGAGGGTTGGGCTAAGTCTTATCACATTTCATCTACCACATGGCTTGTCAGGAGCCTTTGCAAACTAAAAGTTGAATGAATCAATCATTCAAATACAAGGCAACTTCTCTGCTTTCAGGAAATGTATAATCTAGTAAGAGACAACGGAGAAGGCGATGGCACCCCACTCCAGTACTCTTGCCTGGAAAATCCCATGGACAGAGGAGCCTCGTAGGCTGCCGTCCATGGGGTCACTAAGAGTCTGACACGACTGAGCAACTTCACTTTCACTTTTCCCTTTCATGCATTGGAGAAGGAAATGGCAACCCACCCCAGTGTTCTTGCCTGGAGAGTCCCAGGGATGGGGGCGCCTGGTGGGCTGCCGTCTATGGGGTCGCACAGAGTCGGACACAACGGAAGCGACTTAGGAGCAGCAGCAGTAAGAGATAAAGCCGCATACACATAAAAAAGATATATAAAGTAGTGTGCTTCAATGGGAAGTGTTCTAGCCTGGAAATCAAGAGCCATTTTGATTTGACAAATGGTTCTGCCATTTGTCAATGGTGACTCAACATTGCTTCTCTGAACCCCACTCTGAACTCCTCTGTATGGGAAGGATTTGGGTTATCATAATAGCAGGTGATTCCTTATAGGCTCTACCTACAGACCATATTCCAAATCTATATACCCTTGCCTCCATGTCCACGACGACTGCCATCTACACTGGTGCTGTCTCATTCCTCTATAATCATAAAAATTTCTTTGTCTCCCTGTGTCCTGTCTTGCTATCCTAAAATCCATTGTCACAGCCAGAGTAATATTTTTGAAAACACAAATCATATCTTATCACATGCCCCCCCCAACCCCACTACCTAAGATTCTCCAGCTGGCTGCCAACTACACTTACACTAAAGCATAAGCCACGTGGGAGGCCTTCCCTAATCTCCATGTCCTGACCCCAATTAGCTCCCTAACTTTACCTTCTTGTGCTTGCCTCCTCCTCCTCTATGGGATGACCACTTTCTTTGCCCAAACCACACCTGTGCTAATTCTTTCCTGTTCTTCCATCCAGAAAATTCCCTTCCCAATGGACTCATGTTTTCTTGATTTTTTTGTCCCAGACACATCATATTCTCTCTCTGTCCCTCAAAGTGGGGACTAGAGGACCAATGAAATAAATAGCAGAAATCAAGGTTAGATTCTAGTCCAATTGAGGTATTAAACGGAGGGTAACATCAAAGTTGCTCATTTGGTACTCTGATGGGAGCAGGAAAAGAGAAGAAGAAGAATGAATATGGGACATGATAAAGGAACTTCCAGGGCATCGTTTATGAAACCCTCACCCTTCTTTTGATCCCTTTCCCTGTCTAGGATACACAAGCATAGTCATAGCTGACCTGGTTGCTATGTTCAGTGTCTGGTCTGACTGGTCGGTCATTGCCCATCTTTTAACACCGTGGCTGCTAGTGGTCTTTCAAGTGCCCTGTCCCCCTCTTTGAACCATTTCCTGCTCTATGCTAAAAGTCTGTCCTCAGGCAGGACTTTTCAAAGTTTTCTCTGAGAGCCTGCTAAAGGCAGAAGTTCCTAAATGTGAAGTTATGGGGTCACCCAAGAAACAAACCAGGAGTATTTGAAACCTTACAATTCATCAAAATTTGTATTCTGCTTCATAAGAAATCTGTATTTGTTTAGTATAAAAATGACGTGTTAAAATACTATCAAGCTTTGCAGTCTAGAGAAGGGGTTTGGCAGTCTGAACAGTAAGAGTTTGGATTGCCATTCTGCCTCTTGCTTCTTGTCTGACCTTGAGAAAGTTCCTCAGCCTCTCTAAGCCTCCATATTCTTCAATATGGTGGTTGAGCACATGGTAAATATTCTATGGATTATGAACCTGGAGGGCCAGAGTCTGTGTTTTGTTCATCTTCAGATTCTTCACCGAGTCTAGAAGAGTGTCCTGTCCAGAGAAGTCATTTTCTATGTGTTCATTCCTCTATATTGGACATATGTGCACATACGGTTATCCCATTTTTACCACTAGATGGAGAGCATGTATCCTAGGATTTTCAATCCATTAGTGAGAAGGCAAACGTTTGTCTTTTGTGTCTTAACCAAATCAACTTCTATATTGATGACAATATCATTAAAAATATCTTTCAAAATATGCAACTATAAGATAATTCTCAGAACTATTTGTTCTTAAGATAATTAAGAGGCAGAAACAAGGGAGAAACACTAACTTCAGAATAATGGTTACCCCAAGGATGGGATACATTGGGATTGGGACAGTGAGGAGCTCTGTGGGGAGCTCCCCATGTATCTAACCGCTGATTTCTTGTTTCAAAATAGATTTTAAGAAAATACCCCCAAATATGTTAACCTGGGATGAGTTCTGGGTGGTTGAATACTTAGATGTATTTCTCTGTGTTTGAAATTTTTCACAATTGCAAATTTTTTTAAAACAGGGGGAGGGAAGCCTCTAGGGTGAAATTTATGCTCGCTGTTTCTGTCTCAATACATCTGCCTAACAAGCTTTTTAAGATTCTCCTCAGATAACTGCAATGTGCAGCGAAAATTACAGCAGAGTAAAAACCCTGCAGTGCTGCTCCACCTGGTCTCTCCTGTTGGCCCTCTCCTACCAAACCTGCTATTTTGCCCCGAAATTAAGTCTACTAAAGGCCATCACTTAAACACAGTTGACTAATTAGTTCTTAATCTCCAAACTGGATTGTTTTCCACTAAGTTGAAAGATGAAGAAAACTGGTCTCTGTGTGTCTGTTCTAGTTACTGTAGCTATGTAACAAGCCCCCCCAAACCTTAGTGGCATAAAACAACTGTTCTGTGATGCTCATGGAACTTTGCTCCATGATATCTGGGGCCTCGGGTTGGGAGACTCAGCCTAGGGATGACTTGTTCAGTTGGGGGTGCCTGGCTGGTTTGGGGGCAAAAATCACTGGGAGATGTCTTTACTCTCGTGTCTGGGGGTCGATCCTGGCTGTCAGCTGGGACTTTGGCAGGGCTGTCAGCTGAGCCATCTACTGGTGATAAACAAGTCACTCTACTTGGCTCAGGTTCCATGGGGTGGGGAGGTAGGGTGGGGGACTGAGATACACCACTCTCCCTAGGAGAGGTGTCGAAGAATTTGCAGGCATATTGTAGAACCATCCCGATATTGTCCTCACTCTGCTCTCACAGTGAAGTAGAATGGGTAAACCTGGAACCTCCTCCCTCTTCGTCCAATCAAATGATCCACATGGAGGAATAGCTGAATGTATTCACTCCATTATCTACAAACATGTATGCTGGATCAAGTTCCAGTGGCTCAGATGTAAGCTAATTTGGCAGTAGTGTATTTTACCAGCTCTGTTCCTTTGGAAAGCTGACTGGTTGTTTCTTATGACCAGTAAACATAAAGGTCATAAATAACATATATACTAAAATTTTCATCACAATGAAATATTCTCAAAAGGCAACTTTATTATCTACTGCTGCATAACAAATGACTCTGAAATTCAGTAGCTTAAAACAACAAACATGTATTATCTCACAGTTTCTGTGGGTCAGGAACTTGTGAACAGCTTAGCTGAGTAGCTCTGACTCAGAGTCTCTCATGAGGACGCTGTCAAGATGTTGCCCAGGGCTGTGTCATCTGAGGATTGAACTGGGGCTGAAGAATCTGCTTCCAGGGTGGCTCACTCATGTGGCTGTTGGCAAGAGGCCATGGTTCCTCATCAGTGGTTGGCAGGTGACCTCAGCTCCTCACCATGTGGGCCCCTCTATAGGATGGCTGAAGTGTTCTCATGATATGACAGCTGGCGTCTTCCAGAGTGAGTGACAGGAGAGTGGGAGCATAGAGGAATCCATAGCACCTTTTATGTTCAAATCTCTGTAAGGGACACAAGGTCGCACCTGCCATATTCTATTCATAAGTAAGTTACTAAGTCACACTCAGGGGAGGAGAGCTAAGCCCTACCTCTTGAAAACAGAATCACATCAAAGAATGTGTGATTATATACCAAGATCAGCACAGGGAGTTTGAGAACGAGGTCTGTCTCACTCTGTCCTGTAGACATCTGCCCCAGGGCACATGCCCTTATTTACACAACCAATGTGGGGAAATAAGTACTTTCCATGTGGAAAAGTAGCGGTCAGTTTCCATTGTGCCATTCAGATGGCAGGTACTTCTGGACTGCTGTCTTCTACTCTGCTCCTGTCTTTGTATGATGGGAACCGATTCTTGTCGATAAAAGCTTGGAGAATGCTCTAAAACATTGTGCATTTTATTCTTACTCATAGTTTTGGTGATGGTATAGAGGTGTGGGCATTCTCATACCTGTTTCAGCCACTCCACTGACACTAGGATCTACCTGATCATCCAAGTTGCCTGGATAGGCATGTCCTCCCTGGTAATCCATTTTATGACGTATCTTTCCAAACTCCAAACTTGAATGGTCAGGATGATAGATGTGGCTGTGCTTCAGGCCAGGGTGGCTCATAAGGTGCAGAAAAAATGCTGTCTTCAAAAAGCAAAAGCTTTTTTGAAGGAAAAGTAAAGTGTAATTTTGAGTAACTGTTTCGCATCCTTTGTGAGAGGTAACAGAGAAGAGTCAATGACTCCTTTATCTGAGAAAAGGAAACTTAAGTGGCCCTCAGTTTAGGTATCTAAAAGGAAGATCTGCTACCAGTCCTAACTTGGGAAAAGCCAGGCCTTAGGACAAGGTAGCCAGATCCCTGACAGAAAGATAAGGGTAACTCCCTTCAAGGAAAAAGGGTCGAATTGTAATCTGGTTCTGGAACCAATTCAACCTGACTACTTAGCAGTAAAGATAAATTGAACCCACAGAGAAAACTGAAAATAACATTTTCCTGGCAAGTCCTTCAATGGACTTAGTGTGTTTAGATTTATGAGGGGGTGAATGACCTTCTCTGACTTGGTGTTTCACATTTTCGTTTTTCCAGGACTGATTTTCCATCTGGCCTAACCAGAGTTCGAAGTTACTGAATCAAACCGAGCCAGTAGACCTGACTGGAGCTGGCTGGAACATGCACAGAGCTGGGGAAGACAAATAGGCTCCTTCCTGAAAGGCCTATCTAGCAGAAGCCTGTTCCTCCCCGCCTGCCTCAGAGCACTGCCCTGAAAGGGACCCCATCCCGCTCTTCACCACCCTGGCAGATGGGGCATTAGTTAACCTGGGGGTGTTTCCATCTGAGAAGTGGGATGCGTGAAAAGGAAGGAAGGGTGTTATCAAGTGCAAAGACGCTAGCTCACCGGCCTGGGGTGGTCTACTGATCTCCCGCAGAGAAAACTTGGGGGTACCGTGTACATTTCCAGAAGGGTTCAAGGGCAGCAGAGTGCTGATGGACCCTGCCAGTATCTGGCAGAAGTAACAACGGGACAGTTGAAGCTGAAAGCAGCCAGACCAGATGGGGTCATGGACACCCCTGGGTTGCCAGCAACCAGATCACGATACATCTCAAAAGAGACAGTCTTTGCAGGATGTCATGTAGGCTTCCCACGCTAGAGGAGAAGGAGGATAGTAGAGAAAATCCAGGATTAACTGAACTTTGAGATGAAAAGACTGAGAGATGAGAAAGTGCAGAGGTTTTGTAGAAATGATTACAGTTGCATGTTCTGACATTTAGCGCATTAAGCTTCATTACAGAAAATAACGTTATATTTCTGGCCTACCCAAGTTTGTGGCTTAAGAAAATTCAAATTTGTCATTCTGTTTCTTCTTATACCTTGCCCTGTTTTTCATGTCACATAGAGAGAAAGGCTGTTTGGGGTTAGTGGGTCTCTCAGCATCTCAACAGATGACTACAACCATGCAGTGTGAGGTCACGACCAGTAAGTCTTCTAGACCAGAGGTAAGAAAATACTCTCCTTAAAGGGTCAGATAAGAAGTACTTGAGGTTTTTGCACACTATATGTTCTCTGTTGCAACTCTCTAACTCTGCCTTTGCAGCACAGAAGCAGTCAGAGACAACACATAAACAGTGGGGAACAATGAGACTATGACAGACACTGAAATTTGAATTTCATAGTTTTCCGATGTCACAAAGTATTATTCTTGCCTTGATTTTGTTTTCAAAGCATCAAAAATGTCAAACCTACTCTTAGCTTTAAGACCATACAGACACAGGCAGTGGACTGGATTTGGCCCACAGGCATAGTTTGCTAACCCTTATTTTATACTGACGACTGCTCTCTGCACTGTAGAGGGATTAATTTGTTCACATGCATGACTCTGAGTTAAAAAGTTCAAGTTCTTTAAAAATGCCTGGGAGATAAAGTCTCCTGGGAATCACAGAATATTTACACACAGTATTTCCCCAGGAATTACACTTTTTATGTGGTTTCAAGGCAAGTGACAAGCTGAGAAAAGCCACGACTCTCATACAAGCTACTTTTGTGTTAGCAGAAGGTATCAGCTGGGCTCTAAGTCTCAAGCAGACAGGACCTGCGTCTGTTTTCCCCTGCTGTCGCTGTTGCTGGGATCTAATGCAGTATCTGACACAGAGTAGGCATTAAATGAATGTTTGTTGATTGAATTATTGAGTGAGTGACTGAAAACTCCTTTTTAGCCCTTTTCAAAACTTATGTCATTCCATCACATGTGTGTTATATAACTGTCACTTTAAAAATGCCTGTGTGATTTAGAATTCAGAAGAATCATCATGAATAAATAGAAGATTTTCTTCAAATGTTTGGTCAAAATTCCATGTCACTGTAAAACTACAAAGCCATTGTTGGCTCTGTTTAGGGGGGCCGGGGGCATGTTTGCCCCAAGAAGCTAAAGAAAAGTAACTGCAAGTATGAGACTGCTCTTGGTAAGAAAAGTGTCACTTATATCGCTCTTCTGACATTAATTTTGACCAGGGGTGGCCTCCATCATTATGTCCAGTACATGAAAGAACTACCTGGGAAACTTAGCAGGACCCACGATGTGGGAGGAGCTGGTAGTGAAAACCCCTTTAAATCGGTGTGTCTCTCTCCATTAAGCCACATGACATCTAGGCAAACGGAGCAAACTCAAAGATAATCACACACGTTTGGCTACCTTAACTTAGCCCCTAATACGTATAAGCTTCTCAGCTCTCCTTTGAAAGTTTTCTTTACTAAATCCCAAGTAACTTTGGGAAGGGAATCATGAGAATGTGGGAGACTTTGGGGTGATAACTAATGTGTGGTACCAAGAAGAGGCAAAAGAAAAAGATCAAAGATTTGTTTCTCTGAGCTGGGTGGCACCTTGGCACTGAATCCTGGGAACAGATGCTGGCTGATTTGAATGAAAAAAGAGCAGAAGTAGCCAAAGATAAGAAATAATTGGCTAAAAGATACAAAGCCATACTTTTGACTGGCGACAATAAAGTTTTCCAAGCAGAGGTTAGAATAACTAACTTTTAAAAAATAATGACCTCAAGGAAAACTAGAAGAAGAGAATATTTTTTCCCCTGCAGTTTGAATTAAGACATGGTCAGCAAAGAAGAGACCCTTTCCAAAGCCTCAGCAGGATAAATCAATCTAGTGGAGGCCTTTGTGTTCCCAAAGAATGATGTCAGAACCCATCCCAGGGAGAAGAAAGAGATGTTTGCACTAAAGGTCACTTGAGAACTATAAAGATAAATGCTATTTGTAATGACTTAAAAAGGATTCCAGGAAGGAGAGGAGTCAACTAACTGTTTTAGAATCAATGGAAAAGTAAAAACTTTCCTGTTTGAAAACTTTCAGAGGGTCATTTAGACATTCTTGAAAGTCTGTGAAACTTTGAGGGGAAAGAACCCAAGAGTATGATGATGGAAAAACTATGTTATACCCTTTAACTGTTAAATGGAGTTTGTGTGTTTACACATGTGTTGGTCATTAAAAAATAATTGAAAAGGTTTCTGGCAGTAAGAAGTCAGGGACTAACAATCCCTCCACCCTGGTTATTAAGTGACCCTGAAAGTCCTTGGGTCAACCAGATATTCATAGTGCAGGGAGCTATCCAGGTATCTAGAGTTAAAACACTAGCCTGTGATTCAGGAGACCTGGGTTCACATTTCAGCTCTATTACCTTCTTTTTTTCCTTTCCTTTTTGGCCATGCCACACAGCATGCAGGAGCTTATTCCCCTACCAGATCAGGGATAGAAAATGAATCCAGCCCCCTACAGTGGGAGAATGGAATCTTAACCACTGGAAGTCCCTCTTTTTTTTTTTTTTTAAATTAAATTAAATAGTCTTTAAATTCTGTAGTGGTTTATGATTTTCAAAAATTTCACACATATAATCCCATAATAACCATTTTTCCCACCCCTCTTCTCCTGCATGGTCCCTCCCCTCTTCCCTCTCCCTCGCTAGTTTGTTCTCTGTATCTTTGAATCCCCTTCTTTTTTGTTTTATTCACTAATTTGTTGTATTCTTGAGATTCCACATATACATGATATCGCATTTTATTTTTCGTTCTCTGTCTGACTTATTTCACTTAGCATAATGCCTGCCAAATCCATCCATGCTGCTGCAGATAGCAAAATCTCATTCTTTTTTATGGCTGAGTAGTATTCCGTTGTGTGTACATACCACATTTTATTTATCCATTCATCTGTTGTTGGACACTTGGATTGCTTCCATACTTTGGCAATTGTAATTAATGCTGCTGTGGACATTGGGGTACATATATATTTTTGAATTAATGTTCTTGCTTTTGGATATATACCCAGGAATGGAATTGCTGGGTCATGTGGTAGTTCTACTTTTAATTTTTTAAGAACTCGCCATACTGTTTTCTATGGTGGCTGCACCAATTTACATTCTCATCAACATTGTACCAGGATTCCCTCTTCTTCACATCCTTGCCAATATTGATTATTTGTGTTTTTTGTTTTGTTTTCCAAACTATAAGCTTTTTATTTGTTATTGGGGAATATCCGATTAACAACACTGAGGTAGTTTCAGGTGAAGAGCAAAGGGATTCAGTCGTACCTGTACATGGATCCATCCTCCCCAAACCCCCTCCCGTCCAGGCTGGCACATAACGTTGAGCAGGACTCTATGTGCTGTCCAATCAGTCCTTATCGTTTATCCAGTTTAAACGTGACAGTGTGTGCATAACCTTCCCAAAGTCTCTAACTTCCCCTCCCCCCAACAACCAGGGGCTCATTGTTTAAGTCTCTGCTTCATAAGAAGGCTCATGTGTATAATTTCTTTTTAGATTCCACAAATAAGGGATGTTGTGTGATGGTTCTCCTTCTCTCAGACTTACTTCACTTAGTGTGACACTCTCCAGGTCCACCCATGCTGCTGAAAATGGGCGTATCTCCTTCTTCTTCATGGCTGAGTAACGTTCCATTGTATCTATGTACTACAGCTTCTTTATCCGTTCATCTGTTGTTGGACACTTAGATTAATTCCGTACCTTAGCAATTGTAAATAATGTGGCTATGAACATTGGGGTGCGTGTATATTTTCAAATTAATATTTTTGGTTGGGTGTTTTGTTTGTTTGTTTTTGGATATATACCCAAGAGTGAAATTTCTGGGTCATATGGTAGTTCTATTTTTAATTTTTTGAAAAATCTCCATACTATTTACATACCAATTTACATGCTACATTTACCAATTTACTACATACCAACTTACATTCCCATCAACAGTGTACCAGGTTTCCCTCTTCTCTACATCCTTGCCAGTATTTATTATTTGTGTTCTTTTTGATGACTGCCATGATAAGTGTGAGGTGATATTTCATCATGGTTGTGATTTGCATTGGTCATATCATTTACAAATATCTCGACCCATTCAGTAGGCTGTTTTTTAATTTTGTCAATTACTTTTGCTGTGCAAAAGCTTTCAAGTTTAATTAAGTCCCATTTATTTACTTTTGGTCTTGTTTCCTTTGCTTTAGGAAAAGGATCCAAAAATATTGCTGCAGTTTATGTCAAAGAGTATTATGCTTATGTTTTCCTCTAAGAGTTTTGTAGTATCCAGTCTTGCAGTCAGGTCTTTAAATCATTTTGAGTTTATTTTTGTATATGATATCAGAGAATGATCTGATCCCATTTTTTTACATGTGGTTGTCTAGTTTTTCCAGCACCACTTTTTTTCTCAATTGTATATTTTTGCCTCCTTTGTCATAGATTAACTGACCATAAGTATGTGGGTTTATTTCTGGGCTCTCTATTCTGTTCCATTAATTAATATGTCTGTTTTTTGTGCCAGTACCATACTGTTTTGCTGACTGTAGATTTGTAGTATAATCCTAAATCAGGGAGCATAATTCCTCCAGCTCTATTTTTCTTTCTCAAGATTTGGGTATTTGTAGTCTTTTTTGTTTTCATGAAAGTTTTAAAGATATTTGTTCTAGTTCTCTGAAAAATGCCATTGGTATTTTGATAAGGATTGTACTGAATCTGTAGATTGCCTTAGGTAGTATGGTCATTTTAACAATATTAATTCTTCCAATCTAAGAATGTGGTATATCTTTCCATCTATTTATGTCATCTTTAGTTTCTTTCATCAGTGTCAATTTTCTATATACCGGTCTCTTATCTCCTTATATAGGTTTATTCCTAGGTCTTTTATTTTTTCGATGCAATCAACTCCATCACCTTCTAACAAAGAGAGCTGCTATGCGTTATTTATCCCTTCATAGCCTTAGTATCCTTATCAGTTAAGTGAAGATAATGAGTGTTCATTGTAGGGTTATTGTTAAGAGAAGTCTTTGGAGTGGACACATAGTAGGTGCTCAGAAGATGGCCTTGAATCTATTGCACTTAAATCAACTGAGTGGCTAACTTCATAGAGCACTTACTATGTGTGAGTGCTTGTTCACACTGAGTGTTCCCAACAGCCCCATGACCAGGATGGGAATTGTTATTGCTCCTGGTACAAGCTAGTGGGTAGTCTAGCCAGGCAGCCTGGCTCCAAGCCTTTGTTCTTACCTGACCTGATATCAGGGAGAAAAAAATATGGCTTAGACTTGTATCATTTTCTTCCTCATTGTTTTTATGATGCAGAGAATGAGATGAGGAGGTTTTCCTCACTCAGTAGCATAAATAGCTACTGACCTCATTCCAATAAGAATAGTTAAAACGAGTGGCCTTAAATATAAAAAGTATAGTCATAACTAACATTTTATTGTCCAGGCAATGTTCTAGATGCCTTGTTATATGGATTCCTTAACTTCCTCAACAACCTTAAGAGGTAGTTGCCACTGTCTATTCCACTTCGTGGAGACTAAGCCAATATGTGGTAGAACTTGGTTTTGGACCAGCTGTTGGAGCTCCAAGGCCACACTCACCATTATACCGCGAAGTCTCTCGATCTTGGGCTTTCTGTGGTGAGTCAACAAGCAATTATTGGAGCTGTCCTGGCTATGTGTCAGGGGTGGGAAGAGCTATGTAGTTTCAGAGAAAACTGTAAGCTGAAGTCGGAAGAAATAATATTTATTGACAGCTTATAATTTAAGTGTGTAGGGACATGTTAAGTTAATATGTCCTACCTAGGGTTCCAAGTCCTTGGACTTCACCAAAGATAATAACAGGAGTCTGTGAGCTATTTTTAATATTTCAAAATGCTTATTAATATGTCACGATCATAGAAAACATAGTCAGTATATGGTAACAAAGCCTTAAAGAAAAAGACTTTTAGAGACAAATTTCATTTCTAGACTTGAACAAGGTTTCAAGGATTCCTAACTCTAGAAATGAATGAATTTTTGTCTGTTAGAGTTGAAATAAACCTTATAGATATCAGATTTTCCCAAATAGAGAGGATGCCCCATTATCAAAAAGAATTCAACAAGATTTTAAAACTTCAAGAAAGAAGTTGCTGACAGACATGAAAGGCAGTTTTAGCCATTTACTTAGAATTGCCAGTCACCATAGGAGCAGAAGAGGCATTTTTCTGCCAACTGGTTGAAGCTTGTGCCAGAATGATCCTGCTGTTTCTTAATTGTCCTAAAAGCTTGTAGCCAGCAATTTTCCTGCCAAGCCTTACCTCACTTTCATGTTTCTATAATATGCAGATCACGAAGTGTCCCATTCAGAGTGGGAAAACGAGAATTTACTTCCTTGTCCTTCCTCTCTTTGGAGCTCACCACCTAACCTGTACAATGCCTCTCTGTGAAATAATACACCAGCGGTTATCTCAAAACCTTGAGTAAAATTTTCTTAAAAAAAAAATGAATACCTTTTAACATGTGATTAATCCTCAGGGCAAACTTGTAAGAGAGGGGAAAACAGTGTTATTCTTATTTCTGAGTAATAACGTAACACTTTTGACTGGTAGACTTAAAAATCTCTGTGTGATGTATTCAGTTGCAAATTGCAGATGAAGTAAAGGATAAACTCTCATTCTATAAAAAAGAAAGGCCACATAATAACTATGTGTATGTATACATACGTGTGTGTGTGTGTGTGTGTGTGTGTGTGTGTGTGTGTGTGTGTGTGTGTGAGTTGGAGGGTTGGGCTGTGAAGTTGCATCATACACTTGCAATGTACACTCCAGTATCATCAGTGGTTACTTCCCAAGGTGCGAGTGAGTGAAAGGGGCTATAAATAAGGATGTTAACTTTCATATTTGTGTGCCTCTGTATTGTTTTAATGTTTTATGGTAAACATATTATTTTTACAAATTCAAAAATAATTCTAAAAAAGGAAAAAAAGTTTGAAGTAGATGATAAATGTCTCACACAATAGACAGCCTTATCTAGTTTATTCTGTCAGATTTCATATTTTCAAGAGTGATTTCAAAGAGGCACTGGAACAACCTGTCCTATCTCTGCAAGAAAATAGTTGTGTGGTATCTGAGTCTTGTGGAAAAGCAATCATCTGCTCAACTCTTCAGGGAGGCTTTGCTCCTAAGTGGAACGGACACTAAGCTGGGAGGATCAAAGGATTCTGTTGACCATCTCTTTGGCTCCATAGGTTCTTTGAGGGACAAAATTTAGATTCCCAAAATGCAGACTACAGTGTTCATGATTTATTTAGATCTTTGTAAAAGCCTTTGATAGGTATCCATAGTAAAGGCAATTTGGGGATAAATAATTCACATAGCAAAGACCTTCCATCCCAGTAGAAATGTGACCAAGGAGCTGTGGTTTAGTAGAAAGAGCAAAACTTTGGACTTCAACAGAGTTGCCTTCAAATCATGACTGCTGCTTAAGAGTGGTTTGGCCTCAGCTAGTTTACTTAATTTCTGCAAAATCTCTTTCCTCTACTATAAAACGGAATAATACAAGTGAGAGGTGACGTGTAAGGGGCAATGCATAATACCTGGTGCCTGGCAGATGTTCTAAAAATTCAAGGCTCCCTAATAGTAATTTTTTAAGTATAAGTTAGTTTTAATCTATATACTTATAGTGAACAAATAAGAGAACTTAGAATGTGGATGCCATTTCAAGAGCCCCTAGGAAGAGAGACAGGAAATGGAAATGGTTCTGTCCATGATCTAGTTTCCTAGACCATAATGTTTCATTATGTGCCCTAGACCATTATGTTTCCTGGACCATTACTTGTCCATTATGTTTCCTATCTGGCCAGATTAATCTATCACACTATGCAAAAACCAGCTGAAATATATATCTTACTGAGGAAGAGCCTAAAGTGTTAGCTCCACATATGAAAGGACCAACATGCAAAAAGAAGAAAGGGATCCATTTGGAGACTTATTTGGGTTGTGTTTGCAATTGGAGGCATCTTGCTCTTCCATCTTCTCCAACATTCTGCATCAAACAAAGATAGCAAAGCCTATTAAATTTCTCAGGGATATCTCTCTGATGACAGACTTGTCCTTGGAAGGTGGAAACTAACGAGAGGAGAATGTCTTGGCATGTACTGGATAACAGGCAAATGGATGACTGAGGCATTTCAACATGGCAAATTCAGAGAAAGCACTTGAGAAGAACTAAGTCAAACCATATATATATATATATATAGGATACTTGGTTGTGGGTTCTCCAATGTAACCTTGGAAAAGCATCTGAGTGTCACTCATTTTAACTCATATTTGTGAGCAAGATGCCACACGAAGAGTCAAAGATAGATAAACATGGGTCTTGCCCTCTAAGAACTCACAGTCTCATCACATTGCATAAGACTCACAAGATCATCCAAGATGAAGATAAACTGATTTTTATTTCCATCAGGTAGCTGCCCCGCAGAAGAATGTTTTCTGCTTCTTAGCTGCCATGGTTGCTTTAACCCAGAAGAGAGCTCCATGTCTTGCAACAATCAAAAAAGATGTAAAAGAGGACTGCCGTGACACTCTGTAAGACCACCATTCTGGAGCTGCAGCCTTGCTTCTTTATTTTCCATCTCCCTTTCCACAAGATGACTTCCAGCAGCATCACAGTGGGTCACTGATGTAGAGAAATGACTTTACAACAATGTGAGCAATATTGGGACACATCTCAGGGAAGCCTGGGTCAGGACTAGGAAGTTTTAGAATCCATCCTTTCTGACCCCGGGTGTTTTTTGGTCTGGCTCCTGAGTGATTTTTCTCTCCAATCCTTCTCGCTGCTGTTTCTTTCCAATTGCTGAAGACTTGCTCTCAGATCTTCTCAACCTGAGGCAGTTACACCATCTGATCTGCCGCCCTCAGGAACCATTCCAAGATCCTGAGAAAGTGGGGATCCTTGGTTCCCTGGGTGCCACCAAGGAGATGTTGATGCTTCCTGGTCAGCACACCCCGAAGTTCTTCCTGATTCTGCTCCTCACAGGCATCAGCTTCCATACTAGCTTTTCGTAACTCTCTTTTCTCCTGTAATGCTGCCAGCACCCAAAGCCTCCACTCTTACTTCAAAGCTTGGGCCTGGCCAGTTTGAATTTAAATTACAGTTTACTTAACTGGACTGATAACCAGGTCATTTGTGTTCTCGTGCAGTCGCCATGGCTGCAGATGAGTCAGTTCACGTCTCCAAGTTCCAGGTGACTGGATGGGAAAAACTCCAAGACTGGCAAAGGTATGTTCGCCGGGCTCCCACATGCAAACATACACATATACACTTATTCTCAGAATGATTTAGGAAGGTAGTTTCAATCCCAACCTCACTATTTACAAGCACATATAATCTTGGCCAAGTTATTCATAGTTTTTGAATGAATCTCAATGTCTTCATCTGTGAAGTGGAGGTAATATTACCTCCTTCAAAGGGTTCTATAAAAATGAATGGACTCTTCTAGGTAAAGCACTTAGGATTGAGTAAGAACTTAGTAAATGTTAGTGAGCATCATTAGCTTTCCTAAGGCTCCCTCCCCACCCATTCATCTTCCCTTCTTTCATTCCTATCATTTTAACAGTTTCTTCAGGTTTCTATTTTTTTTTTTCCCTCCCATTCCTGCTGAAAGTGGTGAAGGGCTTAGAAGCGAGTGGCTTTGTGTTCCTTAAATGTGCCTACTTGCACTAATTAAGAAAAGGCAGCGCTTGTGCCCACATGCTTCTACCCTTGGTGGCCAAAAGAGACAGTGTGATTAAACTGTGGAACTGACCCTAAGGTTAACTGAGACTGTCTGACCATTTAAATCCCAGCTTCATGAAAAATGCTTTATTGCCATCACATCATATTCTTGCAAAGAAAGGCCAATATCAACATTAGCTGACTTCCTTAAAGGATTTTCTCAAAACTTTTTTTGTATGTGAAAATTACACTGTAGGAAAAAATGTGGAGTAGTATAATTTTAATACCCCTCTTATTTATTTTTTCTTAAAATTTATTTTTGTTTGGTTTTTCTCACTGTTTATGCTAGAAAATTAGAAATCACAGAAAAATATTTTGAGGAAATTAAAAAATTATCCATAATTATACCACCCCAAAACAAATATTGTTGGCTTTTTTGGGTATTTTCTTCCTTGTAAATGCTTTTATTTTAAAGTTAAGAACATTTTTGTATATATAGTTTTGTGTCCTGTGAGCATTTTATGATGCCAACTAAAAAAACTATTTAATAAACAGAAATTTATTTAAGATGCAGCATTGTCTCCAGATTTTAACCACTTGCCTGTTGTAAGCCATTTTATGGTTGTTTTCAATTTTGTTGTTTTGTCTACCCTACATTCTTTCTCTTTTTTCCTCTATAGTTATTAGTGATGCTAAATATTTTTATGTTTATTCAAAACTAGCATTTATTAATTGTCATTTCTGACAATTTTTCTGGTGATGACGATGTTCATGATCATTGTCCTCATCATATCATTTGGGGCCAAGAATGGTCAAGACCAGATTAATGCCAAAACTTGCGTAGAAAAGCAAACCATAAACTAGAACAGTATTTATCTTCCTGACACTGGCATTTTCCTGGGACCAGGTAGTATTGAAAATAGTTATTTTGGTTGCCAAGAAATCTATTAGAAAGTGAGTTTGCAAGGATATCCAGGCCTGGTGTGGTGCCTGAAATTGAACAAGAAGCTACTAGGTCCTGAGACTTCTCAACACAGTTTCCTGGTGGCTCAGATGGCAAAGAATCTGCCTGCAATGTGGGAGACCTGGGTTCAATCCCTGAGTCAGGAAGAAGGGAATGGCTATCCACCCCAATATTCTTGCCTGGAGAATTCTGTGGACAGAGGAGCCTGGTGGGCTCCAGTCTATAGGGTCACAAAGAGTCAAACATGACTGAGATATATTATTTTATATATATATATATATATATATATATATATATATATATAATTTTAATATACATATATAATACTCACCTAAGGGAAAGAAATCCTAGGAAAGATAATTAACAGAAGGAAAGCAAACAAAAGTACATCTTTCTTATCTCTAAAAAGAAAAATCATTTGCCCAGGGAGGAATTAATTTTCTCCTACAAAGTTTCATTTTTGCCTGAGCCTTTACCACTGGGCTTAGCTCAACTCTACTTGAAACTCTACAGAAGGCAGAAAATGGGGAATAAACATGATGCTCCAAATTTGGGATCATGTACCCAGGACCTCTCCAAGGCCACCTGCCTGCCAAGCTCAATGATCACCAAATGGGACAAATCAAAGAAGGCAATTGTACCTTGAAGACAAGAAGGAATGTTGGCTCCTTTTCCAAGAATCAGAACCACTTATTTCATCTGTCACTGTAGAAGACTGGGTTTTCCCACAGCATCCTTCCTGGCCTTGATGCTTGAAAACCTCTACAACTTTGAGACACAGTGCAGTTGGTTGCATCCATGAAGATATAATCCTCTTAAGTCAGAATGAAATCTACAGCTTCTTTGGAACTCTCTCTATAGAGAGGCTGCTCGAAGCTGTTGGACTAGGAATCAGCCAGAAGGTGTATCACTTTGCTAGATGCCAGGCCTCAGGAGGGCTGGGTATCATTGTCTGAAGGGTAGGAAGTGGGGTGTAGCAAAGGCAGGGGCTAAGGCTAGCATCAAGCTCAGCTTATGTCCCTGCCCACTGAATGCCCTTCTCCAACCCTTATCACCTGGAGTAGAAACCAGTGTTCCATAATGGGCTCCAAGATGCTCTGTGATTCAGCCTACCATCCCCCTCCTACCTCATTCTTCTCCTTTCCCTGCTACTATTCAGGCCCCTCGATGCTCAGTGAGAGACAACACTGTTCCCCAGCCTCAGAGAGCATGGCCTCACTTGAAAGTGAGGGCAAACCCTGACAGCATTAACAGCTAGGCGCCCTCAGATTACTGCACTCTCAGCGGCTAAAGGGCAAGTTCTTTCTTAAAGGGAAATCCAAGTGGATTATTCTGTGGCCGCCACTCTCCCCAAAGTAATTTTTTCCAGAAGGCTTTCCCCATCACCATCCCCACAGCCTGCCAATCACATCTAGGCCAGATGTCCTAACCTCGTCTCTCCCAGCGACCTGGACCCCCACCTCACTGCACATTCAGACAGATAGCAAGTACCCATTTCCTCTTCTCTGTCTCCCACTGGACTAAGGCAGTGGCTGTGTAATTTTATTCACCATTGTATCCCCAACCCTAACTAAGATTTGGCACGTAGAAGGCATTCAGCAGATGGCTGTTGAATGAAAATATAAATGAATAAATGATTACCAGCTGCCTCTATTCCCTTAACCTGCTGCAGAATTAATAAGCTAATCTTGAACCTAGCAGATATGTGAAAATAAAGGTATCACTGAGGATTATCAGGCCAGCCTTTCTGTACTGGTTGCCATATTCTGCTTGCTGATAAATGCTAATAACTACTGCTATTTTGACTCTGACTTTGGATATAAAATGACAACATTACTTGAAAGAAAGCTCCCAAATTTCTAAGCATGAGGACACTGCTGAGGACATGAAATTTCAAAAAGCACACACACACACACACACACACCACTATGTGAACATCCAGCAGATTACATCTAGTAGAAAAATTCCATAATGAAATTTTTATCTCAAACCAATTAGCCCCAGACATTCCAATCCCAGGGCTAAGGCAAAGATGGCACAGCGTCATTACAAAGATCTGAAGGAAAGTTGGAGAGAAGGACTCAGAGTTTCCCTCTAGACCATGGTATATTTCTAAATCATGTCTGTGCAGCAGAAACCCCAGTGGGCTTTCAAACACGCACTGCCCCGGCCATACCAGAGACCAGTTACATCAGAGTTTCTGAGGTTGGGAACCAGAGAAGGCACTTTTTTCAAGTGCCCCATGTACTTCCACTGTGTAGGAGGCTTGAAAACCACTGCTCTGGATTCTAGCTGGTGCTGAACTCCCTCAATGAGCCCTGTTGTATGCCAGGCTTTGTATGAGGCAGACTTTCCCCTTAATTTGTTGATATAAAATGGTATCTCATCCATTTTACATGGATTGGCTGGCACCCTGAAAAGGAACCAATTTTGTAAGTCCTCATTATTTACTTTATACTGTTACAGCACAGGAAGACTAAGAAAAAAATTGTATATACTTGCGTAAGCTAGCCCCCAAGTATCTGAAGAGAATCCTTTAGCTCATTTTTTTTTAAAGAATATTGAAGCTAAAAAGGTATTTCATAGAAGAACTCTATGGAGTTTAATTTAGACACTTCAATTTACATATGATGGGATAAAAATTATAAATGTTTGGAGGTCACAGCATTCTCTTTCTACCTTTGTCCACTCAGCTCCTTATTTCTCCCTCACTTCCTGTGGAAAAATAAAATGGGAAAAAATCTGACCCTCATGAGAAAAGTCATTAAGATAGAACACAAACCTCCAACCTTAGGGTGCTTATGGGACTCCTCTGAAGCCTGTGTAGAACTACACGTGGAGAGGAGAGAAGGGAACCAGGGACTAGGGTGACAGAGACAGGGCAGAATACAGAAACTGTAAAGAATTTAGGGGTGCTAATCACTTCATGGCAAATAGATGGGGAAACAGTGGCTTTTATTTTGGGGGGCTCCAAAATCACTGCAGATGGTGATTGCAGCCATGAAATTGAAAGACGCTTGCACCTTGGAAGGAAAGTTATGGCCAACCTAGACAGCATATTAAAAAGCAGAGACATTACTTTGTCAACAAAGGTACATCTAGTCAAGGCTATGGTTTTTCCAGTGGTCATGTATGGATGTGACAGTTGGTCTATAAAGAAAGCTGAGCACCAAAGAATTGACACTTTTGAACTGTGGTATTGGAGAAGACTCTTGAGAGTCCCTTGGACTGCAAGGAGATCTAACCAGTCCATCCTAAAGGAGATCAGTCCTGGGTGTTCATTGGAAGGACTGATGTTGAAGCTGAAACTCCAATACTTTGGCCACCTCATGCGAAGAACTGACTCATTGGAAAAGACCCTGATGCTGGGAAAGATTGAGGGCAGTAGGAGAAGGGGACAACAGAGGATGAGATGGCTGGATGGCATCACCAACTCAATGGACATGAGTTTGGGTGAATTCCAGGAATTGGTGATGGACAGGGAGGCTTGGCATGCTGTAGTCCATGGGGTCGCAGTCAGACACGACTGAGGGACTGAACTGAACTAAAAGATAGATGAGGACAGGAGATTTTAATGAATTTCTAAGAACCAGGTTTGGGGATGAGCTTAAATGTTTGTGAGAGAGTAAAGTGGAGAGATGAAAACTTCTCTGTGGACAATGCTCTCGCCTCCCCTGGGCAAGGCCTTGAAGGCTGTGCCTTTATGGGAGCTAGCCAGGTGGGCATGCTCCGTGTGGGTTCTCCATGTGAACTCTGACTCCTAACTCCCATCTTCACCTCCCCAGATAGTGAGGAGACACAGCAGGAGTGATTGCTGAGACTCTTTGCCCTGTGTCCAAGGGAATTCTATCTCTGTCACTCAGATTCTTCACCTGCTCATCTTCCCCTTCCTCATTCTCTCTATTCAAGTCTGCTTCTCATGCACACTGGTTGCATCCAGATGCAACAGAGAGCTGTCCCAACGTATACTGTAGTTTTGTATGCAGTCACTTATACTCCCATCTTCAAGGCTGTGTGCAAACCAGACATTTATTTACTGAACATAAATTCACTAAGTGCCAGTTGCCTGTCCAGCACAGCAGAAGCTAAGCAGGATGGACACAGTGACACATCCCTGGCCTCACGGAACCTATATTCTAGCAGAGAATGAGGTGTCATTTAAAAAGCAAGAGGTTTCTGTTAAGTATTATTTTCAATATAGAGCAAGAATAGGGTGCACGCTGCGAAGCTTCCTGATCACAGAGAACTGTCTAAGGAAGTGACGTTGAAATTGGTCATGCTGAGAAGGGTATTTTAGTATGGGGAGAGACAGTAACGAGGTCAGGAAGGGGGTAGGTCTAGATTCTGTGGCCCATTAAGAAATCTGAGCTGCATACTAAGGGTAACTCCCTGCTCCCCCACCACCCCTACCTGGCAACCGCACTATCCAATAGGTTTTTTGGTGATGGGAGTGCTGTGTATCTGTTCCGTTTAATAACAGTAGCCACTAGCCTTGTCTGGCTATTGAGCACTTAAAATGTGGCTAAGTTAACAGCGGTACTGAATTTTTAATTTTAGTTACTTTGAGCAGGCAAGTGTGGCTAGTGATTGCCCATATTGGAGCAGCCCTACAGTGTTACAATCAGAGGACATTTACACGTGTATCTATTCGTTGGCATATGTATGGACACCTATGTACGGAAGTGGTTTTATATTCACACGTAATTATATGCTCTCATACCTCAAGAATGCACATATGGATACAACTAGACACAACTGCATGAAACAGACTGTTACTTTTCTTACTATAGGATAAGAACAATCACAGTGAAACTGGAGAGAGTGCATGGGTCAGTCTAGGGAGATTTGACACAAGAAGAATTGGAGCAAAAAGGACATGGGTTTGTTGGAAAACAATTGAATTGGGGATGATATTATTTAACTGAAAACAAGAAAAAAAAAAAAGGAAAGAAAATCCAGTGAGACCACCAGTGGTTTGGGAATCTAAATTTTGTTTCCTTTGTTCTTTTAATCACAAATGATGCATCCTTTGTGATGCAAAGGATGCAAAGGATGCAAATCACACATCCTTCTCAGGCAAATTTGAACTTTTAGGATGCCCCTGATGACTGGGAAGAACTCCAAGGGACATAGAACAGAGGAAGAAAGCACTTCTTAACAAGGATGACCTGGTTCTCTAACTGACATTCATCCATCAAGGAGATTTTAGGCACTCCCATTTGCAGGAGAAATATTTATTTCAAAGTTGTTAAAATTATATGAGATGGAATAGATGAACTCCTAGCTATCAGAATTGTTAGCTTATCTGAAAGCTTTACCATCCCATGGACTAGAGTATTGACTTTTTCTTTGTTGAAAAGGTAACTAAACATGTATACCCATGGCGGATTCATGTCAATGTATGGCAAAACCAACATGATAATGTAAAGGAAAAATAAATAAATTAACTTAAAAAATAAAATAAAAAGATGAAAACATAATTGTGTCACTAAAAAATAAATATAAATATAAATAAATAAATAATAAATAAAACTGAAAAAAAAAAGAAAAGGTAACTAAATTCTTCACACAGGAACTAAACAGTAACTCCTCCATCTAGCACCCACTGGGGATGTTATGATTTGCCTTTCAGCCCTCTCGTTATCCATTGAAGTCTCTGGATTGATACCCTTTGCCAATACTTGTCTTGCACTTTTCTCAGTGTGCTGTGCTCCTGCTCCTCCTCTGAGTCTTTGCACATGCTATTCCCTTTATAACAAATACTCTTGCCAATCTCTTGCCAAGTTAGCTTGTACACATCCTTCAAGTCTCAACTCGTACATCTCTGCTTTAGGGGTGTTGTCTACAGTCCTTCCCAACTCGCCCAGATTAGATCGGTCCTTCCTCTTTCACGTTTTCATAGTATCCTGTTCGCTTTCATAGCGCATTTCCCAGTGACAGTTATTATTGTGTCATTATCACTTCATTTTATCTTGTCCTCAGGGTTGTTAGCTGAATGAGATCAGATACCGTAATCTGCTTTGTTCATCATCTACTGCATCTGCCGGGCTTTCCAGATGCACTAGTGATGAAGAGCCGACCTGCCAATGCAGGAGATAGAAGAGACCTGAGTTTGATCCTGGAGTTGGGCAGATCCCCCGGAAGAGGGCATAGCCACCCACTCTGGTATTCTTGCCTGGAGAAGCCCATGGACAGAGGAGCCTGGCAGGCTACAGTCTATAGAGTCACAGAGTCAGACATTACTGAAGCAACTTAACATGCACACATGCAGGATTTAGCACCGGTCCTGGCAAATAGTGGATGCCCAATAAATATTAATTAGCTGCTCAATATGTGAATGAATGTATTTAAATTTCTTCACTTTAGATTTACTTGTCTAATTCCTCCCTCCCTTCCTTTCATCTTGCTGTATCATAAGCTACACTATTATATATTCTATGTAATGCTAAACAAGTCAAAATAAACCATAAATGCTACACATAGTTAATTCTAATACTCCTTGTTCAGTTCCCTTTAAGATCTGATAGACCATCTGGTGGTAAATTATTAAGTTGCAGCAGTTATAAACATGTTAAGTCCCAGCGTGAACCTGATCTGACATCCAATAAGTCTTGAGGACGTTGCGGAAATGCCTCCATCCATTTCAGAAATGTGCTTACTACAGAAAGACAATGCTCAGTTTTCTATATTTTTGAGATATTGAATTTCCAGATGCCTTCAACCAAGAGAAAGTAGACTTTCTCGTCATACCTGAAAGCGACAGTGATGTGACTGGCTGTGAATTTGGGAGTGAAGGGCATAAGATGGCTCTCAGAGAATTATTTTAATCAGAGAGGTGCTCACTTACCTTAGAGAGAATGGCTTGCAGACAATTAAATTTGATTGTAATGAGAACTATGGGAAATTTTTAAATATATGATAATTAAAAGGGGATTAATCAGAGATGGGGACACAGAAATGAATTAACCAACACTAGTAAAGAAGGTGTCTTGTTCTCTCACACAGCAGATCTTGAGGAACTAGGGTCTTATCAGCAGAACCCTTTCTCCCTTGAGAGAGGGTTGATCAGCTACCTATGCGCATTGAGATTAAACAGCTGACTTTGTGAACTGGTTCTTTGGAGATGGTCAAGGGAAGGACCAAAGGGACCAATAAGGAGGGCAAGCAGTTGGGGAAAAAATTGCTAAAAAGAAACATAGTAGAAAAAAAACTTTTCTCCTATCATTTAATAAAAGGATATGCTTTCTCATTTTTTACATGTAAATGCCTATCTGCTAAGGATCTTTCATGAGGGTATTCTTCTACAGTTACCCTTGGAGGTCCTTTTTACAGGCTTACCATGTCCTCAGTAGTAGTCCAACTGCCCTCAGTGTGTCTGGGGAAGGGATCTCTAGAAGTTGGAGACTTGATCGTCTCCTCAGACATCCCAGCCTCCTCCCTTGACTTTGAGTCATTGTAGATATTTGTCTCTGTGGTTCCCATATCAGTAGTTCCCAAACCTGACTGAACATCAGAATCACGTGTGAGAGATTTTTTTGCAAATATACTTCTGGGCTGTCCTCCCAAGAGGTTCCAATATTTTGGTTCAGGATGGGACCTAGGAAGGGATGCACCGGGGGCAGTGTGTTGGGAGCTGTACACACAGATGCAGGCAGTAAGCAGGACCCTTTTCTTCAGAGAATTAAATGATAATAGAGCTGACAGAAGGTCAGCCTGCTTTCGATTAGCACCATGCGCTGACAGTTCTAAACAACATCAGTGAGAAAATACTTCTCCAAAATCTTTTTATTGGTCTAAGTCCTAAACACTTGCTATTGAATTTAAGTAACATATTCTCAAGTTTCAAACTGCACATTTTTATTATTTACTGCTAGTAAATGTGGTGTTCTACACACCGTTAATTTACAGAACTCCCAGTGATATAGTCAGCCCCCAACACACAGTCTCACCTACACATGCTCATTTTCAGAGAAAGTTTTTAACAGCTGATGTCCAAGGCTTGCTTTAGGTTCAGTTTGTGTTCTAACATCTATAGTACATTTGCCTGCATTTATTCAAAATAAATAAGAATAATGCATGGTAATAGTCTCAGTTAAGACAGAGAACCTGCTGTCGTTCAGTTGCCAAGCTGTGTCCAACTCTTTGCAACCCAATGGACTGCAGCATACCAGGCTTACCTATCCTTCACCATCTCCCAGAGTTTGCTCAAACTCATGTCCATGGAGTTGGTGATGCCATCCAACCATCTCATCCTCTGTCGTCCCCTTTTCCTCCCGCCTTCAATCTTTCCCAGCATCAGGGTATTTTCCAATGAGTCAACTCTTCTCATCAGGTATCCAAAGTATTGGAGCTTCAGCTTCAGCATCAGTCTTTCCAATGAATATTCAGGGTTGATTTCCTTTAGGATTGACTAAACCTGTTACTTCAAATTTTCCGGATCTATGAAATCACCTGGAGTTTTCATTTGTGTTTCAAATTTAAAATAGTGAAATAGAGTATAAATTATGAAGTAATGATATTTTGGAATGGGCAAATTTTTTTCTATCCAGAGTCTATTGAATAATATTTTAAAATTGAAAGTTGCCCTTTCTAATTAACTAATAAACTATAAAATAAAACTGAGTCAAGAAATGTTATTTTATGTATTAAATTATTTATTTTATTATGTATATATTATGTATAACAAACATTACATAAAATGTATCTTTTATATATGTTATGTCACATAATCAGCTATTGTTGATTATTACATAATTGCTATTAAAATAATTTTGTCACATAGAGGACAAAATTTTTATCTACTCCAGGTGTCAGATGTGCTTAGATTCATCATTGGATCTAGAGGTCTTTATCTCAAAAGTTCCCCAGGTAATTCTCAGATGCAGTCAGATGCAAGAAGTACTACCTGTAGTATGCTTATCATTAGTTCTAATTCTTTTTCTATAGAACCCATCCTCCTTCCCTAAAGCCAGTCAACTCCCAGTTTTCACTGAATTAGGTCCACCAAGGACTCTAGATGAAGGAGGATTCATTAAAGGATTCACCCTTGGCACTTCTAATGGTGTGCTGGAATGTACTTAACAATCAGCTCTCTGGGGGGCTTATAGCATTTCTGGATTTCCAGAGTGTAAAATACTCCCAACCACCAATGGATGAACTCTTCTCTGGAGAGTTCCTCCAATTAACAACCAGCTCTCATAAGCTCATAGGAGTCAACCGCAGCACAGCACTGCCCCCAGGGGTTCCTAAGACATTCTGCTAGAAGGATACTGCATGCCCAGGGAAGAGTTTGGTTCATTTTTTAAAAACTAAAGTTCAATTTTTCTGGATTCTTTCTTAAATTTGTGAGTTAATCTTTAAACCTTAGACTGTTCTTATATACACTCTCCTAACAAGGGTCAGGAATAACAACCCTCCAGGTTTCTTTCTGTATCTACTTTATGTTACACATGACAGCCCCCTATTCAAAAAGCATTTGGGGATGAAAAGTTGACTGTCTAGTAATCTGTGTGGCAATGCCCAGACTCTTCCTTCTCCCCTTTCTTTTGTTGGTGGGATGCATCCAAGAGAGTTTATGCTGTTTCCTATGACTCAATTTAAGTCTTTTTGCTTCTTCTTTTTTTTTTTTTTTTAGTATTTTTTAAAAAACTGTATACTGGCTTATTGAAGTGATTTACTTTTCAACTGTGAATTTCTCTTTCCCATAGATATTTGCTACTCTTTTATGAAGTCTTTTTTCTTTCCTCTTGCAAGGAGGTGCTAAGAGATCAGGCCCATTTCCATCCTGATTCTGAAGCATAAGTTGTAAATATACAGATCTGGGTCAGAGTCCTGGCTCTTTGCACTTACCATGTGAGGTCATTAGTCTACTCAGAGCCTCAGGGTAGTTGTGAGATGTAAACAAGATTATACCACCAAAGGGCACTGCCTGTGTCTGAAATATAGCACAGCATGTGCTGGTATCATTTGAATTACCTTGATAAGTATTTTTTAGAAGTTATTTATTTATTCACTTTGGCTGTGCTGGGTCTTGTTGCGGTGCCCTAGGGTTTCCCCAGTTAAGGTGCAAGGGTTTCTCTTCTCATGGAGCACAGGGCTCTAGAGCATGAAGACTCAGTAGTTGCAGGGCGCAGGCTTAGTTGCGCTACACCATAGGGGATCTTAATTCCCCAACCAGTGATCGAACCTGTGTCCTTCACGTTGGAGGGTGGATTCTTAATCCCTGGACCACTAGGGAAGTCCCTACTTTGATAAGTGTTAATATAATTACTCCCCTAGATTTTCCAGTTCCCATGGGAATGAATAGCTGAGATGCTAACATTCACTGAGATACATACTCAGCTGAACTGAAGCTAGTTGAAGGATCTTTTCATATTGCTCAGTCCTTCCACTTATAATTACTTACCAAGCATTGTTTAGAAGCAATTCCAATACATATTTTCTCTGTATTGCTTTATATAAAGAAAGTCTAGATACTTAATTCCTTCTTATTATTTAACTGTTCACGTAGGGTGCTTTGTTTTCTCAAGTATTTTGTGAAAACACAGGAACCATGTCTTATTCATCAGTGAGTGCCTCCACAACACTTAGCAGAGTGTGTGGTATGAGGTGGGTGTTCAGTAAATATTTGATTGACTACGTTGTTTATATAAAATGTTGGCACTACACATTCATTGGCTTGCTTTGGTGCTGTAATTCTGTAATATTCCTTATTTCCAGAGACTAAAGGTTGTGAATAAAGCAAAGGTCCTCCTTCCATTCCCCCAACACACATGTACATTATTTATATTAATACAAAGGCCAGATAGATACATGGATATGTTCAGTTAATGAAAATGGTATAAAGAATATAGTTTTATCATCAAAATGGTAATAATGCACTAAAGATCCTCAGACCTTTTGCATTTCTCTGTGTTGTCCATATGGTTGCAGAGTTGGACACAAATGAAGCGACTTGACTTAGCATGCATGCATGCATATGCCTCTGTTAGAAACTCAGTACCCTCAAAGGGCACTTTGAAAGCTGACCCGGGATGTGTGCATGACTTGTGTGCCCAGGTGATCAGCACCTGCCCCCCTCGAGACTGATCTGGCCATTAAGTTCTTATAGTGGAACCAGGGAGTGGGAAGCCTGAAGAAATTCTGGAGACTTTGTACCAGGCGCATGTCTCTGGCTAGATGTAGAGAGTGTACCTCCTGAACTTTGACTTTGGAGGGTGATGGAGAGGGGGAGTCATGGATGGAGCCAAGTGACTGGCTTAAACCATGGGGAAGACACAATCTACTGGGTTAGAAAACTCTGGCAGAGAAATAGGTTTTAGGGGGAAGAATATAGTCTAGCTTTGGAAACCTCAAAGCTCTAGATGCTTATATTCATCTCAATGTAGATGTCACAGAGGAAATTAGGAGGAGAAGGAGGAGTGAGGTGAATTGGGAGATTGGGATTGACAAATTTACACTATTGATACTGTATAAAAACAGCTAACTAATGAGAACCTACTGCACAACACAGGGAACCCTACTTAATGCTCTCTGGTAACTCATGGGAAGGAAAGCAAACAATAGGGGACACATGAGTATGTATGGCTGATTCACTTTGCTGTGCTACACTGTACTTTACAGTGTAAAAAACTAACACTGTAAAGAAACTATATGCCAATAAAAGTAATTTGAAAAGAAAAGAAAGGGAGGCAATTGGACTTCAGAGACTAGAGGTTTAAAGAGGAGGCTGGGCTTGATACATAAATCAGGGGTCAAAACATATAGATGGAATCTGAAAACAGAAAAGGAAAATTCACTCTGGAAACAAACTGAGAAACTCCTATTTAGAAAAAGCGGCAAAAAGAGTGGAAGACTGAGAAGAAGCAGATAAGGACTGATGGAGAAGTGGGAGGAAGACCAAGAAGAAGCAGAATCACAGAAGCCAGAGAAGCACCACTGGAAGAGGCAGATGTCTCAGACCAGTTTCCTCGGGAAGCAAACTGTGAGATCCAGCTGCCCAGCACATGGGGGACAACAAGGACACACTGGAACCCCTGAGGATGAATGGAACCTATGAAGACAGATTGAAATGTGTAAGGACTAACTCAACCCTGATGACATGAGGGAAAGTCAGCGTCCTCCACTGTGGAGCTGCGCACACACCCAGCCCCAGGCCGCAGACAAGCTGAAGGAGGACGTGCAGGGAGATGCAGGGGCTGGGAGCCTGACTGCTGCCCCGGGCCGACCAAGCGGCCGGCACACCAGGGGCAACATGCGGGAGATGCCGCCGTGCCTGGCGGAGGAACGGTAGCCGCTTCACTCATCTTCTGAGTATCATGCACGTTTCTCTTGTGGCCAATGCTAATCCCAGACCATACAGAGAAGTCATTTCACTTCTCTCAGTGTACACAGTGAAAAGCCACCACAGAGCTCTGGAGAGTACAAGAGCTATCATTTCTTTGTGGAATTATTGTAAAGGGTGTGAAATAACACAGATAAATCATACAGAGGCATACATCTGGTCCCTATGAGAGGGGAATAATGCTATTGATAACAATAATTTGTTACAATGTTAATTTATGGTTTCTCTTCTTTATATTTTCCTTTACATTTCAAAGTGGATAGCTCTACTTTTCTCTGATATATACTGTCTTCTTGCCATTGAAATTCCCTCCACTACTGTGTTTGGGCTTCCCAGGTGGCAAAGAACCTGCCTGCCAATGCAGGAGATGAAAGAGACACAGGTTCAATCCTTGGGTTGGGAAGATTCCCTGGAGTGGGGCATGGCAACCCATTCTAGGATTCTTGCCTGGAAAATTTCATGAGCAGAGGATACTGGCAGGCGACAGTCCATAGCATCACAAAGAGTGGGACACAACTGAAGCAAACACAGGCACTGTCTTTCTTTTGCAGCCAGGTGCAGTCTTAAGAATTAGTTCAGCCAGTGCTTTGCAAATGGAAATGACAGGAGAACTTCTAGATCATCTCCTTAAAGTTACAATTTCCAGGCTTCTGCTCTTTCCTTTTTCTGCAGGCTGAGTCCCTGACATCGTGGTGACCCAGCTTTGAGCATGTAGATGAGGACAACACCCTGGGGACCAGTGGAAGGAGCCTCCGTCCAGACAGGACCATGTGGAGGAGAAAAGCCCAGCCCACCCTGCTGCTCATCTCCAGGCTGCTGTTCAAGTCATCATACATTCGGGTCTCTTGTCACAGTAGCTAAACCCACATCCTAACTAAAATACATGCTATTTCCTAGAATCCAGGTGTTTTTTTTTTTTCTGAAGGCCTAAAAGCAGAAATAGGATTTTCACATACACTTTTATTGAAGTACAGTTGATGTACATTATTATAAAAGTTATAGATGTACAATACAGTGATTCACAGTTTTTTAAGATTAATCTCCATTTATAGTTACTATAGAATATTGGCTCTATTCCCTGTGTTATATACCCTTGTAGCTTATTTTACACATAATAATTTGTACATCTTAATCTCCTTCCCCAATCTTGTCCCTCCCCACTTCCCTCTCCCCACTAGTAATGACTAGTTTGTCCTCTATATCTGCAAGTTTGTTTCTTTTTTTGTTATATTTACTAGGCTGTTGCATCTAAAGCAGAAATAGTTTAAAGTGACTCCTAGTTTTAAGTACCTAATTCATTAAATAGATGTTCCTGGGATGGGGAGAAAGAATGAGGAATGACTTGAGGACAAGAGGAAAGAGAGCTTTCTTCCAGACAGAGCTTTCTTCAGGACCCATGAACAGTGGTGAACCCTTACTCTGTTCTTTGGCAAAGTCCCAAGAGGTGGCAAACATTAGGGGGAATGATTGCATGGTGCCCTAGGGATGCTGGCCCCTATTACTCTGATTCATACTCTCATCATAGATTATCATGGATGGCCACAAAGATGACAGACATGGCAGGTCATTTGAACTGGGACAAAGAAGTTCTTAGAAGTAATCAATCAATTAGCAGAGAGGTCATGCTGATGCTTTGCCATTGGAAGGCCCAACAACATTTTGTTGTTGTTGTCACTAAGTCACGTCTGATTCTTTGCAACCCCATGATGGACTGCAGCACTCCAGGCTCCCTTGTCCTTCACTATCTCCTGAAGTTTGCTCAAACTCATGTCCATTAAGTCAGTGAAGCTATCTAACCATTTCATTCTCTCCTGTCCCCTTCTTCTCTTGCCTTCAATCTTTCCCAGCATCAAGGTCTTTTCCAATGAGTTGGCTCTTCCCATCAGGTAGCCAAAGTATCGGAGCTTCAGCTCCAGCATCAGTCCTTTCAATGAATATTCAGGTTTGATTTCTTCAGGATTGCCTGATTTGATCTCATTGCTGTCCAAGGGACTCTCAAGAGTCTTCTCCAGCACCATAATTCAAAAGCATCAATTCTTTGGCAATCAGCCTTCTTTATGGTCCAACTTTCACATCCATACATGACTACTGGAAAAACCATAGCTTTGAATATATGGACCTTTGTCAGCAAAGTGATATCTCTGCTTTTATTTTATTTTTTTTTAATTTTCTTTACTTTATTGTGTTGGTTTTGCCATACATTGACATGAAACCGCCGTGGGTATACATATGCTCCCCCTCCAGAACCCCCCTCCCTCCTCCCTCCCGATTCCCTCCCCCTGGGACATCTCGGTGCACCAGCCCCAAGCATCAACCCTGGACTGGCGATTGATTTCACATATGATAATTAACATGTTTCAAAGCCATTCTCCCATATCATCCCACTCTTGCCCTCTTCCACCGAGTCCATGAGTCTGTTCTATACATCTGCGTTTCTTTTGCTGTCTCGCATGCAGGGTTCTCGTTACCATCTTTCTAAATTCCATATATATGTGTTAGTATACTGTATTGTTGTTTTTCCTTCTGGCTTTTAAATACACTGTCTACGTTTGTCCAAAGGTAATTAGGGTGGAAGTTCAGTAATAACAAAGATAGATTTCCCATTAGTTTGGTAAGATGAGGAATTTGAGTTAGATTTAATATTATTTTAAAGAAAATACAGAAATGTGATATTCTGGTACTCCTGAGTTTGTAGATGTGAATTCAAATGAATACATCATCATTTTGAATTATTATCAAGAGTCACACCATATTTTGTATCTACACCAAGGTTATCCCCAGCTTGGCTCAGGGACTGGCTAAGGCTGATGAGCAAAGTAAAGAATATTAGTGTCCACAGTGAGAGGGACCAGGGTTCACCAGGAAACAAGCACTCTTGTAGTCTCAGAGGACTGTGGCTCTAGAGCTGAGTATGTTATCCATAGTTCTTGTGCCTCTGACATCCAGCAAGTTGTCCTTTTCCCTCCTTAAAGTGCTGAGCTTGACAAAAACAAACAGGCATAGATTGGGGACTGTGGTTACCTAGGGTCCTCCATCTTAAGCTTCTCTTGAAGCAGTGAGTTCCAGGGTATTGGCCTCACCAGCAGGTGGGCATGGTGTGGGCCTTCCTTAGACTTATGAAAGAGCCACAGCCAGGAAGGACTCCAGAGACCCCATAGCCCAACCTTCCCATCACCCAGATGACCAACAGGGCCAAGAGAAGAAAGACTTGCCCACATCTACACAGTGAGCTAGAGGTAGACATGAGAGGGGAACAAAGCTCTGGGTTTTCAGACTAGTCCCTAGACTATTATAGACAGGACGGACTTAAAGAGATTTTTTTTTTCCTCATCTGTCTTATTGGGAGCCACTTAAAGGGAGAGTAAATGCTCATATTCCTCTTCCATAATCCTACCAAGGTGCCATATGTAATTTTTCAGTGTTCATTTCAACCCATGAAGCCTTTGGCCCCTAAGCTCTTATGTTGACCTAAACAGGAACAGAGGTTCTTGTGAATGTGGAAGGGGATGTGGAGGCCAAAGATGCTGACAGGTGAGCTGCCAGAGGACACATAGGAATGCTGTCTTCCAGCATCACTTTCTCTCCCTCTCTCCCTCCCCATCCCTCCCTCCCTGCCTCTCTTCCTTTACCTCTAATATACATATATACCATCCCCATTTAGGGGAGGATACAAGAGCAGCCAGGGTATACAGAATGAAAAGGTCAGCTCAGAGGGTGGAAATCCCTCCCAAGGTAGAATGCCTAGTTTTCCTAGGGGCCAGTACCACCTAGAAACCTTCGAGATGCTTTTTAAGTTATAAAGGGCTAACAGATTGCAGAGAGGCTCACCATAAGGGCCTGAAATTTTATGGCCCCAAAGCAGGTGTAAGAAACACCTGCAGAAGACAAACAAAGCTGCTTCTTGGCAGCCGGTGCTCTTGTCCTGGGAAGTGGGGTGGCCAGGCCAGCTGTCTGTTCTCAAACCATTCCTTCCTTCCTCCCTCTGTCCCTCCCTCCCTCCTCCGTCCTTCCCTTCCTCCTTTCATTTTATCATGCATTAACTAACCCAAATGTATTTGAGTTCCTTCTATGAGTCAGGAACCCTGCTTAGATACTATGGTTACAAAGAAAACCTTTAGTCTCTTCCCCCCATTTTTGCAGATTATTCGCTCATTTATCCATTCATTCAAAACACACTTACAAGTTGCTGGGTTGGGAAAAATACAGACCCCTTGGAACTGGAGCTTACACTTCTACATACCCTCCCCAGTTAGCAACTACCTTCTACCAAACATGCAGAGGAAATTCACAACTGTTCTACAGACTGGTTATGAAATCACCTATGATTCTCTTTCCTCATCCCCTCCTCAACTCCTAAATGTACTCTTCTATTCCTGTGTCCACTAATTTTTCTTCCCCTAAAGGGAAATAGTTTGTGCCTGAAATTTTAAACTCCCTGATTTCAGACAAGGCCTGGGAGAGTATAAATAAGCACATGAATATTTAGCAAAAATGACTGCTATGCGAAGCTCGAAGTGCTGTTGTCATAATGCAGAGCTCGCTTTAATCGCAGCCACAGGGAAAGCATTTGTCGCCGTCTTATCACAGAGGAATGATTTTCCCACTGGCAATGGCAGCCTGCCAGCTGGCTGTGCAGCCAGTGCCTTCCTGGTCCTTCGGGTCACAGTATCAGTTGGCATACTCCACTACCAGCGGGCACTGACATTTCTATTTTTGCAGGAGGCACCAGGTCAGGAATTACAGACTGATTCTTATTTGTATCAAATGTGAATCTCATTTTGGCACGGGAGCCTGTGAATTTCCAACCCTTATAGTTCCATACGTCAGAAGGACTGGGAACTTTGCTGATCGAAGTCTCCTGATAGTTTGGGATCTCATCTTTCCCTTTAAATTCCCAAGGTAGAGAGTGTCTCTGTAAATCTACAGTACTTTGCCATTTCTAAATAAAGCAGCAGCTCAGCTGGGGCGCCACTGTCATCCAAGCCCGGCTCAGAATGGGCACAGCAGCATGAAGACTTATGTGGGGAAATTGAGTCCTCTGGGAGAAAGAATCTTCATTAGTTTGGAATCTTTATTAGTTGTCTCCCCCAAAGAAGAATGCCAAGGGCTCCTTCAGACCTCACCTGGGACAGTTCATAGCCATGCAGATGCTCTGACAGTTGTGTCTTGAAAATATTTTAAGATTTGACTGACACTTCTTTTTTTCTTATTTATTTATTTTGGCCAGGCAGCATGAGGGATATTAGTTCCCCAGCCAGAGATCAAACCTGCAACCCCTACATTGGAAGCACTAAGTCTTAACCATGCTTAACTGGGCCACCAGGGAAGTCCCTACGTTGGCACTTTGGATTCTAGCTAAGATGGAGTAGCAGGGACCAGATTTACTCTCCCATATTAAACAATAACTGGACAAAACATATGAAATAACAGTTTTCAAGACACTAGACAAGCAGCAGTAAGGGATTTGTGAGAGTTGGGAAGCAAACAAGATGGGCACTAGGAGTGCCTTGGCTTACTGAGCTGAGCAGTTTCACAGATTGCAGTGCAGTGGTGAGGAAACACAGGTAAAGTTCACTGGACTCTTTGAGTGGAGGGATGCAGGTAAGAGTCTGAGAGATCAAGGCAACTAGAGTTTGCAGGGCTGAGTACTGGGGAGGAGAAGCAGCATTCAGAGAGCACTCTGAACAGCTTCAGTGAGTCCTCTCTGAGTATTCAGCTAAGTAATAACCAGTGTAGGCAAGTGGAAAAAACTGCATGAGGCTAGAGAAAGAAAGACCCAAAAGGATTGCCCTACAATCACATATAGCTAGGAACAGTACTTGTTCTCGAAAGCCAGACTGGAAAACGTCATTATTCATGGAACATTGGGTAAAGTACCCAGAAAGGACTTATTTCTGTAAGAGGCAAAAATTAGCCCTCAATTGGTCACTGCCCCAGTCTTGCCAAATCTTAAGCAAGACTCAAAAGGATCAAAATATTTCTAAATAACCTAACTGGGTCCCAAGAAAAAAAGGTCAAGAATATTTATAGTAATGCAAAAATACTGAAACCCAATAAAGTAAAATTCACAGTGTCTGGCATCCACTGAAATATTACCATGCCTGGAAAGAAGCAGGGAAATACAACTCTTGATGAAGAAAAATAAATCAATTAAAATCAACCTAGAGTTCACATAGATGTTAGAATTAGCAGACAAGGACAGAGTCGCTATTATAACTACATTCCCTATGTTCAAAGAGTTAAATAAAGGCATAGAAAATATGTATTTTTAAAACTCCAACTTCTAGAGACAAAAACTACAATATGTGAGATGAAAAATACTTTGGATGGAATTAATGGCAGATTAGACATTGAAGAAGAAAAAAATTAATGAATTTGAAAACAAAAGAGTAGAAACTATTCAAAATGAAACTCAGAACAAAAAGAGAATTTTTAATTCAACACAGCATCAATGAGCTGTGGATAACTTCAAATAACTTAATATAACTGCAGTCCCCAAAGGAAGAGTGGTTCAAAAAAATGTTTGAAGAAATAATGGGGATGGGGGTTCTGGAAGAGGAACACATGTATACCCATGGCAGATTCATGTCAATGTATGGCAAAACCAACACAATAATGTAAAGAAAAATAAATAAATATTTTTTTAAAAAAAGAAAGAATGACTTAAAAATTTCCAAATTTGATGAGAATTATAAACCGACAAATCCAAGAAGGTCATCAAATCCTAAACACAAGAAATATTTTTTAAAAGTATGCTAAGTGCCAGTGTATAGTCTACAAGAGAGAATGGTTTCATAAATTAACTGACTGAAGAGTAGGTGCTGGTGTTATACAATTTTTATTTTAAAAAGTAAATTTGACATAGTAAAATCTAAAAAAAAGTACACCAAGTATCACATAATCAAATTGTTCAATATCAACGATGCAGAAAAAATCAGAGGGACAGATTTCTCTTAAGAATTAATGTGAGTGAGAAGACAATGGAGCAACATCTTTAAATTATCTGAAAAAAAACCTTCAACCTAGAATTATATACCCAGAGATAATACCTTTCAGAAACAAAGATGAAATAAAACCATTTTCAGAAATAAAGAAGCTGAAAGAATTCATCACCAGCCCATCCACACTATAAGAAAAATCAGTGGAAATTATGCTAGATGGAAATATGGATTGTGTGAAGCAGGGCTTTGGAACTAGTGACATGGATAAATAAATATTTTTCCTTATTATTTAAATCTCTTCTAAAGGACACTTGTTTAAACAAAAAGTTAATGTTGTAGTGGCACCTTTGTCCATGGAATTCTCCAGGCAAGATTACTGGAGTGGATAACCAGTCCCTTCTCTAGAGGATCTTCCCAGCCCAGAGACTGAACCCTGGTCTCCTGCATTGCAGGTGGACTCCTTACCACCTGAGCCACCAGGGAAGTCTGACTAATGCTAAAGGATAATAATTTAAACAAAACATAACATTGTAGTATGGGATTTATAGTGTGTGTGTGTGTTTGTGAATGCACACACCCAGGCATGTGTGTGTAATGTATGACAATTATATCATAAAACCTGAGAAGGGAGAAATGAAAGTTTATCGTTGTAAGATTCTAATATCATACATGTGGTGGTATAATGTCACTTGACTATAGGTTCTGGTAAATTAGTGATGAATTCTATAAACCCTAAACCAATCAGTAAAATAAAACAAAGTGTTAAAATTAATAAACTAACAAGGAAAATAAGATGAAATTACAAAAATTCAATTACTCCCCAAGCTATATTGTCTTAATATATTAAAAATAAATCTTGTTGAAGTTTGAGGGAGTGATTTGCAAGACATAAGTGAAAGAGGGGCAAAGGGCTGTGAGAAAGGAATTAACTGAGAAAGGGAAGTGGGTACTGGAAAGGGTTGGAGGGTAAAGAAGCTGTGTAGGAAGAAAGCAAGGGAAATTGGGGCAACAGAAAGTCAAGCATGAGGGAGTTATTTAAGATTTTTACATTTTTCCATTTTAAAATAATAAAGCCTAGCCTCTTCCCTCACCCTTGGATTACACAAAAAGCAAGTTATTCACCACATCTCTCCTCATTTCTCAATGCTGTGCTGTGCTCAGTAGCTCAGTCACGTTTGATTCTTTGCAACCCCATGGACTGTAGCCCACCAGGCTCCTCTGTCTGTGGGGATTCTCCAGGCAAGAATACTGGAGTGGGTTGCCATGACCTCCTCCATTTCTCAATACTCCATCCCTGTATTCAACTGATGACTTTGTTTGATTTTACATTGGGAAAAACAGAAAACGTTGGGTGACAACTCTCTTTCCATAAGCAATTTTGCCTTCTTAAAACATCTGCCCCCAACTGTTGCTTCCTGCCTCCTGGTTCAAATGAAAACATATGCACCCTCCTTTCTCTCCTTCTCATCTTACCTATGATTCAGCTTTTTCTTTTGCTTCATTGTCCCTCCTTGACTACCAGGACATTTTTTTTGTGTGGTATACATGCATGTACTACTCTCCCTGTACACCCTGCTTTCCACCACACAATTACTGGGCTAAACCCTTCTCCCAGCTTCTGCTACGCTAACCCAGTTTTGTGGCAACTCTTGAGCCCTGGTTACCTGCCATAAACTCCACTCCTGACCCTTAACACCAGGAATTTTGACTGTAGCTCTGTGATGTCTTCCCTACATCATAAATGTTCTCCCCATAGCCCTGTTCTTCATCCTTCTCCCTTGTCATATGTGATTATATTAAAGCAATCCTATTATATATACAGAAACAATAATAATAACATCCACAACTATGGATAAAAAAACTTAGTGAGGTTGAATGATTCACCCAATGTCACACAGAAAGTGGAAGAGCTGGATTTTAGCCAGGTGTTCTGATTACAAATAGTTTAATTATCCATAAGCAGTTGGGCTAATTGGAATGGCCATTGTCTTGAGTGAGTTTTGAAATTCTGACCCTCTTTAGATTATAAGTGATCTGGAAAATTCCTGAGAGGCTGATTCCCTTTAACAATTATGACAACTCTCTTGTCTCCTCTGCTATTCTTCTATCCCTTCAACCCTCAGAAGTCTAGCCTTTGGGGAAGAGGAATTCCTGATTTGTCTTTGACTATAGATTATTTTGACCTTCTCTGGTAGCTCAGATGGTAAAGAATCTGCCTGCAATACAGGAGACGTGAGTTCAATCCCTGGGCATCCCCTGGAGAAGGAAATGGCTGCCCACTCCAGTAATCTTGCCTGGAGAATCCCATGGATAGAGGAGCTGGGCAGGCTACAGTCCTTGGGTCACAAAGAGTCAGACACTACTAAGCGACTAAGCACACATGTAGGTTATTCTAATCAGGGATAGAAAATGAGGTGTGGAATCAGGCTCTTGCAAAAAGAGTTATGAAGATGGATGGTGATGATAATTTCAAAACATTATGAATGTCTTTAATACCATTGAACCATATACTTGAACATCATTAAGATTGCAAATATTACATTATATGTATTTTACCACAATAAAAATTTATTTATAAAAGATAAACCAAACTCTATATTGTTAATAAGAAACAATATGATAGAGGACGTATGCTGGAAGACACAAAAGACTTTGGCAAACAGGACATATGCCTTGTTCTTGGATAGGAAACATCAGGACGTAAAAATGTCAGTTCTCCCAAAGTTGTCCTACACTTTTGAAAAACCACCCAATAAAATTGCTAATAGAAATTATTTGAAACTAGACACCTAGGTCTAAATTTTACCTGGGAAAAAATTCATCAAAAGTATTCTAAAAAAAGAAAAGAAATTGAAGTGTGTAGGAATGCATATTATGAAGCTACAATAATTTAGGCAGTGTGGTAAGTGAATTAGTAAATAGTGGATCAGAATAGAAAGCCAGATACAGATCCAAATAAACTGAGAAATTTCATTAGTTGTTGAAGGGACACCTCAAGTTAGTAAGAAAAAAGTATTATTCAACAAATAATACTCAGACCTGGAGAAGGAAATGGCAACCCACTCCAGTATTCTTGCCTGGAGAATCTTATGGACAGAGGGGCCTGGTAGGCTGTGTGGTCCATGGGGTCGCAAAAAGCTGGATACGCCTGAGCAACAGACATTCAATGCTCAGACAAATGGGAAGCCAGCTGGCGAAAAGTAAAACTGAATCCACGGACTGTACCATACACCAAAATAAATTCCAAAGATCTGAATGAGAAAGTAACTCATACGAGTACTAGAAAAAGAGATGTCTCCAAGTTTGTCACAAACTCAGCCATTAAGTGTAGGTTTATAAAGTTAACTCTTTAAAAACATTCACATGCACATATAATACAAATTTATGTGCCAAGTGCAGTGCAGCGTGAGCGCATGCTCAGTCACGTCCGAGTCTTTGAGACCCCATAGCCAAGTTCTGCTATTCATGGAATTTTCTAGGCAAGAATACTGAAGCGAGTTGCCATTTCCTACTCCAGGGGATCTTCCCCATCCAGAGATGGAAACTGAGTCTCTTGCACTGGCAGAGGGATACTTTACCACTGGCACCACCTGGGAAGCCAAGTCAAGAGACACCACTGTAAAGCCAAAATATAAATAGCAAAGTGGAGGGAGTATCTATTTCCACAGAGCGTAACATAATAGCAAGTACTAATAGCAAGTACGAGTCAAAAGAAGGCCAGTGATGGAAAAATATGCAAAGATTTGTTTTTCAGATATATTTTAAAATCTCCTGATGCAAGATGATTTGCTTTCCTTTCTCAGTCTTCTATCCTTCTAACACCCATAATATGATCATTCTAGCACTTTATTGAAACTTCACTAATTTTCCAGATGTTTGTTCCAGGTTTTCTCCATTTATTCATTTAGCCATTCTGAGATACCAAGTACTCAATACAAATGTTACCATTGCTGGCTTTCCCTGACAATCTATGTCTTAAGCTGTGTGGGTTGCAGTAGCAAAATACCACAGACTGGATGGATTTTAAAGAACAGGCATTAATTGCAGGCATTTCTGGAGGCTGGGAAGTCCAAGATCAAGGTACCACCACCATGGTTAACCTTCTAGTGAGGGCCCTCTTCTTGGTCTATATCTGGCCCTTGTCTCTGTGTCCTCACATGGTGGAACATACGAGTAAGCTCTCTCGGGCCTCTTCTATAAGGGCACTAATCCCATTCAGGAGGGCTCCACCCTCAGGACCCTCCACCCTAAGCACCTCTCAAAGGTACCACCTTCTAATACCACCACATCAGGCATTAGCATTTCAACATATGAATTTGAAGGGAGCACAAACATTCATACCATAGCATCCTTTAAAGACAAGTATAGAGTTGAGCAGTAAATTCAAGGTGACTCTCTTCTATCTCCACAGGCTACTCAGGAGCACAAATCTATTTAACTCCTCAATCTGACTTCTTCTCATTTCCAATTGGTAGGTCTGTCAAATACCTGCCACATCTCGTGCTATTACTCCTTAGTAGAAATCACTAATTGATCACATCACTCTTTCCTGTTGAACCCATAAAACTTCACTCTTTTCAAGACAGACTTCACACTTCAAAGAGACGGTGACATTCACAGTCCCTGCCCAGAATGGATCTAGGTCAGCTTCCACCTGGGTGGCATTTACCATGGAGTTCAGGGCCTTCATGCAGTCCTCCCCCAAATGTTTCAGTTGAACTCATGATGCCGGTGCTCCAACTAGTGCCCTTCTAAGTTCATTGATCTTCCTGTGTTGATGGAAAACAGCAAGTAACATATTTTTATTTTGTTTTTGTTCTGTTTCTAACCCAGAGGACTCCCTAAATCCTTCTGCCTACAGGATCTCCATTATGTTTCCATGTCTATAAGTATCTGTCCTCAACCAAAGTCAGCCGGGATTTATATTTGAAATTTCCTAAAATGTAGAGAAGAGGAAGAGGAGGGAAAGGGATGTTATTGTTATTGAATGCCTATCTGCTGAGAAGAGAAGAAGGGCCATTTTTGGTTTTGCCAAAATTAGCATTGCTAGATAAATGAGAGCCTTATATCTTCCCAGTTGCCAGGAGAGCATGCCAGCTAATTTTAGCCACTGTGTAAATATAACCAACATTGGTATGCACTGGCCTTTAACATCTGATGAGGCTCAGTGACATCTGGTAGCAACCAAAGTGCCTGTACTGCCCCACAACTGACCAGGCTTTCTGGGCCCTTAGGCCCCTGCTCCTCCTAGACATTGATTTTCCACTTAGAAATGGCCTTGAAGAGCCCTTGGCCTGACCCCATGCACTGAGCATGGCCTCCTACAGCAAAGGCAATTTTAATAAAGCAACATCCTTAATGAGTTTTTATGTAAGTGAGTTAAGGTGGGTAAAGCATTTAGAAGAGTTCCTGGAAGATGACAAATGCTTAATAAATGTTAATGATTGTTTTATCATTATTATGGGTTGAAATCACTTACTAGCTGGTGTAAGCCTTGATTTGCTCATCTACAAAATAGGCATAAGGAAAACCCTTTCTGATAGGATTGCTGTTAGGATTGAATGAGTTGAAACATACAAAAGTCTGGAGCCCCTGTGTGCCCAGGATACGGCAATTGCTCTGGGTATCTCTTCAGACACTCAAGAGTCTGAGTTTTCAGTTGGCAGTCATTCTGACAAACGGCTCAACTTAGATTTTTCCAGAAATGGTTTCAGAGTGACTAGAGAAAGTCAGAGGAGAAGTATACGTGTTTACTGGCTCTATTTTTTCTTGATGGCTAATTAGATTAAGATCATGCTAAAGATAAAAAGGTTCTAAAATATGTTGTTATTATTCAGTTACTGGTCACATCCGACTCTTTGCAACCTCATGGACTGCAGCACACCAGACTTCCCTGTCCTTCACTATCTCCCAGAGTTTGCTCAAACTTATGTCCATTGAATCAGTGATGCCATTCAACCCTCTCATCCTCTGTCACCCTCTTTCCCTCTTGCCCTTCTGCCCTCACTCTTTCCCAGCATCAGAGTCTTTTCCAATGAGCTGGCTCTCAACATGTAAAATATGTAAAAATAATCATAAAGCAAGGTTCAAGAAAGAAAAGAAATGTTTGTGAATTGGTTTTTTTTCCCCTTTTATCTTGTTGTTTCTGGGTGGGTTTGGTTTTGTTTTGTTTGTTTTTATCTCAAAGTTAGTTATAAGAATAAAAGTGATAGAGTAATGGCTAGAGTTGTCTAGCTATGGTGCCACTCTACTCCAAAGGTCCTTGAAAGCCATGGGTAATAACAGAGGTAGGTAAAAACAGCATATGACTTCTCTACAGATTCCATGTATCTGAAGAAAGTCCTGAAGGGACTACTGTAAACTGGTGGACAATCCCCCAAGTTTTCCTCATTGGCTTAAGTGTGTATAATGTCATCTCTTTTTAGCAACCAGTTAATTGTCTTGGCTATGGTTTTGCTTAGGCTAATATTAGCTATTAGTATTTCCTGAGCCAGCCAGACACTTGGTACAAGCTAGTGATATGAGGAGGGAGTTGGTTCAGAGGTTTAAAACTGGCAACAGAACAACTGCAGGGCAAATAATTCAGCATTTAAATGTGGAATATTGCTAGATCATTTTCTTTTCATAGAGAAGCATTTCTTTTTGGTAAACTACTTCTAAACTGTTTCAAAAATGTATTCCTGGGAGTACATTTTCCCTTATCTGTAGTTTCTTTTAAAGGTGGAGACACCATGGTAAAGACAGGCTTGTTTAGGTGGTCCTGGGCAAACACCTCTCTCCTCCCTCTCAGGGATTCTCAGGGGAACCACAGCCCAGCTGTGCTCCTGGGTGGTTACAGGCCTTGCCAAGTAGGGAGACATTTCTCCTCTCTCCTTGAACCCCAGTATGAGGTGACTTCTCTTTATGGCTCTAGTGAAAAGAGGACAAGGCCCAGAAATCAGATAGACCAAGTTTAAAACTCCACGCTATAATCCACAAGCTTTGTGACCTAAGGCAAGTTACTTAATCTCTGAGAATCTCTGAATAAGAACAGTGGTCCCTGCGTTGCATGCTTTCAGCTCAGTAAATATCAGTGCTTCATAGGCTTAATTCTGTTAAAGCCTCCCAACACCTCTGTGAGGTGAGTACTAGTATTAGTCCTGGTTCATAGACAAGAAAACCAAAGCTGGTAAGTAGTTCAAGAGTCATGTGTTGCTGCTGTGAGCTTTCTAGCATGCCACCAGTGAATGCTGCATGGGATGTGATGATTTGCCCTTCTGGATGGAAATTTGGTTCAGATACTTGAAACAGAGACAAAGTGTCTGCTCCTAGGGAGAAGATGAATACAACCACCCTGTATCTGGCCTCCTTTCTGCCCCTTCATCTCCCTCTTCTTTCCCTGCTCTATGTTAATGACAGCTTTTCTGAACTTTAGGCTGTTTAGTTGACTAGAGTAGCTAGTCCTTTTTCAATAGCAAGATTTTCATTGCATTTCTTCTGTTAGAAGACCTTGTTGCTCAGTCCACATCCCCATTCCACCTCCCCACCACACATACTTGTAAACAGGCATACACACCCCCCACACACACACACGTACGTGCACACACATGCCTTATCTCCACTGTTTAATCACCACACTCACACCTGCCATGTCCACAGAGGTGAGCATGAGATTTTCTTGCAGTGATGCTAAATTGAGTCTCCTGAAGGCTCAGAGCCCAATTGCTTAGAAGAGACCTGTTTAAAGTAGGGGATTCAAAGGCAAACACAAAAAGAAGCAGAGACCAGCAGAAATAAAAGATGCATGGGAGCCAACTCAGCCTCCTTAGGAAAAGGCCATTGAGTCCCTAAGTCAGAGGTCAGTGGGCCCTGCCTTTCTAAGGCCCAGTTGTCTGTCCCTTTCTTCAATTCTGTGAGCTTCTCAGAGTCTCTCCCTCCCAGCTACTTGAGCCAGTTTGAGGAAGCAAATCGGAGTTGGGTATTTGCAGCCAAAGGAGTTCTATTTTAGTATAGTTAAGTCTTCTATCAGACAGTTGAGGAGAAAGAAAATTCTAAATGTAAATATACTTTTCACATTTCTGAGGATGACTCTACACTCAACATACTTGAACAGACTGCCAACTCCATGCCAGACCCTGTGCTGAGGCTGGCAATCCATGGATGACTAAGACAAGGTCCCTGCCTGAAAGGAGCTTACAGTCTAGAAGAGGAAGATGGACACTGAGTTAAAATGCAATCAAATGTCACCTGTGTTTTAATAAAGGTCATGGGAAGCTATAGGTGTGGGAAGAATAAAAGGAATCAATTCTTCCTGGAAGTTTCAGGCAAGGCTTCAGAGAGACAATAATCCTTTGCTGACATTTGAAAGCCAAGTGTGGTCTGTACGTATGCGTGCTGTCACTTCAGTCATGTCCAACTCTGTGCGACCCTATGGAATACAGCCTGCCAGGCTCTTCTGTCCATGGGATTCTCCAAGCAAAAATACTGGCCTGGGTTGCTGTGCCCTCCTGCAGGGGAGCTTCACGACTCAGGTATCGAACCCATGTCTCTTAGGTCTACCTGCATTGATGGGCAGGTTCTTTCCCACTAGTGCCACCTGGGAAGCCCAAGTGTGGTCTAGGCCTTTGCTATTCAAAGTGTAGTCCATGGACTGGTGGCATCAGTGTCTGGAAATACAGAATCCATAGCCTCTCTTGAGACCTAATGAATCAGAATTTGAATTTTAACATGATCCCAAGGTGATGCCATGGGATCCTTTGGGGAGTACTAATCTAGGCAACAAGAAGAGCAGAAGGAGAAGAATTTTAGGCAGAGGGAACAGTTTGAACAAAGATTGGCAGATATGATGGTACTGATCTGTTTGTGAGAATATAAGCCATAGTAGAGGGTGTAAGGGAGGATGTGGCAAGAATGCAGCCAGGTCCAACCCCCAGAAGGCCTCGTGATCCGTGTAGAGATCCATTCACCCATGGGATTTATCCTATGGGCACTGAGAGTCAATAAAGTATGTAAAGTAAGAGTGTGACACCATCAGATTGCGTGCTTGAAAGCAGAGTAAGAAATCTTTCCGACAAGCCGAGCAATAGATGAAGTTTGGACATGATCCTAATAGGAGGGGAGTCACAGAGAGATTTAAAGAAAGAGGAATGTGACTTGAGCTAAAGAGCCCCTTGATGAAGGTAAAAGAGGAGAGGGAAAAAAACTGGCTTAAAACTCAACATTCAAAAAACTAAGATCCTGGCATTTGGTTTCAACACTTCAAGGCAAATTGAAAGGGAAAAAGCAGAAACAGTGACAGATTTCATTTTCTTGGGCTCCAAAATCACTGTGAATGGTGACTGCAGCTGTGAAATTAAAAGACACTTGCTCCTTGGAAGGAAAGCTATGACAAACCTAGACAGCATATTAAAAAGCAGAGACATCACTTTGCCAACAAAGGTCCATACAGTCAGAGCTATGGTTTTTCCAGCAGTCATGTATGGATATGAGAGTTGGAGTTGGACCATAAAGAAGGCCTAGTGCCAAAGAATTGATGCTTTTGAACTGTGGTGTTGGAAAAGACTCTTGAGAGTCCCTTGGACAGCAAGGAGATCAAAGTAGTCAATCCTAAAGGAAATCAACCCTGAATATTCATTGGAAGGATGGATGCTGAAGCTAAAGCTCCAATACTTTGGCCACCTGATACGAAGAGCCAATTCACTGGAAAAGACTCTGATGCTGTGAAAGATTGAGGACAGAAAGAGAAGAGGGTTACAGAGGATGAGACAATTGGATGGCACCATTGACTCAATGGACATGAGTTTGAGCAAACTCTGGGAGATAGTAAAGGACAGGGAAGCCTGGCGTGCTATGGTCCATGGGGTCACAAAGAGTTGGACGTGACTGAGTGCCTGAATAACAACAACAACGACGTGATGTGACTTATTTTCAATTCTTAAAGCTCAATGCCTGACAATGTATGGAAGATGAATTGGAGAGAGGCTCATTCCAAAGGCAGAGAGACAAATTCTTCTCCTGATCAGTGGTGTTGGAGATCTAAACAACAAAATTCTTAGAGCGAGAAGAGAGGAAGAGCTGGCTTTCAGAGAGAAAATGAGGTGAAATCTGCAGAGCTTCCTCCATGGTGGGAAACTGCACACTGGAGTGGGATGGGGCAAGGATTTTTGGCCTGTAGAAGAAATAGGGTGGAAGAGTCAATCCTGGAAGGAAAGATCCTAAGTTCTGTTCAGGGTCTGTTGAGTTTGAGCCTCTGTGGGACACAGACATGGAAATAAACAGCATGTTAGCACCAAACACCAACCTTAATGTACAAGGCCTCTCTTGAAATTCCTTGATTAGAACTTTACTTACTTAGAAAGCATTTAATTAATTCCATGAATAATTAGCTCTGATGTAGAATTCAGTGACCGTGAACTCAGACTCCACAGCTATAAGCCAACCTTCTACATGTTCCTTCTGCCTCCTGCACACGCGGTGTGGAGAGCCAACAAGGGGGCAGCTGAATGGCGAGCGTGGTTCTGGGGACAAGACAGAGGACTTCCTTCTGTCCTCCTGGGTCCCTGAGGCCTTACGCACAATTCAATTTAACAAGAGTTGAGCAGCTGGCATGGTTCAATTCCTGTGTTAGACACTATGCGTGCGTGTGTGCTAGGTTGCTTCAGTCGTGTCTGACTCTTTGTGATCCTATGGCCTGTAGCCTGCCGGGCTCTTCTGTCCATGGGATTCTCCAGGCGAGAACACTGGAGTGAGTTTCCATGCCCTCCTCCAGGGGATCTTCCCGACCCAGGGATCAAACCCGAGTCTCTTATGTCTCCTGCACTGACAGGCAGGTTCTTTGACTAGTGCCGCCTTGGAAGCCATGTTAGGCACTGGGAGTATGATAAACTAGAGGAACAGTGTTCTCACCCTCTCAGGTCTTCCATCTAGCAAGGAAAACAACAGGTAAATGGAAAAGAAATGTAGCGGATGCAAAGGTCTTCAGTTCAGTGTTCCCTTCAGGAAAGGACTTGCTTCCCAGCTATCAAGAATCTGGTTAGCTAACAGCCTCCAGCACTTAGCATCTTCAGGTCTACCTCAGCTTGCAAGCCGAGGTCAGACTTTTCCCACAGCAGCTCTCAGATGATGGCTGAGCACAGCAGTGGTAGCTGAGTGCATGTACTTCTTAGGGTGATTCCGAGCTATTGTTGCCAGATTTAGCAAAAGAAAACATAGAACATTCAGTTAAATTTGCCTTGCAGATAAACAATGAATCTTTTTAGTATGTGTATGTCCTAAATACTGCATGGGACAAGTATATATTTAACAAATTATTTATCTACAAGGCAAATTTAACTGAGCACCCTCTGTTTTATCTGGCAGCCTTACTCCCCAGGCTTTGACTGAGCAAAGCAGTAGTACATTCGATCTCAAACAATATTAATACACAATCTTTGCTCCAGAGCTCTTACTGGGTTGGCCAAGACTTTGAAACATCTTTATCCAAGAATCTCATTACAGATGAGCCTAGAGGGCTATAATCCATTAGGTCACAAAGGGTCGGACACACCTGAGCTTGACTAACACTTCCATTTTCACTTTCATGGCTCTTTACACAGTCCTGATCTGTCCTCTTTTCCTTTCACAGGTATTACTCTCCAATAAATTTTCTAACTCCATTTCAGCATCTGCTTCTCAGAGAACTCAAGTTCAACAGTTGGTATCAAGAATGACCTGAGAAAGCAAGCAACAAGACAAAGGTCTGGGGACTAGATTACTCATCACCCACCACCCGCCATCACTTCATAACCACCTGGTTATGAAGACCCACACCCCTGGTGGTAAGTGGTGTGCAGACAGCCCTTGGCATTAGATGAACATTAAAGTTTCATCACTGGTGAGATGGGAAGGCATGAAGGTGGGGGGAGATGCACTGATTCAAGAATTTGATATGAACATTGGGATTTGTTAAGTGTATAAATATAACCAGAAATTGGACGATTATCATTAAATTTCTTGAGGCCCTACAGGAAGATAATGAACATCTGAGAACAGTTGACAACCAAAACCAAATGTGAAAGGACTCTGCAAAGAAGCCCTTGCACTGGGGGTGAAGAGAAAAGCTGAAGATGGAGCACAAGGTTTAATAGTGTTACTGAACGTCAGAGAACATTGACTGTTCAACCAAAGTGGGGCTGTTATGCCAAAGGCAGGTTGTAGTTGGCAAAACCTGGGACCATGACACATAATGTGTGCTCAGTCGTGTCTGACTCTTTGTGACCCTATAGACTGTAGCCTGCCAGGCTCCTCTGTCCATGAGATTTTCCAGGCAAGAGTACTGGAGTGGGTTGCCATTTCCTTCTCCAATGACACATGGGACTGAGCATTTGGGTAGATGCTCTCCAGTCTTGTCTGAACCTTCTGAGTCTGCCTGGTGGCTCACCCATCTCAGATAAGAACTAGCATGTTCCTGTACAGGGAGACCATACCGAGGACTTGTCATGAAATGGTAGCAAGTGGTTCCCTCTTCCTCTCCGCAACATTAGTCCTGTCATCAGGATTAAGTCATAGCATAACCAAGCCAGAGATATACTGGGTCTAAAAAGGGAAGAAAGTGGTCACAGCCCCAAAGAACTACAAGATGGGATCAAGTAGTTAATCAAGGGGACTGAAACATATGTCAAGATAAAGGAGAGTGTTTTTAGTTACTCTTAAGATACAACACAAACCTGCTGCTAGGGTGGCTCCTAGAAGCCTGGAGAAAGTGCGGCCCTTGCTGAGTGGTGGACATGCAGACACAGAGGAAGAATGAAAAGGCGGAAGGAATGGGCTTGCAGGGATGGGTGTATTAGTGAGGCCACACGTCAGAGGACACACTATCAAGGTCATTGAGAATGCACTGGAGAGAAGGGCATGCCAGCATCACTAAGGAGGTCAGTGATAGCCCTTCTCTGGGGCCAGGGCTATGAATCTACCATAGAACTTGGCTCACTGATGGCAATGGTGATGTCTCTTTCCTCTTCTAGGAGAAGGCAACAGCACCCCACTCCAGTACTCTTGCCTGGAAAATCTCATGGACGGAGGAGCCTGGTAGGTTGCAGTCCATGGGGTCGCTAGGGATCAGACACGACTGAGTGACTTCACTTTCACTTTTCACTTTCATGCATTGGAGAAGGAAATGGCAACCCACTCCAGTGTTCTTGCCTGGAGAATCCCAGGGACGGGAGAGCCTGGTGGGCTGCCGTCTATGGTGTCGCACAGAGTCAGACACAACCAAAGTGACTTAGCAGTGGCAGCTTCCCTCTTCTGGGCTGAATATTGGCTGTATGTATGTATGTGTGTGGGGTGTGTGTGTGTGTGTGTGTGTGTGTGTGTAACCACTTCCTAATTCTTGGAATATGTGAATATTACTTTATTTGGAAAAAAGAGTCTTTGCCCATATGAATAAGTCAAGGGTTTTTAGATGAGGAGATTGTTGTGGGTTACCAGGATGGGCCCTAAATGTAATCACACGCATCCTGGTAAAAGGCCACAGAAGAGAGAGACACAGAGGGGGCAGTGTGAACACAGAGGCAGAGGCTGGACTTAGACAGCCACAAGCCAAGGACGTCTAGAGTCCCCAGAAGCTGGAAGAGTAACAGAGCAAATTCTCCCATGGAGCCGGGCAGAGAAAGTGCAGCCCAGCTGAATTCCTTGATTTTGGACTTCTAGCCTCGAGAACTGTGAGAGAAAACATTCCTGTTGTTTCAGCCCACCACATTTATGGTTATTTGTCCTGACAGCCACAGGAGACTAATACGCTCCACTTTTCTTTTCACAAGAGACACTCCCCGTCTCCTCCGCTCCAAACTACAATTCTGCATCTATTTCCTGGAGACCTCAAACTGCAACATCAGGATAGAATACAACTCAATTGTGCAGGCTCAATCCCTCGTTCGGCAGGATCCCCTGGATGAGGGCATGGCAACCCACCCCAGTATTCTTGCCTGGGAATCCCATGGATACAGGAGCCTGGCAGGCTACAGTCCATAGGGTCATACAGGGTGGGAAATGACTGGAGAGACTTAGCATACACACGCTTGTGACTGGGCAGAGTCCATGGGAAGGATACGTAGGCCAGGCTTGGAGGAGTGGGAGGGCAGGGGAGCAGGGAGGGCTTTCCAGAGGCAGTGACATCGCAAGTGGCCTGAAGGTAGGGTAGAATCAGCCAAATAAAGACATGCCAGAGAGACTGACATGTACTCAAGGAAGCAAAAATTACCCAGTATGGGGAGGAGCTGTGGGAGATAAGGGCAGTGAGGCAAGCAGAGGCCAGATCACACTGGGCTTTATAAGTGATCCTGGGTCTTTGTACTTAATCCTGAAAGGATTTTAAACAGAGAGTGTCATGATCGGCATTTCGCTAATAAAGATTAATTCCTTTGGCTTAATTCCTGCCAGAGTACAGCTATCCCGGGGAAAGATACCACAGTAAAACCTCGTGGTGTATCAGTGTCTTTATGTAACCAGCTGTATCCAGTCCTATCCTAAGACTGTTTCCACCAGGGAGATGGTGATATTATGATGGCCTCGGGCAGCCCTCACTTCAAAATTCCATCAGTACAATTCACAGCTTTTTCTCCATCTTAATATGAAGCGCTTCACAAAAACAGTTTCAAGTACCCTGCCAACCCCTTCCTTCCAGTCAGATGAAGTAAAGTGAAGTGATAGTCACTCAGTTGTGTCCGACTCTTTGAATTCTCCAGGCCAGAATACTGGAGTAGGTAGCTTTTCACTTCTCCAGGGGATCTTCCCAACCTAGGAATTGAACCTAGGTCTACCTGCATTGCAGGTGGATTCTTTACCAGCTGAGCTACAGGGAAGCCCAAGAATATTGGAGTAGGTAGCCTATCCCTTCTCCAGAGGATCTTCCTAACCCAGGAATCAAACCGGGATCTCCTGCACTGCAGGCTAATTCTTTACCAACTGAGCTGTCAGGGAGTGGGTAACGCTAAATCCCTTCTAAATAGACATTCTGGAGCTGTGGCCTTCCTGACAAGGAGGGCTTTCAGCCCGAGGAGGAGAAAAGGGATGCAGAAAAGGGCACCACCATTTGCTACCTTGGAATCCTCCCCAGAAGACTGCAAGGGCTCATTATCTAACTGTAAGATCTGGCCAGTCTCAGGGAGGAAGAGACATCAGCAACCACTCCAGGAAGGCCTAGCCTCTACAGGAAATTGTTATCTTACCTCCCTTGGGGAACAAAAAACAAGCTTTGATGCAGACATCAAAAACAAGTGGCCTGAGAGCCACATCGGGTGTGCTTTCTCTGGTACTCCAGTGCTATCATTGTTTGCAATAAAATAAACATTCAAATATTTAGCGGAGTTTGTGGGATGGTCCAGACTTCCAGGTTCTCCTGTCAAATCCGGAGCCCTGGTTTCAATTCACCCTCATTGCTGTGATGGCTAGAGTGCAGCAGACACCCTCTTCACAAGGGACAAGCCAGACTCTATCTACATTATCCTTGCCTTTCGGGTTGTCTCCTCATCACAGAGCCAAGTGTTTCGTCTTTCTAATGCAGGTCAAAGAAATATTTAGTTTTAGTCATGTGCCCACCCAATGTGGGAAAATGAACAGTACAGTGAGAAAGTCTGAACTTCTAGAAAGCAGGAACGGCTACACCGTGTTTTTCCTGTGACACCAGGCAGCTTCATTCTTGAATTCATGCGACTGAGTTTGTGGCCCCTGATTTAAATGTTTTCAAGGCCTGCCTCAGCTGCGCCGCTACCCCACCTCCTGGTCCAGTTCCTCTCTTCTGCCTGCAGCATCCACTCCCACCTTCTAGGATGAGCCCGTCCGCATCTCAGTGGCCCAGCATCACTGCAGAGCAGAACCACTGCTGGAGAGACCTCCAGAGAGATGGCCCCTGGGGAGCTGCAAACTTCTGGGAAGAAGCCACAGACAGAAATACCAGAGGAACTGTAGGGAGAACTTTGGCTGAGAGGCTCTGATCAAAAAGGAGATTATTTCAAGTACCCTTTTCTCCTCTGCCTTCCCTAACTGATTAACACTACTCACCCACGCACCCAGTCTAGACCTGCTTCCCTGTTAAATGTACCAAGAAATGGAACGAGTCTGCTCCTGAATTACCCTTCCTTGTTCAAAAATCACTGGGGCAGGGGTGGGGATGGGGAGTAGGTAGGGGATGGAGGGAGGGTTCAGGGAGATGATAATTGACCCTGGATCTTGCAGGGTGGCCTTGTGGTTGGAGAGGTGCAGTTTTATCTGCTAATTCTAAAGGCCAGAGTGTCATGAAGGGAAGGGTGGGGGCGGGACAGAGGAGCCTGGTGGGCTGCAATCCATAGGGTCGCAGACTCAGACAGCTGAAGCAACTGAGCATGCACTCACAATGACATCAACCCTCCTAGGTTGCTGGGAGGATTCCATCAGATAAGATGGGAGTTAGCGGGGGTCTGATTTAATAGGCTCATTCTGCGGGGCTCCGGGAGGCCCTTGGAGTTTCAGTAGGGTGGAGGTGGGAGGAGCAAGCCAACTTGAATTGGTGTGGGTGGGCTGCCCTGGCTGTAGGCAATAAAAGGTAGAGATACTGGGTGAAAACTAGGAGTAACAGACCTGCCTGGCTGCCCCTGCACACTTTGTAAACATCTCTTCCACACAGACTTCCTGCCTGTGAGACCATTCCTAGGGTTGGCCTCACCTCTTCCTGCCTGATGCTGTTTAGGAACAGTTCCTTTGTTTTGCTTCCTAAAGGCATTCTCAGTGCTCAGTGCAGCAGTGCCATTCCCCAGCAGCAGGATAAGGAAGAGGCATTCCTCCTTGGCCCCTCACTAGGTTCTCTCTGTCTTGTCTCGAAACCCAGGGGTCACGCCTCGGCACCCATGTTGCTGTGCAAGGAGAACAGCCTCTCGGCCACCAGGAGCCCCAAAGTCCTAACAGGAAAGAAGGAACAAGGATAAAGGTATATTTTAAATGAACAATGCCTTTTTAAAGTACTACAAAATGGTTTTAGGAGTAGATTTTAATTTCATAGGTAATGCATGTTCACTGAAGAAAAATTAGAAAATCTATTTATGCAAAAAGATAAAAATCTCACCACATACAGGAACCATTGATAATCTCTGTTTGCACATTCTCCAAGACTTTTCCCATTAATATGGTTATGTACGTTTGGTAGGTGGTTTTATAACAATCATGAGAAGTACAGGCAGTTTTTATAAGCTGCTTTTCTAAGGCATTGATTATTATGCTTTTGATATAGTTCCATCATTTTGCAGGGATACAGGTTTCCCTATACTACACTCTAACTTTTTGTAATTTAATGTGTCATTTACCAAACGAGTGACTATCTGTGGGCCAAAAACCTAAAGAATTAATTTTTAAAAATTATGTTTCTGACCTAAGGTCAGCCTATTATCTTCTGTGGGCTGTGTGCATCATCTCATTTAATCCTTCCATTAAATTTATTTATCATCTTCATATGTAGACAGAAAAAAAAATATGGGTTTAACGAGGTCCATTAACCCTCCCAAGGTCACATAGCTGGAAATCAGCAGATCCACTCCTGTCTCTCTGACGTCAAAATCAAGCTGTTTCCAAATTAATGATGTCAATGACCTTGATTTGGCATGGTCAGGAGGCATGGGTAGCAGTATGGATCGTATTATATAGACCGTAACCTCGGAGCCGGTTACCAGTACTTTGTGTGAATGTCTCTGATGAAGGCCCACCCAGAAGGTCAACTTCAGTGTCTAATGATGAGCCTTCTCTCTGTCTCTTTTTTTAAAGAGTTTCAAGCTCTTTGGTACATAATCCATTCACAGTGATGGTAAGTACTTTGCTAGAACCATGTGTAAATAAGTACAGTAGGAACTAACACAACATTGTTAAAGCAACTATGCGTCAATAAAAATTAATTTTTTCCTGAATAGCTCAGTTGGTAAAGAAGCCCGCAACAAAGGAGATCCCGGTCTGATTCCTGGGTCAGGAAGATACATTGGAAAGGGGATAGGCTACCCACTCGAGTATTCTTGGGCTTCCCTTGTGGCTCAGCTGGTAAAGAGTCTGACTACAATATGGGAGACCTGGGCTCGATCCTTGGGTTGGGAAGATCCCCTGGAGAAGGGAAAGGCTACCCACTCCAGTATTCTGGCCTGGAGAATTTCATGGACTATATAGTCCATGGGGGTCTCAAAGTCAAACATGACCGAGCAACTTTCACGCACACACATACCAAAAAACCTAAAGTGTCACGTATATGGCAGTGGATCTATAAGCCTAGCGATAAACATCTTACTACTCAAGTTTTCTAATATATTTTACTTGAGAATTTATATATTTAAGTAAGGACATTTATTATTACAAAAAATAAGAATAAAATATAACAAAATTTTCCTTTAAAAAAAGAACCAATGAGTTGAGCTGTGAGCATGGTGTCATTGTATTTTTGATATTCTCCAACTGGCTTATACTCTATTCTTTGAACTAAAAGACCTGTCCTTCCATCTGGGATATGAAAGTGAAGCATATGTAAACCCATGGTGATATCATGACAATGTATGGCAAAAACAATTAAAAAAATTAAAAAAAAAAAAAGAAAGTGAAAGTGTTAGACGCTCAGTCATGTCTGACTCTTTGTGACCCCATGGACTATAGCCCACCAGGCTGCTCTGTCCGTGGACTTTCCAAGCAATACTGTAGTGGGTTGCTATTCCCAATCCAGGGATCAAACCCTGGTCCCTTGCATTACAGGCAGATTCTTTACCGTCTGAGTTATCAGGGAAGCTCTCTTAAGCACAGCAGGCAAACTGAGGCAGCTGAGCAGGCTTATGAAAAGGCAGAAGCAGCTTTCCCCTCTTGGTACGTAGAAAAGGAGGCAGGTGTTTAAATCAATTGGGACTTGACTGACTGGAGCTGACTGGCAACACAGGCTCCAGGGAATCTTGGGTGAGCTCACTCAGGCCCCATGAAATTCAACTTCTCCTTGGGAAAAAGGTCCTTTCTGTTTCTTGTAAAAACCCAGGCTAAAACAGGCAAATTTCCCAGTGGTCACCCCTGGACATTGGCTGACCACATTCTGAACAAACGGGACAAACAATTACTCCATATTAGGACATCTTTTTTCTTCAGGGGATGAACCCAAGAATGCATGTACCCACTTGCAGATTTTGGTATTTCTGCTATGAAGTTGGAAGGATTAGCACTCTATAACTTTACTCTTTGCTTGTATGAGTAATTATTTGTTAGAAAAACAGCCATTCGTTTCCTTCAATGTTATGGTTATAACTCTAAACTGTTTTAATGTCTTTGAAGGGAATTAATTAGCTCTTCTGTTGATACTTCTAAAGCGTTTTAATGCAAGTCTGGTTTTTTCACTCAACCTTTAAAAGAACATCCACGGCAGCCATTTAACAGATAACAGACTTTTCAGGAAATGCCCAATGCTTTGTAGCATCTGAAAGGAATCATGTTTGATAGACATTTGTTCAATTAAGAAATATAATTACTCATTGATAAAAGGGTACTGTTAATGAAAATTCCTTTAAAAATTAAAAGTATGTCTTTTAATTGATTTTTTTTCTTAGTCAAAAAATAATGGCATGGCCAATTTCTTTAATTATAAAGAAACTTTAAAGGATAAGGCAGTACTCAGTGTCAGGAAAATCATAAAGTATTTAAAATCTCCAGAGTAAAATTTATTACTTCTCCTGGTGGTGCATTCCTGTGTCTGACAGACATTTTTATTTCCATTCTTCTTCTTAGTTTACCCTTAAGTCATATTTATTGAAAGCCAGCAAGCACCTGCTATATGCCAGGTTAATTTGGCAATTATTACTTTAAATAATCTTCAAAGCTAATTCCATGAAACAGGTAGTAGAAAAGTCACAAAGTACCCCCATTTTCCAGATGATAAAACTAAAATTTGGGAAAATCAATTGACATGGTCCAAGTCACACTATCCTAAGGGCCAGAATCAGAGTTTAGACCCAGGTCTTGAGTCTGCAGTGCCTAGCAAACCACAGCTGCTTTGGTGTGTGCCATGGAGCTGCCGTGGAGGGTAACTCACACCTGTTACAGGTACATCTGTACTTAGCCAGGGCCCAGGGACACTTCCCAGACTTACCGATGGGGACCCTTGGCTTAGATGCTGGGCATCTTCATTTTTAAAGCTTTCCAAGTCATCTTCAGGGAGGAAGAGTTGTGAAACCTGCTTCAATTATGTGAATCCAATTCCTCTGGCCTCTGCTCGCAAATCTCATTTTCTGCAAACCATCTTCATTTTGTCGTGGCTCCCTTTGGGACTCTTCCATCATAATTAACGTGGAGTCGCCCTGTAAGAGCCCGCCAGCTCCAGGAGACAGAATGACAGAAGCTCTGGCCTTTTTCCTTCCTGTCAAACCTTCTCAATATCTTCTCACCTATCCAACATTTAGGTGAAAAAAAAAAAATGTTCAATGACTTTTTTCAAAAGCTAAGAGAGGTTTGTAGGTATAGGTGTGGAGGCAAACCACATCCTCGTAACTGAAAAAACATGAAAAGTCAACAGACTTTTCTTCAAATCCTCACGATGTGACTTTGGCTAAGTCATTCACTCCCTCAGAATCTATAAAATAGGGATAATCATAGGTACCTCTCAGAGCTCTTGGGAGTCATATATTGACCTCAATAAAACTGAAAAAAGTCTTTATTCTTCCCACCCTGCCTAGGCGGAGCAGAACCTCAGACTCAAAAAAAAAAAAAAAATACAGTTACAAAATATCTTGAAAAGCAATGTCTATCCATATGGAGGTCTAGACTTCCACATAGCAGGACATCCGTGACTGAGCCATGGGCTTGAGGGCCAGACTGCTTCAGTTCGATTGGTGACCAACCCTAACTTCTTGGTTGCGTGTCCTTGGGAAAGTTGTCAGGTCATTTCTCTGCCTAAGTCTCTTCATCTGTGAAATGAAGGTGATAATGGTATTTTCCTCACAGGACTAGAAACTCCAACAAGTTTTCAGAGTTCTTAGCAGAAGAAATCTTTTCCAGGCCTGCTGTCTTGCTTCTTGGAAGCCTATTTTGATTGTAGGTATGCTAGCCAAAGCTCTCAGCATTTAGATGCAAGCCCCGAGTCTGTCCCCTTTTTCCCCATATCGTCCTGACCACCACCTCTAGCTGTGCTTTGACATCCACTGCCAATAGTCTTGAACCTCTAGGGGTTCGGCCTCTTCTCCAACCAAGGCCTAGAGTCTAGAATTAAATGTATTAAAACAGGGAGGCCTGGCATGCTGCAGTCCATGATATTGCAAACAGTTGAACACAACTGAACGACTGAACTGATACTGAAATGTAAAGAACAGCGCCTGGGAACAGGCTAGATGGTATATAGCATAAAAAGCCATGGTAGCTATTATTGCAGCCTGTGACACAGAGCCAAACAGCCTTAAAACCTTTGATCCAAGTAAGTCAGTCCCTAAGGCCCCACACTGGGTAGCAGCTTCCCCAGTCTCTCATCACTTCTTCTCCTTAACACTCGTGTCTGCCTGGCTAATGCCTCTATTTGCCTCCCAGTCATCTTTGATCCATTCCCTGTCTGCTCTTTCATAGGCAGTGTGGTGTGCTCCTTCCTCTGCTTCTCTTGTTTCTTTAACCTAGCATCCCCTTTGTCTCTTTTTTGGGTGGGGGGAGGGCGGGTGGGCTGGTGGTTTCTTTCTGGTCATGCCCTGCAGCTTTTAGGATCTTAGTTCTCTGACCATGGGTCAAACCTGGGCCTTTAGGGTGGAAGTGTGGAGTCCTAAACACTGGACCACCAGATGATTCCCTAGTATCCCCTATCTTTACCCTGATGAGCCTACCAGGTGTTTTCAGGGCCTGGGGAGGCAGGAGGTGGAAGGATCTTTTTGTCACACACACATAATGTACTTATGATGCTTGGCACCAGGTGGGCACTCAATAAATATGAGTTTGCTTCTCACTTCGTAATTTCCTCTCACTGTAATATCCATCACAGAACAATAGGGCAAAGCAACCCATTTCAGATGTTCATGGAAAGTCTGGTACCACCAGTTTCTTGTCATTCACAGTGTGTTAAGATACCTACCTCATCACCTTTGATTCTAAAAACTAGGAACAAAACGAATCCATAGGCTTGGGGCATATGCAGTCTGAGGGTCTCAGATTGTGTTATCCAATGTGATCACTACTAGCCACACAAGCCTGCACGCATCTATGCTAAGTCACCTCAGTTGTGTCGGACTTTGCAACCCTCTAGACTGCAGGCCTCCAGGTGCTTCTATCCATGGGATTCTCCAGGAAAGAAGACTGGAATGGGTTGCCGTGCCCTCCTCCAGGGATCTTCCCAACCCAGGGATCAAACTGGAGTCTCCTGAATTGACAGGCAGATTCTTTACCACTAACGCCACCTGGGAAGCCCAGCCACTTAAGCCTATTTCAATTTAAATTGGTTAAAATAAAATAAAATTTAAAAATTCTGCTGCTCAGCCACATGATCCTCATTTCAAGTACCCAAATGTCAGATAGGAATAGTGGCCGCTACACTGGACAGCATAGCCATGGAGCAGTTCTGACTTAGCAGGGAATTCTGCTGGGCAGTTCTGGTGTCTACCATGACTCTGGTACCCTCCTTCCAGCCCTTCCTGAGCCTTGAGGCCTCGGCTGGAGAAGTTGAGCCCCCAGAGATTTAAGACCATCGAAAGTGGAGGTCAGGGTAGAGGCATAGGCAGTGGTCAGGATGGTAGGAAGGAGATAGGGGACAGACATGGACCTTGCATCTAAATTTTGCAGGCTCCTGTCGCTTTAAGATCAAGATAGGTTTCCAAGAAACAAGGCAACATGCTCTAAAAAGGCCTCAGTCCATAGATACTTCTACAACAAGCCCCCAACTGAACTGCCTTGAATTTTCCAAATTTTGGCTTTGATCCTTATGTGGACCCAGTCTGAAAATGTGTTGCCCATCCTTGCTTGTGACGTCCTCTCAGTGTGACCTGAGACCCAGAGGAGGTGGGAATGGTAAAGGCAGCCACAAAGATGGGCAGGCAGCCGTGGATAAGGCAGGTGGCAAAGTGTGGGGAAAGGGGTCTTGGTTATCAGCTGCTTCTTTGGAGATTAGGTCTGAAAGGCTGCGGAAACTCTGCTTCTCATGACACTCTTTCCTTTCCAGGACCTCTTCCCCAAGAACTCCCCTTTGCCGCTGTCTCCAGGGGATTTCCGCTTGCAGAGCTGATGTGTGGGGGTCACCAGCCTTTTTCACAAGGCTTTTTTTTTTTTTTTTTATCAAGGACATCCATTCACAGAGGCTCTGCGCTCAGGCCCCATGGGCATGGGTGATATCTCAGGTACTTCTAAGTTGGGACAGCGGCTGGTCATGTTGTCCTGTGTCTGCTGGGGGATGGTGGGGGGTGGCGCGGGGGCCTGCCACCTCCAAGTGGGACTGTAAGTTTACAAAGTGAGCCTGGTTGGCACCAGGCGGCTTGGGGAGACTTCTGAAGCATCTGCCTTAGTTTCCCTGCTTCTGTCCCTTCTTCCTACACAGAATCACACGGAGGCACATCCTGATGCTTATATAGTTTGTGAACCTTCTTTTGGAAAAGAGGTGAAAAAATGTGAACACAAATTAGGTAGGAAAGCGAATCTTTATTTAGACTTCAAATTTCTGGAATCAGAAAAATCCAGGGCTGTCCTCTGAAACCTCTTCAGGCAGTTTCCCAGAGATGCTTATGAAGACATGCTTCCAGGCAACCTGGCTTTTCCTCTCAACCTAGAATAGTCTATAGTGTGCCCCCCGCCCTGTGCCGCCCCGTAACCACCAGCACTCACAGGAGCCATACACGGGAGGGGCTCTGAAGCTCCAGCTGTATTAGTTTCACCATAGGTCACAGGCCTGTGGAAGGGACTGTAGGATGATCCCAAGTATTCAAGCACTTTATTTTTCTTTTCCAAATAAGAAAAGGAACTCAGAGGAGTAGTTTCCCCACTATCCCATCACTTTTTTTTTCACTCTATTCAAAGAATATTTATTTATTTAAAATTAATTTTCATTGGAGTATAGTTGCTTTACAATGTTGTGTTAGTTTCCACCACACAGCAAAATGAATCAGCCATACATTTACATATATATGCATATATATGTATATATATGTATATATCCTCCCTTCCCTTTTGCATTTCCTTCCTTTCAGGTCACCACAGTGCATTAAGTAGAATTCCCTAGGCTACACAGTAGTTACAATAGGTTCTCATTATCTGTTTTATACATGGTATCAATAATGTATATGTGTCAATCCCAATCTCCCAGTTTCTCCTACCCCTCTTTCCTCCTTGGTATTCACACATTTGTTCTCTATGACTGTATCTCTATTTCTGCTTTGCAAATAAGATCATCTATACCATTTTCCTAGATCTCATTGCTTTTAACATTAGGAATGAGAACTGGGTCTCATTCCCAGCTTGCATTCTAGCCTCTAAATCACTTTGTTTGATAGGAGGTAACGTCATGCAGTGGTCAGAGTCCAAGCTTACAGTCTGAAAATTTGAGTAACAAATCCTTGATGTACATTCACAAGCAGTAAGATCATGGACAAATCACATAGCTTCTCTGAACCTAGTTTCTTTACCTAGTATTAGTCTTTTGAGTGTGTTGTGTGCAGTAAGTGAAATAATGTAATAAAAATGTATAAAATGTAGTAGGTGCTTAATAGACCTTGATTGCCTTATTGTCTCTAATGCCATCCCTGAGATTTTGCCTTTTTACATGATGGTGTGAGTTTGGAGCAAGAGAATGTGAAATTAAATGCCATAACAAAAATTCCTTAAATTGCTTTTGCAAGTCTAAAGGAAAAAGAATCACACATCCTTATATCATTTTTGCAATTCAAACAACCCAGGTGTCAAGTTCCCAGAGTAAAATATGGCTATAAAATTAGTTCTAACCATCTAGGAAAATAAAGTACAGAAGTATTTTACAATTAATATATTCACCATTCTGCTTATGAAATCTTCACGGCTAGTTTAATATATTTAAAAATATGAATTTAAATTAACCAATATTTAAAGTATGGGGTATTGATTCTATTTCTTATTTTACCTCATGACAAAAGAGATTTCATGCTGTCATATACACATTCAAGCAGAAAGCCATTTTGCTTTTTCCATTTGTTTTCATTACTTTTTTTCTATATTTGTTCTTTGACACTGTTTGTATTGAAACCAGGGCTTGCCTTCTTTTCACTTTATCTCTCCATGGCAACAGATAGATTGCAATACCACACACAAAAAATGCAGAATTACAACCTCCTGGTCAGATCAAGCAGAAAAAACTGTACACGGTGTAACCAGTAATGGAGACTTGGGATAGTTAATGAATAAGCCAAATCTTTCTCTTTCAGACAGAATATAAATCACAATTCCTTTTTGTGTCTTCTCTTTTCTCCCTGGAAAAGATCTGTAAATATGTGTAGAATGAGTAACAGATTGGCTATTTCCTTTTCCTTTTCCAAGCTCTCACCAGTCATCTGATTAATAATGTACTGGAGAAATTGTGGCTCTAATTATTATAATTTAGTGACTGCTTTCCACCTACCATGTACTGTACTGCATGCTTTACATAGATGAGTTTATTATCTCATCACCACAGCTCTACAAAGGGATCACTATCATCCCCTGTTTGCAGATGAAGAACCTGAGCGTCCGAGAGGGTAAGTGGTGTGTTCATAGCTACAAAGTGGAGGAGCTGAGATTTGCTCCTTCAAAGTCTATCTGATGCTATAGCTTTGGTTCTTAACCTCTCTGCTGGCATACTTGCCCAGATTTTTGCTGGGAGATCAATGTCAATTCTATAGATCTATTATTCCAAGCACTGCTGCTGCCACTTCAGTTTTTTCGAAGGGGGTTCATTTATTTGTTTCTAATGTCTTCCCCATGCTTCCTCAGAGGTTTCTGACAGCAGCTCCACTTTACAACCCCAGTCTCCTTCAGTGCATAGGATTTGTTCAATGCAAACCCTTGAACTCATCTGAAAATAGCTGCATGCCCTTTCTTTAGAATGCTTGCTGTCATCCTTCCAATGTCAACTGCAAGTTCTTTGCAGAAGATTATTCTCTGTGATGATTCATTCTCCTTTGGAATGTTTACAAAGTATTGATCGACATTAGCACATGCTTTAAGCTCATGGGGTTGAATCCTGTGTGACTTTTGTCAGCTTCTTTAGCCTCATGAGTCTCAGTTTTCCACTTCTGTAAAATGGGAATCAGTAATGTGATATAAACCTTCCGGTATTCTTCAGTACCCAACAAATGTTACCCCCTTCTTTGTTCCTCTTAGGACAAAAAAAAAATCCAGAATTCGGTTCATCCTTCAGTCTCATATTATATATTACCTAATAAAACATGTCACCTCACCAATTACTCTAAGTAGAAACTCTGCCTCTTGTCATTCTCTGTTACTTTCCACAATTTTTTTTCCTGATAGTGCTCAGCTACAACTTGTCTATTTGTGTAACTTATGATCCAAGCTCCATGAGGATGGGAAACAAAGTCTGCTTTATTCACCACCTACTACAGTGACTAGCACATTCTGTTTGCCCAACAAATACTTGTTGAATGGAAAAGTGAATGAATGGATGCATATTCTTGCCTCTCTACCAGTTCCTTATCAAAGTCAGCACAGCCCCACCATACTCTTAAATCACCAGCCTCAGAACTCAGGTGCCATGTCTGCTTCTCCTTTAGGACTCATTCCAAAGTTCTGTTGTGCTGTGCTAAGTCTCCTCAGTCGTATCAAACTCTCTGCAACTCTATGGACTGCAGCCCACCAGGCTCCTCTGTCCATGGGATTTTCCAGACAAGAATATTGGAGTAGGTTGCTATTTCCTCCTCCAGAGGGTCTTCCTGACCCAGGGACTGAACCCACATCTCTTGCACTGCCAGGCATGTTCTTTACCACTAGTGCCACCTGGGAAGCCTAAAGTCCTGTTGAGTTTTCCCTATACCCTCTTTCAGACTTGCTCTTTCCTACCCTGTTCTTTAGCCTCTATCAAGTCAAGACATCCCTTAATTATTGGGCAGCCTCTTACACATCATCCTTTAAGATCTCTATCCCATCCAGTTCTCCAGCTAAAACATTTGGGGTTCTTCTGTTTGGGAACTTATTGCAGCTTTATGTCTCTTCAAGGGTAGGTTCCAAATCCCTTCACCATCTTCCGACTAACCCATTTTCTCTTTCTTTCCTAGGTCAGACCTAGACTAGCGAATCTATAGATCTCTAATATAGGGCTTGCTCATTACAGCCTCTAAAGTCCCCCTTCACCATTCTTCTGACCAAAATGTCTACTCTGCTCCTTTCTGTCAAAACCTATCCTTTCCCTGTAAATCCTTAGTCTGAAATTTACTTCCATGACTAGAGACTCTCAGCTCTGTCGTTAACTAGTTTAGGATCATGGATAAGCCTTGTGGATGTTTATCTTTTTCGGCAATTAGCCAGAAATTCTTACACAGAAAATGTTCCCCCAAAGACTGACTGTCCTGGGCTTCACAGTGCCCTAGGCTTCACAAGCCTAGTTTCCCTTTGGCCTGGTGCACAGGAGGGTTTACACCTTGGAGCAAGACATCAAAGGAAGACTTTAGGTAAACAAGGGCCGTGTCTTTTGTAAAGTAGAAAAATGTCACTTCTCAGGAAGATCATATTTAATAAAAAGATGAAATTTAGTAATAATGATATAGAAGCTAAGAATGTGAAAATAGATTCTCTTTAAATATCCAATGAAAAATCTTCTCATTGCCCTAGAAATACAAACGCTCCAGATTAAAGATCACTGGGACTAAAGAATACCAGAAGTCCTTTCTCATGATAAGGTTCCATATACTTAATCCACATATAAGTGTCTATCTAGGCATCCTGTAAACCACTCATCCTGAAGCCACCTAATTGACATTCAGATCTCAGTGTGTTTTATCACTGACCACCTAGTGACCTTGCACATGTTACTCATCTGTTTCTTGACTAAACAGAAATAATAATAGTACCTCTTTCATTGAGATGCTGTAAAAAATAAATAAATGAGTTAGTGCCAGTAAAACACTTAAAATAGTGTCTAGCACATACATTAAGTTAATTTAATAAATATTAACTACTCTTACTACTATAATGAGAGAGATGGCGTAGCAAGAGTTTGACAAGTGAGTCATATATATATGGTTGAGGCGGTATCTGCACTCAGGTAATAATGAAAATTAGGTGCAATGATGCTTCTAAGAAGATCATTTCATCTACTAGTTCTGTGCTAGCTGCTGAAGAACAGATAAGTCAAAGCCCTTGCCCTTCAGGAGCTAAAACTTGGAAGGGAAAGTTAAGTCAATCATTGTATCATGCAATTAATGGGCAAAGTGGTTGGTAGATCATACTTGCTACAGGAAATCAGAAAAGGGAAGAACAGTAAGAGTTGATGTTAAGAAATTGATAATGACCTCAGGAGGATTTGATTTGGATAAATGTGAAAAGAGCTGAGCACTTCACCCATAGCCAGGACATCAAAGGAAGAAGAAGAGCTGGTATAGAAGGCTAGGTTGGTGAGAGAGAGCACAGGAGCTCAGCCAGCCAACAGTGAATCTTACTGAGAAATGGAACGGGCCACAGCCAACAAGATGGCAGCCGTTAGCGGTAAGTGAGAAGTGGAAGTGTATGTCCACTGCACAAATTCAAGGGTAGGTAACCCTAAACTGATGGTAGTCCATGTGAAAAATCCAGGAAGAGGAAAATTAGGGGCCAATTCATTGGATTGTAAATTCAGTATGAGTAAGAATTTTCCAGCCTCTGCTGAAATTCCTAACCCAGCCTAGGGAGGCTAGCACAAGATCAGGAAGATCATTGTTCAATGAGAGGAATTTTTTGGTTGTTGTTGTTGCCCTTGAAGTGATTTTTTGAAAAGACTATTTTGGGGTTAATTTTGGTTTTGAAATTTGGCATACAATGTTTTACAATACCTATTTTAAAAATGTAGCTCTTAAGCTTTTAAATTAAACTTATAAAATCTATCATTCAATTCTAGTAAATTTAACAATCTTTTTTAAAGGGGCTTTGAGTAACATTTGGCCCTAATTATTAACTTAAAGACCTTCAATATTTAAACTATGCTTATAAATGTAATGCAGTCTGTTATCTTTTTAAATATACATATTTAAAAGGTAATAAATTATATTTATAAATGTGATGACCCAAATTCTCTCAAATATTCCAATACTGTATATAAACTTGGTAAGATTTTCACTTAAAATTGTTGAATGAAGTTACATGTTTTAAATTGGAGTAGTAAAGTTGCCTCTCAAAACCTTTTTCTAATTACTTCAGATATACCAAATACTAAATATGTGCCCATTCCTTGATGTAAAAATATTAATATCCTTCTTTTGATTTTCTTAAAACATGTTACACAATTCTAAACCTTTCCAAGGATGGAATGAGTTTAACCCTTAAGTTAACTATGTTATACAGTTTGGAGAGCTACTTTCTCCTGCACTGTGGTGAAGGCTTCTGCATGAGCTTACAAAATGATCCGAGATTTCAGCTGGGGGAGCTGTCTGCATTTTCTTCTTTGGAAAACTTGATGGAATGCTTTGAACCCAATTAGTTTTAATGGAAATGACTCCATAACGTCAAAGTGTTTATAAGGTAGAAAAAGGAGAAGAGAGGACAAGTAACCCATTTTCCTGAGCTCTTGTTATATGTTACCTGGTTTTCATTCTTCTCACAGATGTCTGCAATTCCTACCCAAAGCCACCATTTGGCCCAATTTTGCCTTGTTTGTTTCTTAAGAGAAGTGTGTTTTTCTTCCACCTCAAAAAAACTCTTATATTTAATGGAATATTCCAGTGTTTTTCGTGTATTTGTGATTGCCATAGGATCACACAACTCTTGCAATTAATTAGTAATAATATATAGAGTTGGGACTTCCCCAGTGGCTGAGCAGTAAAGAATCTGTCTGCAATGCGGAGACTCAGGTTTGATCCCTGGATTAGGAAGGTCCCCTGTAGAAGGAAATGGCAACCCACTCCAGTATTCTTGCCTCAGAAATTCCATGAACAGAGGAGCCTGGCAGGCTATAATCCATGGGGTTGCAAAGAGTTAGACATGACTGAGCATGCACACACACAAATATATATAGTTAGATTCTAGATATCTCTCTAGGTTTTTTCTTACCTTTCATCCCAACCTACAAGGACACAATAGATGGTCCAAAACCACATTTGGTGCTGGGCAGACCATTTCAATTGTCTTCTGTCCAGTGCTGCTCTGGGTGATTTCAAAGATTGAGACAACGCAGTGAATGCGTTCCAAGGACAGCCATCTGGATTGCAATGCAGACATTCGTGCTGAAGGGTGAAACTGAGGGTTTAGGGAGACACAATGACTTTCTACAAAGGTGTGATTGGTCATCCCAGGAAAGAAGGCTAGACTTCTTTTATTTGATTCCTGATACCACTGGATAGAGGTGACAGAGTAGCAGATTCGATTCAGCAAAGGGAAGATGTTTCTCAAGATTGGGTTTTTCACAGAGGAAGAGATTACCCTAGGAGATAGTTAGCCCTTAGTCACGGAAAGTACCCAGGTGAGCCTGGGTACCCATCTGTTAAGGATGTACTGGAAGAGATTCTAACAACAGTCACGAGGTTGACATCAGTGCTTTATAAACTCTCTTCCACCTTTAAGAATCTCTGATTACAGAAAACAGTTCACAAAGCTAGATGGCTCATAAAAGGCATCATCTAAATGTCAGAAATGTAATGGTGTCATTGTATTGTCCCACTTACTGCAGCACCGGCATGTCAAGCCTCCTGATGCAGAAAGCCTTTCTCTTTCCTGGGACAGAAAGCATTCTGAGTTTTACGGAGAGATTAGAAATGAGATGGATCAGGGAAGTGGTGGAGGAAAGAGGGAGGGGAGGCGTGGCAGCAACAGCTGGAAGAAATTAGAGCCATGACAGAAATCAAAAGGAACAGAGACCCTGAAAGGAGTGAAAAAAAAAAAAAAGTACCACTGAGTGGTTTGGGAGTGGCTGGGGGAATGGTGGGAAAGGCTTTATCACAAGATAAAACCCTTGAAGGTGTGCGTGCTAAGTCACTTCAGTCGTGTCCGACTCTTTGCGACCCCATGGGCTGCAGTCCACCAGGCGCCCCTGTCCATGGGATTCTCCAGACAAGAATACTGGAGTGGGCTGCCATGCCCTCCTCCAGCAACTTCCTCACCCAGGGATCAAACCCAAGTCTTCATGTCTACCTGCACTGGCAGGCAGTTTGTTTACCACTAGCGCCCCTTCTCTACCATATGACCCACACAAACAGATGACAAGAATGGGGGCCGTCCACCAACATTTGCCGCCTTCTTAAACTTCCAAGGATGCTGCCGTTTCCCAGGTGGAGAAGCAGGCACAGAGCAGTTGAGCTGTGCACCAAGGTCACACCCTTGAAGGTATAGGCATACATATAGGTATACATTCTGGTTTGAGAGTGTGTGTGTGTGTGTGTAACAGGCAACGAGAATTTGACCTAAGGATAAATTAACTAATTATAGTTTTTCAGGTATGGGACAAAATTCAGTCATTTGGACACTTCATTATTAATTATTAGATTTTCATCCTCATATTAGCTAGCATTTACTGAATACTTGTTTCAGGATGGGTTACACCAGGCATTTTCCATGTTCTTTCCTGTGCCACACCAGTGGCAGTTTCAGCGTGATACGGTGACCAGAGAAGGCAGGAAAGCCTAAAGCACATTGTAGAGAAATGTCCATTTACCACTCCTCAGAGTCCATAATCAAACTTTCAGATTCTCTGGTCAAATACCTGGCCTTCACCCTTTTAAGAGGAATGGAAATTTTAACTTCTTAAAACCTCAGTTTTCCTCTTCCTCACTAGGGCATCTTCACACGTCATTTCTTTCTTCTTTCCGCCCCCCCACCCCCACCCCAGATCCCATGGCAACTACTGGAAACTAACCTTTCGAGCAACTTGGGCTCCATTAATTTTTTTTTTTTAATATACACAGATCAATATAGGGAAACACATAGCCTGACTAAGCTCCTCTTGTCGGCTTTCACTGTTTTATCAGAACCCTGTTAATGGAAGGTCTTTCAAATAAATTATCATTTCTATCCAAATGCAGGTTGAAAGGAGCTGACAGCACGCATTTTACAATGTATATAGGTATACACACAACTTCCCTAGAGAGGGACTTGGTCATATCTATTGAGATGCTTAATGTTGCAGATCTTTCTGAATAGGTAATTGACCTTCTAGGAATGTGCCCTAAGGAAGTCATCATTCATACACACACACACACACAGACACACACAGACACACACACACACAGACACACACACACACAGACACACACACACACAGACACACACGTTTATGAACAAGATGTTCATCACAGCCTGTGTCCCTCAGACTAAATTCTTAAGCAAGATTAACTCATTTCTGTAGCTGGATGTATGATTTTCCTGCTTGTGTCATGCCTACCTCATGTCCAATCAGCAATGAATAAAAGGGTTGAAAGGTGAGCAGGGTTATGCGGTAATCAGAGCTGTCCCTTCCAGGGGTTGTGGAGAGGGAAGCAATACTTTCATACACTGTTTCATGAAAGAGGACGACAGTCAGGCTCTCACGGCAAGTGAAAAGAGCAGGATATAAACTGTACAGAAGACAGACCTTAAGCTTCCCAGGTGCCTCAGTGGTAAGTGCCTGCCAAGCAGGGGACACAGGTTCAATCCCTGGGTTGGGAAGATCCCCTGGAAAAGGAAATGGCAACCTGCTTGAGTATTCTCGCCTGGGAAATCCCATGGACAGAGGAACCCGGAGGGCTACAGTCCATGGGGTCACAGAAAAGTCAGACATGACTGAGTGACTAAACAGTATGAAATTATTTGAAAAAAAATGAATACTTACAAAAAGGAGTTACATAATAATTAAGTCATACATCAACATATAATCCAAATCCTTTTCTCCACCCTTACAAATGATTAGTATGTGCCCCTCTCGCCACACTGCACCCTTCAGTTCTACAGTGTAACTCATCCTAGCATCACCAACCGCAGTTAAAGTGACCATTGAGATTTATTACTTCATTTCCTTAAGGCGATGAATTAAAGTAGTACAAACATAAAACTTTTTGATATATGTCTACAGGTGGAAGTTGCACAGTGTATTGAATGCTGTAATTCATTCAATTGTTTTTTAATCAACCTGCAAGATAAATAACACACACCCACACACTTTGTGCATGCACACACATACATACACACAGAAAAGAAAACTAGAAAGATATACACCAAAATGCAAATGGTTATTATCTCTAGGTGATAGACCTACCAGCATGGTTTGTTTCCTTCTTTATATCTTCAGTATTTTATAGATTTTCTGCAATATGTATATATTTCTCTTTTAATAATAAACAGTAAACATTTTCTCTAAGACTTAAAAAAAAAATAACATTGGTGGGGATCGTAATCTTCAGCCCCAAAATATGACTGTAGGAGTTCAGGATATACAACTCCAAAATAAACTGCTTTGGTATGTTGATTATTTTGAGTTTAGGTACTTGAAAAACAGGAAATGCAGGGAAAGGCTTTCTCTAAACTCCCCTTTTCTGCCTAAAGACAGATCCTGCAAAAAGAACTCAATTACTAAGTCCTTCCCCTGAGAGATCCATTGACCAGGGAAGGTTGACTCATCACAGGAGTTGTTGTTTAGTCACTAAGTCTTGTCCAACTCTTTTCCAACTCCATGGACTGTAGCCTGCCAGACTCCTCTGTCCATGGGAGTTCCCAGGCAAGAGTACTGGAGTGGGTTGCCATTTCCTTAACCAGCGGATCTTCCTGACCCAGGGATTGAACCCTCATCTCCTGCATTGCAGGTGGATTCTTTACCACTGAGCCACTCAGGAAGCTATCACAGGAGGAGTCTAGAAGCTAACTTTGTCACAAACTGTCACACCTCCTATCTTTCCCTCTAAAGACCCATTTATCTTTCCTAGAAATCATTTATTCCCCACTAAGAGGCCTACACTCCTCTTTCCCTTTGAAGATGGGTATTTCAGCCTGAATTCTAAGCCACCTCAGGGAGTTACTCAGTTTTCTTTGAATATCACTTGTGTATAAATGCAGTGTACATGTTAATAAATTTCTGTTTGTTTCTCTTAATCTGTCTTATGACAAGGATCATGGCTAAGAACTCAAAATGTTAGATGGAAAATGATTTTTTCTCCCCAGTGGCATTCTTTTACAAAATAATAATGACCACACCAGGTACTATCTCTGAGCCCCAGCCCCTTGTGCTGTCTTTTAGCCTCATTGTGGGAGGAAGATGCAAAGCCAGCCCCTGGAGCAGCTTAGGAATGTGCTCTGTGCTGAGGTCTCCCTTCTTGTCTCCAGATCCACTCTCTTTCTACACTGCTCTGTAGACTAACCCGTACAGATTTGCATTTAGCAGGCTCCTTTGCCCTCTGGCATCAGCTGGACTTGGCCAACCCCAAGTCAGGGGAATTGAGTGCAGCAGGGTCTGCCAAAAACCACAGCTCCGCAGCTTCCACCAAGCAGTTCTGTGAACGTCTCTCCTTTTGTCCTGTGAGTGCATGCTCAGAGGCTCAGTCGTGTCTGACTCTTGGCGACCCTACGGACTGTAGCCTGCCAGGCTCCTCTGTCCATGGGATTCTCCAGGCAAGAATACTGCAGTGAGTTTCCTACTCCAGGGCGTCTTCTTGACCCAGGGATTGACCACACATCTCTTAACTCTCCTGCATTGGCAGGTGGGTTCTTTACCAAAAGCATTCTGGTAATAGGTTTCTTCCCTTGTCCCTGTGGACCTGGGAGTGAAAAAGGCTCCCCGCTATGACTGCTCCTGAGTTCTGCACCATTCCTTGTCAAATTTCTTGAAAGGTTGAAATCAACCTTTTCTTAGACTCTTATCTTTTTTAAATTCTTTTCTATTATAGTTTATTACAGAATATTCAATATAGTTCCTTTAACTATACAGCAGGACCTTGTTGTTTATCCCTTCTGTATGTAAAAAGTTGGCTGGCTTCAAACTCAGCATTCAAAAACCTAAGATCATGGCATCCAGTCCCATCACTTCATGGCAAATAGATGGGAAAACACTGGAAATACTGACAGACTTTATTTTCTTGGGCTCCAAAATCACTGCAGATGGTGACTGCAGCCATGAAATTAAAAGACGATTGCTCCTTGGAAGAAAACCTATGACCAACCTAGATAGCATATTAAAAAGCAGAGACATTACTTTGCCGACAAAGGTCCATCTAGGCAAATAGTCATGTGTGGATGTGAGAGTTGGACTATAAAGAAAGCTGAGCACCGAAGAACTGATGCTTTTGAACTGTGATGTTGGAGGAGACTCTTGAGAGTCCCTTAGACTGCAAGGAGATCCTACCAGTCCATCCTAAAAGAAATCAGTCCTGATTATTCATTGGAAGGACTGATGCTAAAGCTGAAACTCCAATACTCTGGCCACTTGATGTGAAGAACTGACTTCTTGGAAAAGACCCTGGTGCTGGGAAAGATCGAAGGCAGGAAGAGAAGAGGACCATAGAGAATAAGATGGTTGGATGGCATCATTGCCTTGATGGACATTAGTTTGAGCAAGCTCTGGGAGTTGGTGATGGACATGGAAGCCTGGCATGCATGGGGTTGCAAAGAGTTGGACACAACTGAGCAACTGAACTGAACTGATGGAATAGTTTGCATTTACTAAACCCAAACTCCCAGTCAATCCCTCCCCCACTGCCCCTCTCCCTTGGCAACCACAAGTCTGTTCTCTGTGAGTCTGTTTCTGTTTCAAAGATAAGTTCCTTTGTATTCTTAGACTCTTCTTAATGACCCTGGTTGGGTGTGCCCTCTGTCTCCTGCAGGGTTGCTAACCAATACACACTCAAATTGCTCTATGCATCTGGCCTCTTAACACTCATCTCTTGTTTACATCCTGCCTCTCCAGGGTTCTCTCCCCTGAGGTCCTCACCACATTCACAGCTGGGTCCCGGCAGTCCTCCTCAGGTCTCATCTGTCACTTCCCTCTCAGCTCTGTTCCCCTGGGGTCAGGAAGTCAGAGGATGTGTCCCCTCACAGGTTCATGGAAAAAATCCCCCTGGACAATCTCTGCACCTTAGTGCTGCCCCAAAAGAGGCTCATTGTGAATATAACCGTGACACGCAGGTGTCCACCACTGCCCTTTTCTCCTTTTCATTTCATGGTATATTACCCACTTTTATTTATAATCCTTGAATACAACCTTTACCTTATCCCCTTGCTGGGCACACACAGGCTTTGTATATGGTATTCAGCTTTTTGTGAAACTAAGAAGAAAAAGAGAAGTATTTATACACTCAGAATACTGTCATTTATTACTTGAATATATTGCAAATGTCCTGGCAGTCCAGTGGTTAAAACTCCTCACTTCCAATGGAGAGGGTGTGGGTTCAATTCCTGGTCAGGGAACTAAGATCCCATATCCCAGTGCAGTCAAAGGGGGAAAAGATGTCTCCTCCTAGACAGTGACTAATTTTTTCCACTTGCCACCTCAGGTTTCCCTAAAATCACCCTGGTATACCCTTCATTATATTCAAAATGAATATAAATTTGACCTCCATCCCTCATCCTTGAACCGAGTTTGTACACCTCACCTCTTTCTTGGGAAAAATTCCTTTCTATCAGACTAGAGACACTCACATAAATAGACCCCCAGTAGGCTCAACCATTTCCAAACATGCCCAGAAAGATACGAATCCTGGGTTCTTAGACAAGGCCCTTAGTTCTTCAAGTTGCGTCACCATGAGTAGGTCAAAGGAGCCAGGAGCAGAGTTAGCCGGTAGAGTGAGCTCCCCGCTCCTCAGTGGAGCTCATGAGCAGACACAGGAGCTGCAGGGTGCTGGGGGCATGGAGTAAAAAGCAGAGTTCAGTTTCACTTCCACACACACACCGGAAAACCACCTCTCCCCTTGACCTTTCAGTTTCAGTTGTTTTCCTTCCTCTTCCCCTCTCCTCCTCTCTCTTTCGTTCTCAGGACCTTCCTTTTCATCAGGGTGGCACTATTTACAGACCACAGCAAACCCAGGGCAACCTGGCCTAAGACATTTTCTGATCACATTGATAGACAAACCAAGCATTCAACTGAAACTGTGGTGGGAACTTTTAATCGCTTTCACGCGCTTGCTGTTCCACAGCCTCTAGACCTGCCATGACTTGGGCTTTATCAGAGCATTCCACTTGGTAAAGTCCCTGTGTGCAAACGTATTCTGTTTCCTCTCTCCTTCATGTTCAACACTAGGACCATTAGACTGTATCTCCTGCAAACCTTCCTGATTGAGGGTCACCTCAGAGGAATCTTAGGTCCTTTTCTTGTAACTCTAAATGCACATCAACTCTATGAACCTAAGTTAACTTTATTTTATTTTGTAAAAACATGTATTTTACTTATTTAGCTGCACCTGGTCTTAGTGGCAGCAAGTGGGATTTTCAGTCTTCATTGCAGCATACAGGCGCTTTCGTTGCTGTATGTTGTGGAATGTGGGCTCTAGTTCAGAGACCAGTGTGGGCCCGCTGCATTGAGAGCTCACAGTCTTAGCCGCTGGACCACTAGGGAAGCCCCGAAACTAAGCTATTTTGGAAAGCAACATGGGGATTGCCATCCAGGTGAGTAATGTGGTATAAGCATTGTGGAGGATGTGGATTGCTAATGAAGTGCTCTCTAGCACGTTGTAAGTTTTAAGGAAAGACATGTGTAGTGAGGTGAGGAAGTTAAACAACAGAACTCAGACCCAGTTCACGAAGTGCACTGTTCTTCACTGGAGTTACGCCCTTGTTAAGGTTCTCTCTACACGGTACCTGGCATGCTGTGGTAGCTATAGAAACGTTAGCTAAAAGCCCAAAGACACCTCCTGAGGTGCCCCACAACCACCCCCTGGGGTCCCACCGTGCATTAATATAGCTCTGGCTCTTCCTCACCAACTTCAGCCCCATCTTCAGAAATCACTTCCTTTCACCTGCTTTGGCTTCTCACTTCCTACACATATTAGTCCATTTGTGCTGCTGTTATGGATATCATAAGCTGGGTGACTTAAAAAACTGTATTTCTGATAGTTCTGGGGGCTAAGATGTCCATGTAAAGGCACCAACAGATTCAGTGTCTGGCAAGAGTCTGTTCTGGTGTACAGATGGTCATGTTTTCTCTGTGTCCTCACATTGTAGAACAGAGCTCTGCCAAGCGAGCTCTTCAGGGATCACTTTTTTAAGAGCACTAATCCCCTTCATGCAGGCCCCACCCTCATCACCTAATCACCCAAAGCCTCACCTCCAAGTGCCATCACATTGCGGGTTAGGGCTCCACTTACAAAATTCAGGGAGACACAAGCATTCGATCTAGAGTACTACCCAGGCCACTTGGCATAATCTTCTGTTTAAATGTTCAGGTTTTCACAAAAGAAGGGAGGAGTGTCTCCTCAAGCAGCTTCTGAAGTACAGTCCTACAGATGCCCTAGATGCCAGAAACACCAAGGAACAAACACTGGTTAAGAGCTCCAGAAGGCTCCCTGCCATCCCATAAATCCCCTCTTTTTTAGAGTCTTTTCCCATATACAGAGTATTGAGTAGAGTTCCCTGTCCTCTACAGTGGGCTCTTGTTAATTAACTATTTGGTAGACAGTAGGGCATGTCCATCACTTCCAATCTTCCAAGTTGTCCCTCCCTCCCCCACTCTCCCCCTTGGCAACCAAAGTATGTTTCCTACATCTGCGACTCTATTTCTGTTTTGTAGATAGGTTCCTTGGTACCATTTTTTAGATTCCTCGTGTAAGTGATACCATGTGACGTTTGTCTTTCTCCGTGTGACTTACTCCATTCAGTAACATCCCTAGGTCCATCCACAACACCACAAATGGCACTGTTTCATTCCTTTATGGCTGAGTCATATCCCATTGTATGGATGTCCCACATCTTCTTTATCCATTCCTGCCAATAGACATGTAGGTTGCTTTCACATGGGACACAGGTATTTTTTTAATGAAATACTTTATATTTAATTTCCAAAATTAAGTTGATCAGACACAGCATCTTCTTGGGCATCTAAGCTGAAACAATGTATTCAGGAATCGGCCTAAGAATATGGTTCTCAAAGTGTGGTGTACAAGCCCTAGGTGCCCCTGAGACCCTCTCAGAGGGTCAGCAAGGCAAAAATGATTTTCATAATAATACTGGGAAATTATTTGCATTTGTTACTGTGCTGGATTAGCACTGATTATGCGGAAACAATGGTGGGTAAAACTGCCATCACCTCAGCTCTGTGGTCATTGTCTTCCTCATCACCATGCACTAGTGTTTTTAAAAAAAGAAAGCCAATTTCACTTAAGAATGTCCTTGATAATGCAGTAAAAATTATTAACTGTATTCAGTTTTAACCTCTGAGAACATGTCTTTTTACTAACTTGGATAACAAAATGAAAACTGCGTAACTTCTCCTGCATTATAAAAATGAAAATTGTCTTGAGGAAAAGCACTCATGTGATCAAACTATGAGCTACTCTTGGTGCTTTTTCATGGGACACCTCTTTTACTTGAAGGATGCCTGACCAAATACAGCTACAGTATCTGGCAGATACTTTCTCCAAAATGGATGAAGCAAGCCTGTCACGTCAAAGAACTAAAACTGACAATATTTGTTACCAGTGATAAAATTGGCATTTTCAAGCAAAAATTAGAGTTTTAGTAAACATGTATCCTTCAATAACAATTGGACAGCTTCTCAATGCCTAAGAAGGACTTTTCTGATGATATCCATGCTGATATTGATTCATGTAGGTGTTTAGATTATAGAATAAACCATCGAAATTTGGAGGATCTACAGAACTCAGTCTATCAATAATTTCCACATAAATAATTCACTATTTATACAAATTATGCATGGGTTTAATTTTTTTTAAAAAATCAAAGTGTAAGGTAAATCAATGGATTTTAACATAACAAGATAGTAATATGGTTTGAGATTCCACATTGCAACTAACCTGTAAAATGCCATCACTTAGTGAGTTTTAGTGTAGTATCAAAGAATATCCACAATTACCTTAAAAAGGCTATGCACATATACTCCCATTCTAAATATATATCTCTCTGAGGTCACATTTGCTTCATCTACTTCAATCAAAACTGTATTGCAACAGTTGAATACAGAAGCAAATATAATCATCCACTTTGTTCTCCTAAGTCATATATTAAAAAGATTTCTAAAAATATAAAACATCAGTCTTCTCACTAATTTTTTAATTTGGAAAAAAGTTGTTGAAGGTTTTTATTTATATTAACTTGTGATGGGTTTACTGTAATTTAAAAATAAACTAATAAATAGCTCTTTAGAGTCCTCAATAAATTTTAATTTTTTGGTCCTGGGACCCAAAGGTTTGAGTCTAGGATAACTCAACTTGCAGGTCTTTTTTGACCATAACTTACCAGAAGGGCATAATATCTTTAACATATAAACCCAACATCTTTAAAGTATAAACCAGACTGTTTTTAATCTATGTGGCTGATCTACACTAAGGCTCCTAGTGGTGTTTATGTGGCATTTATGATGGCTCACAGGCATAACTGAAGAGTATATTCAATCCACTTCTCAGAGGAGCTTAGTGTTTCTTGACGATCTGGAGGTTTTGCCCTTCCAGGTCATTCATAAAAATATTGAGGAGAATATCCCTCTGTACTTACTACCTTTGAAAGGTAGTGTCTCAAAGACATCTGCCCTTGACTAAACATTGTCCTCAGTTTCATGAAATCTTAACATCAGAATTGTCTGTGATATGCAGTCTAGAGAAAAGCTGATCATTGTCAATATTGACCACATCCATGGAGACCCCATTCTCAAATAGATACATGTGACCCCATGGGGGATTCCTAGGGTATGGAAAATACCTAGGGCATGATTTCTCCTTACAGAACAATTTCCCCAAATAGTTTATGCTTGATTCAGGAGTCCTTGATCTTGCAGCTGGAGTGATTTCAGAGTCCTAGTCACTCAGAGATGGTTCATGTGAAAAGTGTTCCTTGTTCTATGTGGTCCTTGAATTTCTGACTAATTTTTAATGTGAATTTGATCTGACAGAAGTAAAATGCTTTCCTGTTTCTGTCATCTGTGGAATGTTTCCCTTCTCCCATGAAACCCTTTACCTCTAGAGATTTCATTTACTGCTCTAGTGAACAACATAGGATTTTTCCTGCAGCATCTAACTTGTAAAATTGGTAACATTCATTTCTTAAGAAGGTATTTTTAAATTACTTGTAATATTTAAAAAATGAACTACAGGTATTTATTTCACTCTAGCAATTTGGTCTTATTTCCTTTTTAAAATTAAACATCTTAATGGATTTTTTTCCTTCCTTTTCCTCTCCCTCTGGATCCTGAATTCAATCATGTTGTCACTGTTAAGTAACAGTTCACCCACAGCTACTTTCTGTAGCTATTCCTGATCACCACTCAGGACAAAACACAATATATTTCTTTCCTGTGGATTTCAAGACTAACTTAAAGAATTTGTACCATTCCAAACTTTATTTCTATATCTGGTTCTGATTCAGGAAAAATTGCTACAATGTGAGTAAACACCTTTTTGATGGTAGATCTCTGGTTATTATCATCTGGTCGAGTTTTATAGCTTCCCTTCTTACTCCAAATAATAGCTCACAATCATCATTCAGCCCAATAAACATGTGTTGAACACACGCTGGAATAAGTAGTAATACTATGTGGACACAAATATGGAAGATGATGTAAAAGCCTAGGCACACCATGGAATCCGATCTTCCAGGAGTCCATTCTGATGGGGGAGACCAAGGCTGACATGAGAAACTCCCACGGGCACACTGCTCTGGGAGCACAAAGGAGCGTGGCAGGAATCACGGTGCCATTGCTGGCTTACAGAAGGTAACTGTGCCTTCAGGATCTTTTAAAAAAATATTTATTTGGCTGTGCCGGATCTTGGTTGTGTCACATGAGATTTTTTATCTTTGTTGCAGCATGTAGGATCTTTAGTTGCAGCATGCAAGCTCTTAGTTGCAGTATTTAAGCTCATTAATAGTTGCCATATGTGGGATCTAGTTCCCTGACCAGGAATGGAACTCAGGCCCGCTGCATTAGGAGCACAGAGTCTTAGCCATTGGACCACCACGGAAGTCCCAAGCGTCTCTAGTAACCTCTTTGTATAGACTTTGCTTCCCTGAGTTATAGCCGTCTTGGCATTTAGAAGGCTCCAGTGATAAGTGCAAGGGCATTTGTGTCCATCCACATCAACAGGCCATATTTGATGCCCTATACTTCCCGAGTACACCCTTCTGATGGGTTCCTCAGCTGTTGTCATTCTGTACTGCTTCTTCTAACCCACACCCAGAGCCCCACTGCACACTAACAGTGTGACCATGCTTTCCAGTGCATTTGGTGCTGGGCTTTACTGCCCTAATTGTGATCACTGATGAGGTTCTAGAATCTGGGATAATATTTTTATCGTCTTTGAGGTCTGAAAAAGTAGTCAATTATGTTTCTTTTCAAGCACTTACAGTAGCCTGTCTCTTGCTTAAAACCCCCAGGAGAGGGACTTGGATCAAGTTCTGCAGAGTGGAGATGGAGGTGGGAAAGATGACCTGAGAGTCATCATCATATGCATTGAGCACTCAGAAATGTATTTTTTCCCCATGTCGCAAATGTTCTGCTTTTCTGAAGGCAGAGTGACCCCAGAGGTTGGGAAACTCTATCTCCTCTCTGTTGAACTATACCACCCAAGGAATCCTAGAATCTATTAGCTTCAATATCCCTTCAACATTTATCCCAGCAATCAAGTCTCCCATGCAAATAGGAATCTTGACCATGTGATATGGGTGGACTAGTTGTATGTTTTTATGATCCGTGAGGGCAGGGACAGTTGCATGTTTTGCTTACCGTTGTAACACTAATGCCTGGCACATAGTAGGTACTCAATAAATATTTTTGCCTAGCATACTTGATAGAGTGACCAACTATCCTGGTTTGCCAGGGGCTGAGAGGCTTCTGAGGACATGGAACTTTCAATGAGAAAACCAGGACAGTCCCGAGCAAACTGGGATAGTTGGTCCCCTACTTATCAATAAACCCAAGCAGAAGAGAGAATTTGAGTGTTTCCGTATATTGACAAATTCAGTTTAGTCTATTTCCTTTGTACTGTGTGCTTATTCCCTGTGATTTTTGTTTCTTTTTGACACAAAACACTTCACTTGTGGTCACCAAATATGTGGAGGTTTCCCCCAACATGGAACAATTCTCTTCAACACCAGGTGGATGTCCTACAATTTAACTCAATTCTAACAGTATCTACTGGAAGAGAGCTCAGATCCCATAGGTTAAGGGCTCAGTCCAACAGTCTGTCCCTGCCCCTCCCCCTGCCCCCAACCCTCTCACACTTCAGAGGCCAGTTGAAAGCCAGGCTATCACCTGGGCTACCAGCTATAGATTGGATATTCCAGTGACTCTCTCTCTGGGTTTGATTAAGCTGCTAGAGTGGCTCAGAGAGCTCATGTGATATGCTTATCATATGATATCATATCATATGATAGGATATGATAAAGGATACAGGTGAACAGCCAGATGAAGAGATACATAGGGTGAGGCCTGAGAGGGTCCTGATCACAGGAGCTTTTGTCTTCATGGAGGTGGGGTACATATCTCTCCCAATGTGCATATGTTCACCCACCTGGAAGCTTCCCAATCCCCATGCTATTGGAATTTTATAGAGGCTCCCTCGAGCAGGCATGATTGATTATTAACTCCATTTGTAGCCCTTCTTTCTTCTCCGTAGAATGAGGAGTGGATCTGAAAATCCCAAATTATAGCTTGGTCTTTCTGGTGACCAGTCTCCATCCAAGAGGCATCGAGGAGCCTACCTAGAGTCACCCTATTAGAAAAGAAGGTGCTTCTAGTCCTCTAATTACTAAGGGAATTACAAAGGTTTTAGGAATTCTGTGTCAGGAACTGATACATATTTTCTATTATCTCCCACCATGGTTAACCAAGGAATAAGCTGCTACATTCAGGATTTAAAAAGAAAGTGAAAATTTTCATTGAGTTTGCTTTGGTAGGTTATTAACCAAATCAAGCTAACTTAATGAAATAGTGCCTCTCCATGACACAAATTATACAGTGATATTGTAGAATCTATAACAACATTAAAACTACCAAGACTTTGCAGAACTTATAAAGTAAGATTCTCCCTACACCATGCCAACACAATCTAACAGCATCCCAAAGTGAGAAGCCATAAAAGAATTTTCTTCATTAAATTGCAAGTCACTGCAATGTCTTTTTTCCTAAAAGTAATCTGAAAAAATCAAGGGTCCTGTTGCTCTGGAAATGAAATAATACTGAAAGAATATTCATCTAATAAAACAACTACTTCTGGTGAGAAATACAAGTAATGAATTTACGTTTGAGTCAACAGTTTTTCTAAAATATAGCCACACAGGTTTTCTGTGTCACACTAATATTCATTATATTCAGAATGTGTGTGGGTGGGGGCAATAGCAGCATAACTTATTCAGTAAGTAAATAATATCATTAACCAAAGTGTCCTGAAGATTTCCATGATTTGCCCAGCCAAAAACAAACAAATTCCCTCAGCCTTCCTATGTAACTTACCATTTCAGCTGAAATCTTAGTCTCACATGTGGCTTCTGCCTCATTTTCCCTTAATGTCCGACAAGTCTTGAAGAGTCTGTCTTTATGATGCTTTCCTAATTCTTCTGCCCAAGTTGATCCTAGGTCTAACATAATGGGAATAGAAATAGAGAGTGGATCAGTTTACAATACTTTTGGGTTTGTTAGCCAAGTGGTGATGGAAAAAGAAAGAAAAAAAATGCCATGTACTGAATGGGTAAAGAATCCGCCTGCAATGCAGGAGACACAGGTTCAATCTCTGGGTCAAGAAGATCCCCTGGAGAAGGAAATGGCAACTCACTGCAGGATTCTTGCCTGGGAAATCCCATGGACAGAGGAGCCTGGTAGACTACAATCGTAGGGTCACAAGAGTCGGACACAACTTAGTGAAATCACCACCACAATCCTTAAAATAACTCTGAGAGGTGGGCATTGTTATCCCTGTTTACTTATGAGGAAACTGAGGCTCAGGAAGGTTTGAATATACTGGATGAGGTCATTTAGCTACTGAGCTGTAGGATTCAATTCCAGTCAGTCTGTCTCTAAAGGCTGCTCTCCTACTGCATCTTATCTGAGTGAACATACCCAGGTGGCTTTGCAGTCTATGATCAATGAATAATTTGGGCCCAGATAATTAGAAAGTGAATTTTCCTGGTTTTAACTGATAAGAAATGTAAGAGAATTGCCTTGTATAAATGTGTAATCCTACTTTTAGATTTTATTATAGACATGATTTTGTAACTTCATATTTTGATTAAGCTCAATTAATAAGCTGCCTATAGAATAAATTTTGCTTGTCCCTCTCCCCAAATAATAAAACTCATCACTTTGTGGATAAACCTGCTCTCTTATTTTAGCCTCAGTGTATATTAGTAGTTTAAGTTTGAACTTCATGTTGCTTCAGAAGTTCATCTATTTTAGGATATCTCATTTTGAATCAAATTATATGATACATGATGCAATGGATCACCCACAAGTGGATGACACATTGGATCATGCATAAAAAGCCACCATTGCTAAATAATATTTTTGTCATTCAAAAAAAAAGTTAGCTTGAAATGATCAGCTTTGTTAAAATTTACTTTATCTGTTCAAGTGATATTATATTCTTTGTTAAATTATTTAAAAGTACTAATTTTATTTACTACAAATTATTTGTAGGTTATGAAATAAAAAGTTTATGTTATTATCACAAATTAAGTATGCAGATATGCACAAAAAGAAATGTTATAGAAAATATGGAGTTAAAGAAACAGGTAGAGGTCAGTTTATGTCAGTCTTATGAATCAGATAAAGGAGTTTGGACTTGACACATTTGGTAGGAAGTCAATGGAAGATTTTAAGCAGGAGAATAACACAATCTGATTTATTTTTTAAGAAAAACACTCTGCTTAACATTTGAAGAGTGGATCACAAAGGAGAACAAGAATGGGATCCAGGCCAGTTGAGAGGTGCAGTCAACATTGGGGAAAAGACAGTGGTAACTGGGAATAGTGGTGAAGCAGTGGAAATGAAGGGTCATGTTTGGTATCTTATGATGGGTTGAACTGAGGGTTGGGCTGGCTAGAGAGAGCGAAGTGTCAAAGACAGCTCCTACATTTGAGGACTGAGCTATGGCTAACAGCATTTTCTGAAAAGGAGAATGAGAGAGAAGCAGGATGCTTCCCTTGTTATAGGATTTATGTGTGTGCATGTTTTGGCGAGAGAGTCATTCCTAGAATTTAGTCCTACTCTACTGCTTACTTAGCATTTTGTAATTTTCCAGCTGTGGCCAGTAGATGCTAGGGTGGTCCCCACGGTCCAGGCTTCCTGGTGCTCAGGCTCTGTGTCATCCTTTCCCCCTGTGTATTGATACCTGTGATCTGTGATGTTCTTCCAACCAGTGGAAAGTGGCAAATGCAACAGAACATGAACACATATTCATGATTCTATTACTTAACGTTGTAACCTATTTTTTTTCCCCCTAGGAAACTCTCTTTCTCTCATTAGCTTTGGAGAAGTAAGCTATTTATTATGAGCTGGCCCATGAAGAGGGCCAAGTGGCAGCAACTAAGGGCAGTCTCTGATGTATGACACAGGGAACTCAAACCAGGGCTCTGTGACAACCTAAAGGGGTAGGATGGGGTGGGTGGTAGGAGGGAGGTTAAAGAGGGAGGAGACATATATATACTTATAGCTGATTCATACTGATGTAGGGCAGAAACTCATACAATATTATAGAGCAGTTATCCTCTAATTAAAAATAATAAAAATGGGAATTTAAAAAAAAAAAGAGCCAGCAAGAAAGAGGCCCTCAGTGCAACAACCTGAAATGAATTAAATGGTGCCAATGACTACATGAGTTTGGAAGCAGACCCTTCCCCAGTCAGGCCTCCAATAAGGCAGCAGCTCTAGTCAACACCTGACCGTTGCCATTCGATATTCTAAGGCAGTTAAGCTGAGCTCAGACTCCTGACCCACAGAAACTGTGATATTCATTCTAAGTATACTTGAGGTAATACTGCTAAGTAGAAATAGATAACTAATACACCCATTTTCTTAAACTACTTTCTTAAAAGAAAATATAGTCATAACAGGATTCAGATTTCTCCCATATACAAATTCCCATTCCTGTTCTGATCATTCTACTTTATACAAATATATAATATTTGTAAATGTGTAAGTCTACATACTCTTTCCAATAGCATACATATAAGTATTACAAGTATGTGTCAATTTAACACTTACAGAATTATAAGCTACAAGGAAACTTGGATAGGTGATGTGATTTGTCCAAGTTCCTACAGCTAGTTTGTGACAAATTCAAGAACACAACTTCCCACACCAAAATGTGATTTTCACACTCACATAACATATAGGAAAGTCTTGACAATCTTCCACTTTTAAAGTGTATACTATCAAAACCTTTCAAGAACTCCCAAAAGGAGAAAATATTCTCACCTAGAAAGTGACCTGTCATATGTGAACTTTAGCATTATGAAACTCATCAGAGCTGAATCAAATGGCTTTTATCATATTTGTCTCCTTCCTTCACTCTAAATTTTTTAAATAAGAAAGGAGAAAATGGTATTTAGCTCTTATACTCAGGAGCTTATTAAATACACATGCAGCTATAGGAGATGCTGAAAAAAGAAGGAAAGCACAGCCTCTGCTCTCAAAAAGCTGCTAGTTTGAAGTGGCACAGATATATTTGTCTTGGCTTAATAGAAGGCTGTCTGAAAATGTTTCATTTGGCTCTGATAAGAAAGCATCAATGATAATACATGCAAAGTGCCTGGCACAGAGTAAATGTACCTGTTACCTGCTATTACCAAACAGAAAGGACAAGGGAGGCACCCAGAGACAGTATGTACCAAACTTTAAGCAAGGAATGAAGCAAACCTCACCACCCAATGACTTCATAATTACTTATAATTTTACTTTCACCTTTTGTCATCCTGCTTGATAAAAACCCTGATAAAAAGAGAAAAGAATGTTCAGCAGCATGCTGAGAGTAACTGGAAATGATTCATCAAAGGGAACAATTGCCCAACCCTTGCCAGGGGGAGAAGTGGCAGAAAGTTGCACCAAAACAAACTCTTCTGGATTGACACTAGAATACTGAGAAATGTTAGTAGGTAAACTTTGGGGTTGAGCAGGCAAAACCTGCTAGTTCTTCAATGCTTTTTTGGCAGACATTTATTGAGCACCTACTGTGGAACACCCTGGAGAAGGGCATGGCAACGCACTCCAGTATTCTTGCCTGGAGAATCCCATGGAGAGAGGAGCCTGGCAGGCTACAGTCCATAGGGTCACAAAAAGGTGGACATGACTGAGGTGACTTAGCACTAGCACTGTGGAAGAAACCTGTACTAGACACTGGGGATGTAAAAATCATTAAGATACAGTCTTTGGCTCCAAAAAATTAAAAAGAAGAAAAAGAAATTGTAATAGAGTTCTGTGACCATAGAGCTTCTTGATGGAATGATGAAAATGTTCTAAAGGTGATTGTGGTTGGTTGCACAACCTTGTGAATATAGTTAAAACCACTGAATGATACATTTGAAATGAGTGAGATGTATGGTATGTGAATTTTATTTCAATGAAACTGCTAAAAGGCACAGTAGATGTTGGACTCCGGAATACTTCACACCTGTGTCTGTGCCCTTTGCCACGTGGCCTTTCACGTCCTCTCACTGAAGAGACAGAGTCATTTTCCTACCCATCAAATCTGGGTTCACCTTATGATTTGCTGTTTCTAATAGAATGCAGGGAAATGACTTGGTGCCAGTCCTGAGTCTGGGACGCAAGCACCCTTGCATGTTTCCATTGCATGTTTCCATTTGACCTTTGCTCCGTGGCCACTGCCACGAGAACATGCTTAGACTAGCCTAATAAGAGATGAAAGACGTGCGGTGCAGAACAGAGTCTCTTTCATCATCCCAAGTTCATCCTAGATTAGCCAAAAGACAGCCAGCTCTCAGGCATGAGCCTAGTCATGACCAGAAAAACCACCCAGTCAAGTCCTGCCCTTGTGGTCCACCTTCAGACTTACAGACTTGGTAGTTTTGTTTTAAACCACTATGTTTTGGGATGGTTTGCAGGGCTTTTTTTTTTTTTTTGTAGAAATGGGTAACAATGGGATACACAGTGTTCGAGTGTCACCCCTGGAACTTGAAGGAAGATGATAGAGAAGATAATGAATGAAATTCAGAGCTTCCTAGTTACTTCTCTTCAGAGGAGGGGTGGGAGCGTTAGCATACATGTTTTTGATTGTGCATGCATGTGCACAAAAACACATAAAAATATAAAAATACAGGCCAAAAGTAATACAAGGTGTTGGAAATTCCACAGTGATGTTTTAAAATAGAGCATATACTGATTACTATCTGGTAGTGATTACACTGAGAATTTTACCTTAATTTTTTTAATATGAAATTTTAGCCAAACAACATCACAGATATGGTATTCATACAAAAATGCATTACCTTGATCAATGCATAATAAAATGTCAGAGTAATCCAAATTGTGGAATTGTGGAACATTCAAGTTAAAAAACAAACAGAACAAAAAAACCAGCCAGTACCTAGAAAAGTGTCAAGGTCATGAAAGACAAAAAAAAAAAAAATTGAGCTACTTTATAAGATGGGCTTAGATGGTAAAGCATCTGCCTGAATGCGGAAGACCAGGGTTCAATCCCTGGATCAGGAAGATCCCCTGGAGAAGGAAATGGTAACTCACTCCAGTACTCTTGCCTGGAAAATCCCATGGACGGAGGAGGCTGGTAGGCTACAGTCCACGGGGTCACAAAGAGTCAGACATGACTGAGTGACTTCACTTCACTTTACAAGATTGGAAGAAATAAAAGAGACATGACAATTAAATGGAATTTAGCTTCTAGAACAGAAAAGGTACATTAGTGAACAATTAGCAAAGTTTGAATAAGGTCTATAGATTAGTTAGTAGTAAAAATATTAAATCAATGCTAATTTTAGGTTTCAATAATTGTACTATATAAATAAGTTCTTAATATTTGTCGAAACTGGGTGAAGGGTTATATGGAAACTCTATGTAATATTTTTGCAATGTTTTTCTAAGTCTAAAATTATTTCAAGATAAAAATCTTTTTAAATAGAAAAGATAGGCCAAGGGTACTGTGATCACATTTATAATTTTTATTTAAAGAGAGAAGAGTATATAAAAAACTGTTGGGACTTTCCCAGTGACGCAGTGGATAAGAATCTGCCTGCCAACACACAGGACATGAGTTCGATCCCTGGTCCTGGAAGATCCCATGTGCTGCAGAGTAGCTAGGCCTGTGTGCTACAACAATTGAGCCGGTGCTCTGGAACTCCAGAGCCGCAGCTACTGAGGCCCAGGCACCTAGGGCCTATGCTCCGCAACAAGAGAGGTCATGGCAATGAGAAGCCTGCACACTGCAACAAAGAATAGTCCCTGCTCTCTGCAACTAGAAAAGGCCTGTGTGCAGCAGCAAAGACCAATGCAGCCGAGAGATGTATAAAGACATACACACACATACGCGTTATTTTTTAAAAAACTGTTAATCCCAGCAAATAATGTGTTGACATGCCAGACACTGTTCTAGACATTGGTGGTATACTAGGCAACAAGACAGAAAAATCTCTAGACTCTCATGTTAATTGACAGAAATAACCGGGATAATTGCAGCTGGTGCTAAATACTATGTGGAAATAAAACAGGGTAAAGGAGTAAAATGGATTGGACAAGCTACTTCACATTATGTGACTGGAAAAACTCTCCTGGGAAGTGTTATTTGAATGAGATCTGACTGACCCAAGGAACCAGCTTTGTGAAGATATGGAAGGGATATTCTAGGCAGGAGAAAACCAGAGCAAAGATGAAGAAGGCCAGGAAGAGAAAGGCAGGGTGGAATGTGACTCAGACTAGAGTGTAGGCATCATCCGTAAGAGGTAGGCCTGGGTAAACAGTTCAGGTTTTATGTAAAAAAGGAAACAACTGGATTGTTTCAAGGTAGGTGGGACACGTGATTGACATTCTTAAAAAGGTCATTTCATTTTTTGTGAAGAACGCACTGTAGGAGGACAAGCAGGGAAAGAGGAGAGCCTGTAAGGAGGCAAATAGGACAGTCTAGAGAAGGAGGGTGGTGGCTTGATTAGGGTGGTCGGTGAAGGTGGAAAGCAGTGAATGATTCCAGATACGCTGTGTTGAAGGTCGAGCTAAATTTTGCAGATGGATTGAATATGGGAGGTGAAAGAAAGCAAGAAATCTAGGATAATTCCTTGTTTTCTTGTGCAACTTGGGTAGATTTTAGTGCCAATTACCTTCAAAAATTAATGGAAGAATAGTTTTCTTGGGGGAAAAAAAAATAAAAAATTCTGTCCTGAATACATTAAGTTTTAGACATTAGACCTTCATCATTTCAGGTCTTTGCAATGATTATGGGATATGTGTGTGTGTGTGTGTAAGTATGTTTATCTTTTTTAGAAGCTTATTACATTTTGAAAAAAAAAATGATGTAAGTTTAGGAACGTTCAAAATAATGTTAGACCAACCATGTGCCCCAAGTATTCAAATAAAGACTGGGAGCCTATCTCACCTGGAAAAGTTACTGAATTGAGACTAATATATAGGACAGATGATTCCATCCTTAAAACAAGCAGTTTTAGAATTCACAAAGAAAAGCAATGTATTAAATTTTTTCCTGAGCAGGCACAATGGTGGGCATCCAGGGGTGAATGTTTTTACAGTTGTCATCACCCGTGTAAATGCAACATCCTTCAAGAGGAGAATATATGAAGCCATGCACACATCCTTCAGGTTTAGAAAAAGGATTTCCGACCAAATGTGCTTGTAGAAAGAGATGTCATGGTGATTTCTTTTTCTTTTCTGTTTTAAAGGAACACAGGGCACCTGGGGACTCCAGGTGTTAGTCACACAGTCGTGTCCAACTCTGCGATCCCATGGACTGTAGCCCACCAGGCTCCTCTATCCATGGGATTCTCTGGGCAAGAATACTGGAGTGGATTGCCATGTCCTTCTCCAGGGGATCTTCCCACCCCAGGGACCAAACTGGGGTCTCCTGCATTGCAGGCGGATTCTTTGCCCTCCAGATTGGAGGAACTATGGTATTGTGGTCAAGGGGATGGGCTGCTGAGCCCCCACATCTGAGCTTTAATCCCACCTCCATCACTCACTGGTGGTATAACTTGCAAGTTCCGTGACTTCTCTGTGCCTCAGTCATATCATCTGTAAATCAGGGGGACAATATGTAGCGGACCCTGTGGTGCCTAACCCTTGCCTTCCACAGATTCCCCTTCTCAGTTGCTGGGGACTGTTACCAGCAGATGTTATTCATCTGGGAGCCCTCTCTGGGCATGGCCTTGCTGAGGAAATGGTCTCTCCGTAGGTCACACCTCCTTCCCTGGGCAGCCCACATCCAATGACTGATCAACAAAGACTATTAAGGCCTGAACCTTCGCCCTAATTCAGGGCAGCTGGTAGAGCCTTCCCAGCTCCAGAGCTCCCTATGAGGTGGACTGAGGGCTTCACTAGGCTTCCACCTCAACATCTCACCCTACCCAACCCTGCTTCTTTCTCCTCCCTTCCCCAAGAGTGGATCCCAAGATGTCTCCCTGAGAAACATTCTTACAATGTCAATTACCCTCTCAGAGTCTGCTCCCTAGTGAGCCCATCCTGTGAGGTAAGAGTACCTTCCTCCAACCAGAATTGAAAGAGACGCATGTACCCCAATGTTCATTGCACCACTGTTTACAATAACCAGGACATGGAAGCAACCTAGATGTCCATCGGCAGATGAAGGGATAAGAAAGCTGTGGTACATACACACAATGGAATATTACTCAGCTATTAAAAAGAATGCATTTGAATCAATTCTAATGAGGTGGATGAAACTGGAGCCTATTATATAGAGTGAAGTGAGTCAGAAAGAAAAACACCAATACAGTATATTAATGAATATATATGGAATTTAGAAAGATGGTTAATGATGACCCTATATGTGAGACAGCAAAAGAGACACAGATGAAAGAACAGACTTTTGGACTCTGTGGGAGAAGGCGAGGAGGGGATGATTTGAGAAAATAGCATTGAAACATGTATATTATCATATGTGAAATAGATCGCCAGTCCAGGTTCGATACACGAGACAGGGTGCTCAGGGCTGGTGCACTGGGACGACCCTGAGGGATGGGATGGGGAGGGAAGTGGGTGGGGGATTCAGGATGGGGAACACATATACACCCATGGCTGATTCATGTCAATGTATGGCAAAGATCACTGCACTACAATATTGTAAAGTAATTAGCCTCCAATTAAAATAAATAAATAAATTTTAAAAATAATAAAAGATATTATAGAAAAAGAAAGAGTACCTTCTTCCCCTTAGGGGAATCCTTAGGAATAAATAAATCACTACAGTAAGGCACTCGCACATGGTAAGTGGAACATAAGTGTTAGCTGTGACTATGGAAGTGTTTTCTTATGAGATTACCAATGCCTACAAAACTACAAATAGCTTTCTCCTTTAGCTATAAAAGTCTCATCACAGAAGTTTGAGTTAGTTTTCCATATATTGTATTACATACTAATAAAGTTACACCTGGCTTGTTTTAGGTGACAAGAGAGGGAAGAAATGTATTTCTGGCCTATTTGTTGCTACTGGGATCCCTTCACTGGTGATTATCAAGGGGTATCTCTGTTTGAAAACTGACTATAGACACTTTCTCTATTTATATATTATTTTTTTAATGGAGGAAGGTAAATATGAATTATATTTTTTATTAGGCTGTGATTACATACATCTCCTGATAGACTCCTTCCTGACAGGAATTGGCATTTTTAAGGTCTTCTGAGATGAAACAAATGTCTTTAGCTTAGTCCACTCTGTTCAGAACAAACAGCTGTGATAATCAGAGAGAAGGCTGGATATTAAACTTATTTTGTCACTGCATTTTTTTTTTTTGGTTCATAAGTACTTGATCCTTATGGATTAAAATAGGGATGGAATTTTTCCATAAAACTGAAGGTTCTAAAAACAAGAATAACCAGAGCACTTCTGTACTTGAAAGCAGTGAATATAAGACCACATAAAGCTAAATTTGAAAAACAAATGTTATTCTAAAACTCAGATTATACATTAAAGTTAAACCACAGTCTAACATATCAAGAGAAAGAATTGACAAATGCAAGCTGGATAAAAAGTAGAGGATATGGTGGATAAAAATTTATCTTTGTTTTACCTGTAATTCTTCAAAGAGCATTAGCTGTATAATTTGGTTAAAGCCATGTGTATAACATATACAACACGTGACTACGTTCTTCTTCCTCCACTTGGAAAGCCAACACTTGTGATTCCACTTCTCCATATGAGTCTAGTATTATTATCTGATACAAAGCCTCAAGCCTGTGAACAGTTTAGGAAATCATCGCCAAAATCAATGATCCTCCCTGTCCTGTTCAATGTGAGTTCTGGGCTGTTTGCTTCTTATCTACCTGTATTCATCTGAAGGCCTCTGGCTTATAGGAGACTCCACGCCACTACTCATGGTAGTGTTCACTCTAGTGGACACCTCGTTTCTCAGCCGCAAGTTGAATAAATTGGGAGTAGCTGGCATAAAGCTTGAGTTTATCATTGATATCCACCCATCTCACTTTCTCAGCTTCATCGCCAGCTTCCAGGGGCAGAAGATCCATGACCTCTCCTGTTCATCATGATGCACAGCCTCTGTCTCCATCCATGTGTTATCTGTGTTCTGGGGATCATCCACACAGCCTTTGTAGACCACAAAATGTTCCTGGCTGAATAGTTTGTGCAATTGTTTCTCCAGCTCCTGTGTGTCTGCTCTGGGCTTCTGTAAGAAGTTCATGGCTTCCTCCCCAAATTCTCTGTTCAGTGCAGCACTAATCTTCTCTCTGGGATCCACCATTCCCCCTGGGATGGCCCATTCCCCACAGTCCTTCCTTTTGATGGCTACAAACTGCAGGATGTTTCTCCCAGAAACAGGATGGGTTACTTTATTTCCCTTGCTGTCCTCTTTCCACCTGGTTAAGATGGGATCTGCAGCATGATTGGGGCCCCAGCACCCCAAAAGCCCTCCGCCAACCAGCCCTGTCCGACCTGCAGGATGTCTAGGTCTACCATGTTCAACCTCATACCAACTGTTCTGGCTCCTTCTCTCAACAGGCCCATCCTTTTCGTTAAATTTGGGAGAGAGGTTCCTTTCACCCAAAAGAGGGTCTGCCCACCTTGGTCCAGCCAAGACTGAGCCAGAAATGTACTCGACAGGCTTGTACTCTGGCCACTCAACCAGCCAGCTCACCTTCTCGTTGGGAACCTGGCTTCGCTTCACTTGAGAGCCCGGGTATAGTGACATCCGGGCCTTCTTGTGGGGCTTCTCAGCAGCGCCGTTTGAAACTGACATGATGAAATTCGGAGGAAACCCATGTGAGGAAAATGGGCTCCAGCCGGCTGAGATGGGGCAGCTGCTGGGCTTGACTGCTGCACAGGCCAAGGCCGCAGAGAGGAACGTTGGGGCTAAAGCCTTTGCCAGGCAGCGTCCAGCCATCCACCGCCCAGCAGGATGCGGGGATTTCAGTTGCTCTCAAGTGGGGTGTCAGAATCCTTGCTGGTGGGGGTAGGGTTGGGGGTGGCTCCCGAGAAACAGAGCCATTGGGAATGGGAGCCCTGGAGGGGGCTCACCACAAACCACGCCCAGTGCTCCCTGGGGAGCACTGCGTTTGCATTTTACATTGACAGATTTCAGTGTCTGGAAAGGATTCTAAGCGGTTGAGAAAGAAAGTGAAAGCCGCTCAGTCCTGTCCGAGACTCTTTGGACTTTGGACACCATGGACTATGGAATTCTCCAGGCCAGAATACTAGAGTGGGTAGCCTTTCTCTTCTCCAGGGGATCTTCCCAACCCAAGCAGGGATTGAACCCAGGTCTTCCTCAGTGCAGGCAGATTCTTTACCAGCTGAGCCACAGGGGAAGTCCACCAATACTGGAGTGGGTAGCCTATCCCTTCGCCAGGGCATCTTCCCAACCAAGGAATTCAACCATTATCAAACACCACCAACAAAATCAGCACACAATAACTTGCTTCGCATGGTATTAGGCTTAAGGGTAGATTTATTAAATAGTTCCCCAAGTGTAGGACGGGTGTCTGTTTGGGAAAAAGCGGAATGAATGCGTTGGAGGCTGTGGGGCACAAAACTTGTATGGGATGCTGGAAAGCCTGGCAAGGGTGCCCAGGAAGGAGGAAGCTCTCTTGATGCACCCTGTGTGGTCTGGTGAGAAATTCATGAGATGCAATGCCTGCAATGTGGGGGCAGCAGGGAAGGGGGTTGGGAGTGGGGGAGGAAGGTTCCAAATCTCAGGCCCACCTCACTAGCTGAATGGCTTAGGCCAGTTGCATAAGCTTTATATCCAAAGGAGGAATGGCCATAGCATGCCAGGAGCTGTCAGACAGAAGACTGTACTGAGGTCTGGACCATGTGGTCTCTGCTTTCAAAGGATTCTAGCTGAAGAGTCAGCACATATATTTAAAAACAGAAGTAATACAGGAAACTCAAACAGGGGCTCTGTCTCAACCTAGAGGGGTGGGATGGGGAGGGAGATGGGAGGGAGGTTCAAAAGGGAGGGGATATATGTATACCTATGGCTGATTCATGTTGAGGTTTGACAGAAAACAACATTCCTTAAAGCAATTATCCTTCAATAAAAAAAAAGAAAAAAAAGTAACACGGGAAGGGTAATGCACAGTAATCCTTAAGAGGTGAACACAATCAGGTTCAAATCTCAGCATTCCCTCCTTACCTGGGGTCTTCTTAGGAAAAGTAACTTAAGTTACACAAGCTGACTTCAGTTTTCTCAAGTGTAAGATGGAAAAAGAATCTGCCTCATAGAATTTTGGTGACAGTTAGGTAGGCTGTTACATGTAAAGCTGTTAGCACAATAAATGGCCTATCACACATACTCAAAAATGCTGGCTATCATTACTATAGTTATCATTGACTTTTTGACCCTGCACCTTGAAAACTGTAGATTACAATGGGACAGTTGAAACGATCTTGGAAATTGAGCAGCTCACATATGAATTTAGAGTTAAATAAGCTACGATTCTCTGTCTGGAAAAATTCAGGCTGAAAAATAACAGCCTCTAGGTCCTGAAATGATATGAGAAGCAGCAGCACAGGCTAAGTCATTATATCTAAGATAACAAACCCTCAGGAAAGGTATCTAAACGTCTGAAACAGTTTTAGAACAAATGGAGCACTGTATACTCTAATTGAGTAGAGAGTACTCATTGTAAGAACTCTAAACTGAATGAGTCAGGTTTCCAAAAGTCTGGAAACCCAGAAATAGCTGGGCTATATTCCCTAGATGGTAAAGAATCTGCTTGCAAGACAGGAAACCCAGGTTCAATTCCTGGGTCTGTAAGATCCCCTAAAGTAGGAAATGGCAACTCACTCCAATATTCTTGCCTGGACTATTCCATGGACAGAGGAGCCTCATGGGCTACAGTCCAGGGGGTCGCAAAGAGTCAGACACAACTGAACAATTAAACACACACACACATAGAGATAAAAATGGTAAAAAAAAGAATTGAAAGCAGAGAAACATGAGACCTGGTTCTCATTCATCATCATCATTGTTGAGGATTTGCTGTGTACACTGTACAGAGTACACTAGAAAAGAAAGATGATTATTTTGGGACAGGTTCCCAGCTCTGTAACTCATGTCTTCATTATTCTTAAAAATTATTTATTTGTTTATTTTTGGCTATGCTGGGTCTTTGTTGCTGGATGAGGGCTTTCTCTAGTTGTAGTGAATGGGGGCTACTCTTTGTTGTGATGCACAGGCTTGTCGCTGCAGTGGCTTCTCTTGTTGAGGGCACAGGCTCTAGGCACACAGGCTTCAGTAGTTGGAGCATGTGGACTCAGTACTTATAGCTTGTGGGCCCTTAAAAGAGTGTACAGGATCCAATAGTTGCTTTTGGGAGAAGACACTTGTAAATTCCTTACAGTATTATTTTCAGGCATCATAATCTAACTCACAAAAAATAAATGAAGTGCAAGTCTCGGGTCTGGTTCTAGCTTCTCACCAGTCATAGGCTGTGTAGTTGTACATCTGACACTTGGCGTCCCTGGGTCTTGATTCTTCACTGTAAAAGGAATCACATGCCCTCTGTTATCTCCAAAAGTCCTTCTGGCTTTAACATTGTATGATTCTAGGATCTATGAAAATCCCATTATTGGAAGGCCAAGGTCAAATGCTATGAATCAGAAAGACCAGGTGTTCAAATATAAACAGCCAGATGCTCAGGGGGCAGTGACACTTGAGGAAAGCAAGGGAGCAGGGAAGGCCTGGTGTGTCAACCCAACGCAGAAATTGAATGGGCCAAAGAAGAGTGCAAGGAGCACCTGGGAAGGAACATCAAAACAAGCAATGTTTTGTTTTTAGCATCATCAAAGGGAAGAAGGCTTAAATCAGACCATTTGATGCAAAAGGTACCCTAAGGGAAGGAAATGAAATACTATAATATAGACCAAAAGAATTATTTGCTGGGAAGCCACTGGAGAGATTTTTTTCCCTAAATTTTCTTCTGAGGCAGAAAAACAAGCAGCACTAGACAGAGAGAATGTTCTGGTCCCAACCATGAGAAAGCCCTAAAGGAACTCTAGCACCATCAGAGAACAAATTTTTGACCTGTCTCTGTGACCTCTTCCTGGGCTAGAGATTGCCTGTGTGAGTCCCATTTTATCAAGAATATTACAGGGATGGGGAGGACCAGGGAGATTACAGGGCCCCAGCAGTGCAAGAATCCCTGATCATCCTTCCATCCTCTCTTTGGGGAGCAGAAATATATGGTACTGAGCAAACTGGATTCCCACTGTGATGCTAAGGCTCAACTTCTGAAAGAAATTGGGAAGGAAGGAAGAGAAAAGGATTTCTCCCCTCTTTAAAGTAATAATACTCATAATCAAAACAACAATAAAATAACTACCCATTTACTAAGGGTTTTCTATGTACCAGTCTGTGGTAAACAGGTTTGAATACCCAGTTCCAAATCTTGGTTCAGTCACTTCTTGGCTTGTTAATCTTTGGAAAGTTTCTCAACTTCTTTGGACCTTAGTTTTCTCATCTGGAAATAATAATGGATCTATGTTAAAGGGTCAGTTCAGTTCAGTCATTCAGTCGTGTCCGACTCTTTGCGACCCCATGAATCACAGCACACCAGGCCTTCCATCCATCACCAACTCCCGGAGTTTATCCAAACTCATGTCCATTGAGTCGATGATGCTATCCAGCCACCTCATCCTCTGTCAGCCCCTTCTCCTCTTGCCCCCAATCCTTCCCAGCATCAGGGTCTTTTCCAATGAGTCGACTCTTCGCATCAGGTGGCCAAAGTATTGGAGTTTCAGCTTCAACATCAGTCCTTCCAATGAACACCCAGGACTGATCTCCTTTAGGATAGACTCGTTGGATCTCCTTGCAGTCCAAGGGACTCTCAAGAGTCTTCCCCAACACCACAGTTCAAAAGCATCAATTCTTCAGTGCTCAGCTTTATTCACAGTCCAACTCTCACATCCATACATGACTACTGGAAAAACTATAGCCTTGACTAGACTGACCTTTGTTGGCAAAGTGATATCTCTGCTTTTTAATATGCTATCTAGGTTGGTCATAACTTTTCTTCCAAGGAGTAAGTGTCTTTTAATTTCATGGCTGCAATCACCATTTGCAGTGATTTGGGAACCCCCCAAAATAAACTCTGACACTGTTTCCACTGTTTCCCCATCTGTTTCCCATGAAGTGATGGGACCAGATGCCATGATCTTAGTTTTCTGAATGTTGAGCTTTAAGCCAATTTTTTCATTCTCCTCTTTCACTTTCATCAAGAGGCTTTTTAGTTCTTCTTCACCTTCTGCCATAAGGGTGGTGTCATCTGTATATCTGAAGTTATTGATATTTCTCCCGGGAATCTTGATTCCAGTTTGTGCTTCTTCCAGCCCAGCATTTCTCATGATGTACTCTTCATATAAGTTAAATAAGCAGGGTGACAATATACAGCCTTGACGTACTCCTTTTCCTATTGGAACCAGTCTGTTGTTCCATGTCCAATTCTAACTGTTGCTTCCGGACCTGCATACAGATTTCTCAAGAGACAGGTCAGAGGGTCTGATATTCCAATCTCTTTCAGAATTTTTCACAGTTTATTGTGATTCACACAGTCAAAGGCTTTGGCATAGTCAGTAAAGCAGAAGTAGATATTTTTCTGGAACTCTCTTGCTTTTTTAATGATCCAGCGGATGTTGGCAATTTGATCTCTGGTTCCTCTGCCTTTTCTAAATCCAGCTTGAACATCTGGAAGTTCACGATTCACGTATTGCTGAAGCCTGGCTTGGAGAATTTTGAGCATTACTTTACTAGCGTGTGAGATGAGTGCAATTGTGCAGTGTTTTGAGCATTCTTTGGCATTGCCTTTCTTTGGGATTAGAATGAAAACTGACCTTTTCCAGCCCTGTGGCCACTGCTGAGTTTTCCAAATTTGCTGGCATATGGAGTGCAGCACTTTCACAGCGTCATCTTTCAAGATTTGAAATAGCTCAACTGAAATTCCATCACCTCCACTTGCTTTGTTCATAGTGATGCTTCCTAAAGCCCACTTGACTTTGTATTCCAGGATGTCTGGCTCTAGGTGAATGATCACACTATCGTGATTATCTGGGTCATGAAGATCTTTTTTGTACAGTTCTTCTGTGTATTCCTGCCACCTCTTCTTAGTATCTTCTGCTTCTGCTAGGTCCCTACCATTTCTGTCCTTTATTGAGCCCATCTTTGCCTGAAATGTTCCCTTGGTATCTCTAATTTTCGTGAAGAGATCTCTAGTCTTTCCCATTCTGTTGTTTTCCTCTATTTCTTTGCATTGATCACTGAGGAAGGCTTTCTTATCTCTCCTTGCTATTCTTTGGAACTCTGCATTCAGATGGGAATATCTTTCCTTTTCTCCTTTGCTTTTTGCGTCTCTTCTTTTCACAGCTGTTTGTAAGGCCTCCTCAGACAGCCATTTTGCTCTTTTGCATTTCTTTTCCATGGCGATGGTCTTGATCCCTGTCTCCTGTACAATGTCATGAACCTTTGTCCATAGTTCATCATGCACTCTGTCTATCAGATCTAGTCCCTTAAATCTATTTCTAACTTTCACTGTATAATCATAAGGGATTTTATTTAGGTCTTCCCTTGGCAATAAGGAGTTCATGACCTGAGTCACAGTCAGCTCCTGGTCTTGTTTTTGCTGAGTGTCTAGAGCTTCTCCATCTTTGGCTGCAAAGAATATAATCAGTCTGATTTTGGTGTTGATGTGTGTCCATGTGTTAAAGGGTCAATATGATACAGTTCATTTAAAGAGCTTAGGATAATGCCTGGTCCATAGGCATTATGCACTCAACAAATATTACCTATCCAACTATTGTTACTAATCATTTTGCATTTATTATTTCACCTAATTCTCAAGCAACCCTACGAGTTAGGCACATGTACTGATTATATCACCACTTAACACACTGAAGATATGACAGTTCATAGAAGTTGCCTAAGGTTGCACAGCTAGTTACTAGTATAGGTTTCAGAACTGGAAAGGCTTGACAATAATAAACTTGTATTTCATGGATAGTCTAAATGCATGTTGAATTTGACTTTACAGGGCAAAATGTCACCAGTTTATTATAGCTATTAAAAAACACGTATGTATGGAATTTAGAAAGACAGTACTGATGATCATACATGCAGGGCAGCAAAGGAGATACAGATGTGAAGAGGAGACTTTTGGATTCAGTAGGAAAAGGTGAGGGTGGGATGATTTGAGAGAACAACATTGAAATATGTACATTACCACATGTAAAATAGATGACCAGTGCAAGTTTGATGCATGAAGCAGGACACCCAAAGTTGGTTCTCTGGGACAACCCAGAGGGATAGGATGGGGAGGAAAATGGGAGGGAGGTTCAAGATGCAGGGGACATATGTATACCTGTGGCCGATTCATGTTGATATATGGCCAAAACCATCACAATATTGTAAAGTGCGTGCATGCTAAATCACTTCAGTCGTGTCCGACTCTGTGTGACCCCATGGACTGTAGCCCACCAGGCTCCTCTCTCCATGTGATTCTCCAAGCAAGAATACTGGAGTGAGTTGCTATGCCTTTCTCCAGGGGATCTTCCCAACCCAGGGATCAAACCTGCCTCTCTTACATCTCCGGCATTGGCAGGTGGGTTCTCCACAACTAGCGCCACCTGGGAGGGCCCAGATTGTAAAGCAATTGTCCTCAAATTAAAATAAATTAATTTTAAAAAACCTTGAATTATATTAAGATGGCTCTGCTAGGTTGACTCTGTATAAGAGGAGGAAATTAGAGAGAGACAATGAAACCATTTAACAACCTATTGTAGAAATACAGTTGTAAAAAGAAAAAGCTCTGAGTCATGGGACAGCTCAGACTAGAAAGACAAGTCAGAGATATCCTGATGTGGAAGAGGAGGCCTGAAGAAAAAGAAGAGTCAAAAAACACCCATTTTAATCCTAAGGGACTCAAAGGATGGTGGTGATAGGTAGAAGTCAGGAAGGCAGTTGGTAATGCATAGTTTACTGTTAGATGGAAAGAGCATGGAATGATGACTGGGAATTCAAGATTCTGTCACTGACATCTCCATGCCTCAGTTTCCTCTCCTACAAAATGAGGAGTTGATCTAGAGTTAACCCTTTGGATTCCTTCCAGCTTCCCAGAGGAAGCATGTAAATGAAGTACAGGAAGTGGAGAATGATTTGAGGGCTTAAAGAGTCAGTGAGGGCTCAAGGTATTGGGTCATCAGCCTGGCTTTGATATAAAAGAAGAAAATGAGACCATGATCGACATTTTTAAGATTAAAGAAAGCTGTGCCTTTTAAGACATTACTTAGGTGGGATAATTAATATGTAGAATGGAGGTTATCTCCAAATGAACCTAATAAATCTAAACTAAAATGTGTAACAATCAAAGTCAAGTAGCCTTTATTTATAGGATAGATAAGCGTCGGTTTGTGTGGTATGATATGAAGGTGTTAGTAAAGTCCAGCTGCCCCCCAGATATCTTTCTGACTCTCGTAAATACTGCCTGGGTTTCTACTATTAAAACCCTTTGAATGCAGTTTGTATTATAAAATGAACCTTTATTTCACATTTAGCTGTTGTCATGCTTTCTCTGGTGAATTAGTGAAGCAGGCTGACAATCGCTAAGGACAGACCAACCGAGGAGACAAAGTTTTGGAAGAGGAGGCAGAAGGGATCCTCTTGGTGTGTGTGGCATTGCTTGCATCAGTCAGTTCAACAATGCATGGACAGCTGTTCTCTCGAGCTACATTCCAGAGATGAAAAGGTGAGTAAATTGTGGTTCATCACTTCAGGATGCTTACAGTCCAGAGAGTGGACAGCATGCAGTTCATAGAGCTGGGGAGTTTTGAAAAGCAGGACCAGGGACTCAGAAAGCAAAGGTGGAGGGACAAAAGAGATTCTCTACCATCAATTTTTTTGAAGGACTGGACACTCAAATTCAAGGAAGGCTTTTTCTTGATCCCAGTGAGTTCTCCTAAGGAACTACCGAAATTTAAACTGATAGGTTTGACACTCTGTTAGGCTGAAGAATGACAGATCACTCCTACTCCTTTAATTCAATGACTTTTTGGCCCTTTGAAGTTTAAATTAGTAAAATCTGATGATATAAAAACTCGTCAACTGTATTGTTGACTATGAATTACATGTCCATTGCTAATTTTCATGTCCCTCTCCTCTCCAGGAACTTCACATATACAGGATTGACTGTGCAGTGAGGTTGCTGAGGCTGGTGGAAATGTAGAGGAATGTAGGCTAGAAAGATAACTGAGAACTTCTACAGACAGCAGACTAGGGCAACATCACAGCCCCATAGATGGCATTCAGCAAGCAACCTGAGACATAACATCTAGCAATGAAGACGATACTCAACCATGGCTTAAGAGATTTGGCGGATCAGTTCTGGCTCTGGTAAACATTATAATAGGAATGGAAAACATAATACTCACCTATATTTACTTAAGATAGACTATATGACAGATACTGTACTATGTGTTTTACTTGTAAAACATTGAATTCTTACAACAACCCACTGAGGTAGGTTCTGTCAAGTTTCCTATTTTATAACAGGAGGAACACAGATATGTTCAAGATCATATTACCTAACATTTGTCAAAGCAGGGATTTGAATACAGGTCATTGACTCTAATGTCCATGTTTAACTACTTCAGTTACCTAAGACTTTGAAGGCTCGGTTCGCTTAAAAATGGACATGTTGGGTCAGATAAGGTCTAGATTGCTTTCTGGCTTCAAAAATGTTATGATTCTACTTACATGAATTATATGATATATCTGAGTGGTCTTAGAGTACTGAGCTCTAAAGACAAATTTCTGAAATCTGGCATTATTTCATAGCCACCTCTTGTGTTTAAGTCAAGTTGGACCACATCATTCACTGGTCCACCAAGAATGTCCTTCCTCAGTCTTCATCTGTTGAAATCCTGTCCAGCTTTCAAAAGCCAACAGAAATGAAGCCTTCTTCAAATGTCCATTTTCAATCTTTGGATATTTAGAGTGGAGATGTATTAAACTGTTGAGGGTTGAGATCTAGGAATAATATCTGTGTTATTGAAAGAGAAAGATGTAGGATAAGGAGAAAAAAGGGTGGAGGGAGACACTTGAAGATGAGGAAGGTTAAGAGGAACATTAGCAGTATCACTGGTGACTTGCACCACAAAACCCTTTCCTCAGATGAGCAAATACGAAGCCACCAAAGTTCTATTAAGTGGTGCCCAGCAGGTAGGTGTGAGGTAAGGATTAAATCAGATAACATAGGTGAAGCATCTAGCATAATGTCTAGAGAAGCAACAATAAGATAGTTCTGAATTGTATTACCTACAGAGGAACCTGCTCATCTCCCTCCTGCCAAGGAAGGAGTAGGGCAGGCAGAGGTGGAAGAGGCTCAGTGGGAAATAGAGAGGTCAGGAGGAGGTTTATGGGGACACAAGGAGAAAAATGTGAGCCAGAGATAGAGAAGTAAGTGAAACAAAGGAAGCATACGGGAGTCATGGTAGAGAAGAGGATAGGAGACATGGAAGCCAAAGGGCAAAGAGAAAAAGAAAGAAAGAGTTCTGGGGCTTGGAAAGAAAAAGTCTGTGCTGCCCGGCTCAGAACCCAATGCCCAGAGGAAGAGTCCTAGAGGTAACCAACTGAGGCACCCAAGTCCGGAGCACTCTCAGCCATTCTCACTTCACTGTTACGATCTGTTATTGGAGGGGTTCTGACCCTGTCCCGTCCTGCCTTCAAGGTATTTCTTCCCCTCTGTCTGCTTGGGAATCATCTCCAGCAGTAGTTATACTTCCTTCATGGCTCCAGCTCCCACTGGACAAGCCTTTCATGGTCCTGGCAGCTTCCTCCCTTAGTCTCTCCAGCCCCAGGGGAGGAGATGCACTCAGCAATTGCTGATATTGGGGTTGCCTCATCTTCTCCTGGTTGTAATTCTAGTTCTTTCAACAGCTTTGCAACTAATGTGCACGCATGCTTGCTAGCAAAGTCGCTTCATTTGTGTCCGACTCCTTGCAACCCTATGGCCTATAACTCACCAGGCTCCTCTGTCCATGGGATTCTCCAGGCAAGAATACTAGAGTGGGTTGCCATCCCCTCCTCCAGGGGATCTTCCCCACCCAGGACATGGATCAAACCTACATCCTGTACTTCTGCACTGGCAGATGGGTTCTTTACAACTAGTGCCACCTGGGAAGCCTCCCCTTTTAAAAAAAAAAAAAAAATGCACTGCTTTAAAAGATCACTATTGAAGTACCTGGGGTTCCCAGGTTGGGTTAGTGGTAAAGAACCTGCCTGCCAATGCAGGAGACTGTAAGAGACACAGGTTTGATCTCTGGGTCAGGAACATCCCCCTGGAGGAGGAAATGGCAACCCACTTTGGTATATTCTTGCCTGGAAAATCCCATGGACAGAGGAGCCTGGTGGGCTACAGCCCATAGGGTCAAAAAGAGTCCAACATGACTGAAGTACCTGGCCAAGACTTTACTTTCACTTGGATTAGCCCTTGGAGCTCAAAGACAGCTTTCTCAGGGAAAACAGCACATCTAGTGGGAGAAAGAAATCGTCATTCCAAGAGTTAGGAAGAGTCAGGAGCCACTTCTCCAGTGTTTGATTGGAGAAGGACAAATCCACAGTGGCTGCCAGAGTTGAGGGAATTATCTGTAAAACGACTGGGTTTGTGGCCATTCACATCTATTCCTCCATGATTTACTGTACTCACTTTGATCACCTTGAGCCTCAGCTTAAGGAACACCTCGGTTTTATTCCTCCAAGGATTATTATGTGCCCTGATGAGTAAGAGGGCACCTAGCCAGGTGTGGTGAGATGGAGACACGGGGACAAATTGGGAGGACATTCTGGGTTTTTGGAAGTGTTTGCTTTGTGCAAGATAAGATTTGTGGATGGTCTATCAAGAGAGCCTCCTGACAGAGACTCTTTTGAGTTTTTGTTGTCCCGCAGAATTGCAGATGCTTAATTTTTTTTCTCCAGGCACCATCTCTCCCATCCCCCAAGTCCTGCTATTAATAAAATCAGGTTTCTGTTCTTTAGAATCCACAGCCTAGTGGGGGCACAGAGTGGGCCCATGACTGACCCTCAAGTCAGGCTGATGGCAGCCACACGGAGGATTCTGCACAGGGGTCAGGAGGCTGCAGAGAGGTCAGGAGGCTGCACAGGGATAAACGGTGGGCAAGCTGAGAGGATGGGAGCTGGACAGATCGAGGGGGCTGTGGGTTTTCTAGCAGAACACGGAGCAGGATCAAAATTGTGAAAGGACAGGGGCATCTGAGGGTTTGTAAGAAGGGTTCGAGGGGTGAGGGTTGGGCATTGGAAAAGAGGCTGAAAAGTGGAGGCCCAGCTGTAGAGGACCTGGAGACAATGGGACTTGAGGCTCCAAGAGCCATCTGAGGATCTTGAGCGTCTTTTGGCAAGGTCACTTCTGGGTGGCTACATGAACGCTGCCTGGAGGACAGATTTATGACAGAGAAGCTGAAGACAGGCGAAGGAACTGCGATCTCCCAGGGACAGCTCAGACAGGAAGTCTCAGCTTGACCATCGCCAAAGGGGCTTATCAACCTTTGAGCTGCTCTTCTCTCCATCAAGGGCAAGCGTCCTCCGTCTTCCATCTGTGTATGGGGGTGGGGAGAAGAGTGCCCCTTCTACGCTTCTCCGGCTGGATGATAACGCCGACTCCAGCCTCAGAAGTTTCGAATTTCTCCTTGCCAAGGTCGGGCCCCTACAGGTGGGCGCCTGCGAGCCCCGGCCCCACGTGTGGGCTCCCTGCCCGGCCGCCGCCGCGGCTCGTCCCCTCCAGGCCCGGACGCCGCCGCGGGCCGTGCCGGGCCGGGCGCTCCGGGAGCTGCGCGGCGGCTGCTCGAGGAGGCCTGGCGGGCGGCGGCGAGAGGCTGTGCCCCAGTTTGTGTCCAATCAGGGAGTGCGGGCTGTGCCCCGAGCCGGGCAGCAATGCGTAAACAAACCCACGGCAACTCCTCCGCCCCCTCGGCGCGCTCGCCCCGCGCCCGCCGCCGCCGCCGCCGCCGGCTCGGCTCTCCTCGCGCCCGCCCGCCCGGCCGCCCCG
>ML664183.1:13759105-13913363 GCA_007570785.1 Antilocapra americana | reverse complement strand
GCCCGGGCTGGCCCCGCCGCCGCCCCGCCCGCACCCTGCGGCCCCGCCCCGCCCCCGCCGGCGCGGGCGCCCTCAGCTACCTCCCCACGCGCGCGCGCTCGCGCACCACGCGCCCCGCGCGGCCCGCCCGGCTCGTGGCCTCCCGAGAGCAAGGTAAGGGCGATGCGCCGGGACCCGGGCGGCTCCCCCGCCCGGCGCGGCCCGGGGAAGTTTCTGGCGTCGCCGTATTCCGCCGGGCTGGGGGGAGGCCCCCGAGCGCCTGGGGGCCGCCGGGCGCCCGGGGGTCACAAGTTGCCCAACCTGCCATCGGGGCGGGCCGGCGGGCTGCGCGGAAAGGGGCTGGAGGCGCGGCGGGGCCGGGCGCGGGGAGGGCCCCGAGGAACTTTCTCCTCCCCGGAGGGGCTCCAGGCAGCCCGGGCCGCGGCGCCGCGGCCCCAGCGGCCGGCTCCCCGGCTGGAGGGAGCCCGTGAAACGTGTTTGAAGAAGCTGACGCAGTTTGTGACGCTCGCGGCTTCCTGACGGGGACCGGCAGCGGCAGCGCCTTCCCCGAGGAGGGACGAGCCGAGGCGGCGCTCTGGCCCTTCCCCCGGAGCCGCGCGCTCTGGCGCCTAGTTCGGGGGCCGGGGGCTCGCGGCGCGGGCATCCAGCGGCAGCCGGGAACCGGGCCCCGGCAGCGCGCGTCGCTTCCGTTTTGATTAGCTCGGGTTATTATATAAGATGTCACGGAGAGGAAAGGGGCGAGCGGGCGGCGCGTCGGCGAGGGCGCGTCGGCCTTCCGCGAGTGGCGGGGAGGGGCGGGAGGCCGGGCGGGCGGGGACCCACCTGTGCGCCCGCCGCGCCCCCTGCGGGTGCCGCCCGCGCGCCGGCGGGGACCGGGACTGGAAGGGGGTCGGCGGCCGGGTGCATGGACGTGCCCGGCGCTCCCCTGCCGACCCCGGGAACACTCGGGCAGCGGCCGAAACGTGCAGTTTCCTCCTCGCCGCCTGGCCTGGGTCGACACGTTTCTGGCTCCGGGCGTTTGTACTTTGAAACATTTGTTTAATATTAAGGAAGCTGCGTGTGCGGCCGTCCCCGTACGCCCGAAACGTGTGGCCGTGGGCTCCGGGGCGGTGAATGAATCATCGCCCCGCGGACCGGGCGCCGATGATTCATGCGCGGTATACCTCGCGCGTACTCGCCGTGTGCCTCTGCCCCAGGGACCGCGGCCCTTCCGCGGCGGTGACGCCTGGAGGGCCGGCGGTGGGGGCGTGGGGGAGAGAGTGCAAAAGGGTGGGATTTATTTCCCTCCCCCTCCTCCCGCAGTTTGGGGGAACTTTAGGCGGGGAGAGGTGTCAGTTTGCCCAGATTTCCCGAGGCTTGTTTCCCGTTCTTAGAAGAGTTGCGAGATTCCACCTGGCTGAGTTGATGAGTCGGTGGAGAGCACTAGTTCGCTGCAGGTGTGGGTCCTCTCTCATTAGAATCTGCATGGTGTCAAGTGAAGTTTTGGACTCTAAAGACATCCTTCTAGTATTGCCTCTACTTAAGTTCCACCAGGGTAATTAGCAGAAAGTTTAAAAGTTAGTGGATATTAAAAATAAGTAGTTCCTAAGTAGAGGGGTTCTACTTAAAGACTTAGGTTTAGGACTTTCTTTAAAGCCAAATCCTACAAGGAGCCTAGTTGACCATTAATTCAGAACTTTTGACCGCTGTGACCACCCTTAAAGACTAACTTGGCACATTCCCACCACACCCTACGCTTTTAAGATTGAGTAAAGTTTTCTCGTCGTTTAGAACTCAACTCAAATGGCATTTACTCAGCAAGGCCTTCTTGATTAACCTAAGTGGCCTCACCCCTCACTCCAGGGACCACCCCCAGGCCTATTTTATTTTCTTCATAGAACTTAGTCACTATCTGAAAGGATTTTCTTTGTGTGTTCTTTAAGTCCTGTCCCTCTGCACTAGAAGGGAAGCTCTGTTATGGCACGGTTTTCCCCTGGTTTGTTACTGCTGTAACTCTAGTACCTGGAACAGTGCCTGGCCTAGTAGGCACTCAGGATTTGTTGACTAGTGAATGAATAAATTCCTTTTCCCTGATTTCTTGGTGAGTCTGTCTTTGACTGTTGAACTTAACTGTAACCTTTTTGTGGACAAGGCACTAAGATGGAACAGTTCTAACTTTTTTCTTCTTCTAACTTTCTTCTTTGGGTTGGTTGATTCATTTCCTCCTCTGTGGTGTTAAATTACAGCACAAGGTGGATTTGAGCTGTATATCCTAGGACAGCGAGTATGAAGAAAGATAAGGCATGTGGAGCCTTGTCAAGAGAAAGTGTAACTGTAGAGGTTAATGGATGATTAAAAATATTACCTATGCTAGTTGAGAAGTAGAGGATATTGAAAGGAAATTGGCAAAGTCAGTTCCCACAGTACTATATGTTTCCAATGGTATTTGAAATATTGATATTTCTGTATTCCTCCCTCCCCACTGCCTGTGCACCAACATCAAATTTAGCATAGTTTGGGATGGTCCCTAGTAGGTAGCACTTAATATGATGTATTAATTTAACTAAATGAATACAAGATTTCTGTCTCTGCAGGGGCCTCAGCTCTGTTGTTACTGTCCATAGCTTAACTCCATAGGAGAGTAGATAAAAGGAGTTATTTTAAAGTATGTTTTAATTTGAGTACTTTAAATGAATTGTAAAGAATTTAAACTATGTCAATGATATAATGGAAGAAAGATTCAAATGTCGTGCTTCATACTACCTCCCTTCAGGAAAAACTTTAGCAAACTTTTTGATTATAAATGACAAACTTTGGAGGCATATTAATTAGCTTTACGTTGTAGGAATCTTCTCAGAACCCAGTTCTTCCTAATTCACTGCCAGAGTGGGCTTCCAGCACTTTCCTTTCCGTAGTAGTGTAATCTCAAGAGTGAGCTCAGACAGAATTTTAAAGCTAAAAGGGACCTTAAAGTTGGGTGACATAATTCATTTTTATCAGTTCCTTTACTGAGGAAACTAAGGCATAGTGGGATAACTTGCCTGGGGAGCAGGACTGGGATTAAAATCAAGCATCTTGACTTCTTGTTGGAAGTCCTTGAATCAGCCAGAGCTCCCATAGTTGAGGATGAGTGGTCCCTGTGGTTAGTGGATTCTCTGCCTCTTACTGGTGAACTCTCAGAGTGAAACGATGTCGTATTCAACTTTGTACCCTCCCTTGTGTCTTGGACATCCAAGGGATCAATACATATTTGTTGAATGTGGTTGGACAAGTGTACTTTAAGTTTAAAAGTATATTTAAGAATTGAGAAAGCAGGTAAACATGTATCTTTTCCATATTAAAGATGTTTTGACAAGAAAGTCAGGATGTTGGCAGTAATTAACCTTAGAACTTTTATGGTAATGAAGCTGTTGCTTAATTTTTATGCCTCCAAAATTTCAAGTAAGATGGCTTACAACTTGTAGGTATATGCACTTGCTTAGTTGGCATAATTATTCACTGAAGAAATAGTCAAAGGCTGTTCAGGACACCTGGTAAAGGTCTTGCCTTTGCCACAGTGAGGGAGGTTCACGAGGGAGGGACATATGTATGCTTCATATGTCCATGTTGATGTATGAAAGAAACTAACACAGTATTGTAAAACAATTATCCTCCAATTAAAAAAAAAATAGAAAAGCCTAGACTTCTCAGCCAGACAGAGTTGAGGCCGAAGCTCAGCAGTGTCCTTGACAAGCAGGTCTCTCTGTAGCAAGTTACTTAACCTTTTTGAATGTTCTCATTTCTGAATGGGGGTAATACTGCCTACCTTGAAGGACTGTTGTAAGACAGGGATAATGTATGTAAATTACCTTGTGTACACTAGGCCCTTAATAAATGGAAAGTTATATTTTGACTTCTGATTTATATGACCAAGAGAACAACTTAATTTCTTAAAACTTCAGTTTTTTCAACTGCAAAACTGGTGATTGGCCTGGGAGGAGGGGAATTAAATGATCCCTATTGTCCTCTCTAACTGTGTAGTTTAAGGAACTGATAGAAAAATACACAGTTCCTGGATATGTTCTAGTGTCCCCTAGTTTATAGTCTATGGGAACTTGAACAGAATTTGTATCCTCCTCTTGTGTCAAAATTGTATAAATTTTAATTATGTTGAATTCATTCATAGTGTTTTTCAGATCTACTGTATCCTACTGTTTTTTTGTATATTCTATTTTTGAGAGTTTGATAATGAAACTCCAATTACAAATCTTAGTTTATCTACTTAAAAAATGTGATATATAGTGGAACTATCTGTAACTTCGTTACGTGTTTTCTAAGTTTCTTGAAATGTGTTATCATACGGTCATAATTTTAAAAATAAAAAGAGGAAAAAAATGTATAATCTTCCTACAGTTTTAGTTCAAATTATTCTTATATCCTTGATCTAACAAGAGCAGCTGCAAAAACGGTTAATTTCTAGGCCTTCCTAAGAATTTGGCATAATTAGCTTTGATCATCTTAGCTATGTTTTCATTATTTTATGTGTTATATGCTAGATACAAAGTTAACTTGAATATTTCAGCCTCTCATTCAGCTTACTATGTATAAGGCAGTATAAGGATGTATATTAGTTAATCAGACATAGGCACCCTTTGTTTGAGAGGCTTAGGAAGCATGTAGGGAGCTTAAGACGGATGCATACTAAGTTGCTTCGTTTGTGTCCGGCTCTTTGTGACCCTATGGACTGTCGCCCTCCAGGCTCCTCTGTCCATGAGATTCTCCAGGCAAAAATACTGGGATGGGTTACCATGCCCTCCTCCAGTGGTTCTTCCCAACCCAGGATTGAACCCCCGTCTCTTACATCTCCTGCATTGACAGGCAGGTTCTTTACCACTAGTGCCACTTGAGAAGCCCATAAGATAGGTAACCACAGACTTTTATTACATGACGGAACTGTTACAGAGGCATAAAGTAAATGCTTTGTGATTTTAGAGAAGGAACACCCTGTTTCTAGCAGGGGAAAAAATGGGGCAATTTTAATTAAGGAGTCTTGAGCAAGGCTTTAAAGAATCTGTAGAGTTTCAGCTGGCAGAGATGTAGGGCTCAACCTATACTAAGACTTGAAGGAAATGATAATGTGAGCATATCCAAGAATGGAGAGGAGTGTGGTCAAGCTGGTGGGTGAGGAGCCTGGAGGCAGGAGAGTGGGACAGCAGGCTGCAGGGCAGAGCTAGGACCATGTTGTAAGCAACTTTAACACTGGGCTAAGGAGTCTGGTTAGTAGGCTGTAGATAACCGTCAACAGTAATTGGAGTGGGGGAATGATGTGATAAAAGCTGTGCTCTATGACGTCAATTTGTATTGGAGGCATCATGGTTAGTCCCAGTTTGAAAGCTATTCAAATAGTTCCCAGAAGAGAAGCAGTGAGAACCCAAGCTAGAATGGGGGCCGTTGGGTGGGTGAGACACTGTAGAAATAGTAAATGCAATGGGATTTGTGGTCTGGTTGGATGAGGGAATTGAGGGAGGGGTCAGACTGAAGCTGAGTGACTTTAGATGGTGATGGCAGAAAAGGAAATCATCAAGAAGGCTACTGGTGAAGCATCTGTGGGTGCATGCAGTCAGTGAAGATGTGTCCAATTAATGCAAGTTTGAGTTTGGATATGTTGATTTCCGTGTGCCTATGGAACTGTCCAAATGGATGCCCACCGTTAAAAACAGAGATGGAATTGCGAGCATGCTTATGACAGAGGATGCTGAAGCTTTGAGAATGTTTCCAAGTTAGAGTGAGAAGGGTAAAAGGCCAGGACGGAGCTTGGAGAAAACATGTTTTTGGACTTGGAGGAAGATAAAAGAGGCTAACAGGATGCCAGAAAAGCTGGAGGAGAAGAAGGAAAAGCTAGGGTAAAGAAAGGTGAGGAAGGAGAATTTGGAGGGCCCAATAAGGTAGAGACGCTGAGATTGAATACTTGTGAAAGGTCGTTAGGATTGTCAGTGAGACCATTGTCAGTGGCCTTTGAGGGTCAGGGTCGTTGCGGTGGAGGCTGCCAGGGACCTGAGAGGTGCTGGAGTGGAAAGGATGCAGAGTGAGTGTAAACTAGGATGGGACTGTGAACATCAGAGGACAATGACTTGAGGTGATGAGGGGGCCAGTGGACACTCTTAAAACCATAAGAAAAGCCCAAGAGTGCTATGTGTTGAGTGGCCATAAGTAGAGAGGAAGAGACTGAAGCTCATGAGAGGGCGTGGGAAGGTGGTTAGTGCACCAGGTTAGTGCTCCTGGAGCAGGAGGGAAAGAAGCTGGAGAAGGTGACCACACATCGGATTACCCAAGACAGTTCACATCTGTCATCCCAGTTCAGTTGTAGGATAGTATTTGGACAAATATTACAATTAGTTGGACAAGTAATGCCTGTTTTTATTCTAAAACAAAGTCCGCTTTTGAATAATCATTTGATCATGACAAAGGTGGTTATTCATGGTAAAACATGTGACATGGAGGGGGAAAGATTAAATGAAGGCAAGAGGAAACTGAGATTGAAATAAGAAAGTTGGAGGCTTGGAGGGAGTGTGATTGCATTTGAAATGGGTTGGTTCCTCTTTTTTAAAAAAGAAGAAAAAAAAAAAACAGGAGGCCAGTTTCTTGGCTGAGAGTATATTGAGAGTGAGAGGTAAAGCTGGGAGGTGGAGGAGGGGGGAAAAGATTTGGAATGGATCTGAGCATGACAAGAGCCAATGGTGGTGAGGAGGACCTGAAAAGTTGCTAAGAAGCCTTCACCTTAGCCTTGTGATATGACGAGTCTTCCCTGTATTTATGATTTTTCTCCAGCAATACTCAGAAATTTGGAAGTGAAGATGGTGTGAGTATCGTTGAAACTGCCAGCTCCATATGGGTCCTGGGTTGAGGAGGAAGGCGAGTGAAACTAGTGTTGATGGACTGGGAGAAAGAGCTGAAGATGTGAGAGTAGAGTGTGTAGTGGCTGGTTCAGCAAGAGCGAAGGAAAGGGAGGATTGGAGTGTAGGGGGAGGGTGTCCAGGACTGGGTGGTGAAGGGCTTGGGGGACTTTTGCAGTAGCTCATCGTGATGGAGAGATCAGTAATGAGCAATGATGTGAATTCAGAGTGTGGCTGAACCTGAGGATGGTGAAATGACACAAGCATGAGGTAGAATTTCACTGATCTGCAGGAACTATTAGGCCAGGGTATCAAATGACACACACACATATATATGTTTTTAAAATTCTGGAATGCATTTATTAAAGCCTTTCTGAGCTTTTAGTTCATAAAGTTGGAAGCATCTTAAAAGAGGGAAGTTATTCCTTCATTTAAAAGATGAGGAACCTAAAATCTTTTAAAGGCTTTCTAGGAAAACTAAGACCCAACCCAAATCACAGGCATGTGTGTGGCAGAGTTTCTCTGGAAAGAATCAGAATCCCTGAATTTCATATTAGTGTTGTCCTCCAGGGTAGAAGGAGCAACAAAGTATCCACTAAACAAAGTCTTAGGATGTTTCCTCACCATACAGCTTGCCTACTGCTTCTAGAGTACCTGTTTGTGAGCACAGAAACCCACTGAGGAGGACTGTGGAGTCATGTCCACAGTCTCTGACTTCTAGGCAGCTGATGGCATCTCTGAGGAGGACCTGTGGAAAGCACCCCTTCTTTCCTACTAATTAAAAAAATAGCTGAGAAGCAGCAGATCGTCAAAAAATTTACTCCATCATTGATGAAGACTAGGCTGGAAGACACAGCTCAGTGGGAAGCCCAAAATGGTCTTATGAACTATGTATACTCTAGGCTAGACTTTGGAACAGCCTCCTGGATGGAAAGTTGGAGGCTGCAGAGCAGAAACACCCATTTCTGCCTTTCACTGTTCAGGCAAAGAGATGAGGCCAAATCTCTCATGCCCGACCTCTCTGATAGGAAAACTCCATACGTTTGTAGACTGAGAAGTAGAGCGATGGTGTCACAAACCCACCAGATAAGTGGCTCCGTCTTGTGGAGAAAGCGTGGCATGGGGGAGAAGACAGGTGTGGGTGGGGGTCATCCCTGCCCCGCCCCCTTTGGAAGCCTTGGGAGTATCAGACAGGCACTTGTTCCCCTCGAAACCCCAGGTTATAGACCACTCGTAACTTTCGTGTTTATGTTGGAGTTGGACTAGCTTCTGAGGCAGCAGGTGCATTTTTATGTTAACCAGAAGTGAGTGAGATGACTCAGAAGGTGTGAGCATTGTCCTTAGTTAGTTGATTTCATAGCCATGTGGACTCTCCAGAAACTCACTGGTACCATCACAGAGACCACCAGCTTTGATAACCTGTTTTTGAATTCAAAGTGAAAAGTTCTTTGTTCTTTTTTATTTTCCCAACTAAGTTTTATTTATTTATTTATTTTTATTGTGTTGGTTTTGCCATACAATGACATGAAACCACCATGGGTTTACATATGCTCCCCCTCCAGAACCCCCCTCCCTCCTCCCTCCCGATTCCCTCCCCCTGGGACATCTCGGTGCACCAGCCCTGAGCATCAGTCCTGGGCTGGCGATTGATTTCACATATGATAATTAACATGTTTCAATGCCATTCTCCCATATCATCCCACCCTTGCCCTCTTCCACAGAGTCCACGTGTCTGTTCTATAGATCTGTATTCCTTTTGCTGTCTCGCATGCAGGGTTCTCATTACCATCTTTCTAAATGCCATATATATGCGTTAGTATACTGTATTGTTGTTTTTCCTTCTGGCTTACTTCACTCTGTATAATAGGCTCTAGTTCTGTCCACCTGAGTAGAACTGATTCAAATGAATTTTTTTTAATGCTGAGTAATATTCCATTGTGTATATGTACCACAGCTTTCTTATCCATTCGTCAGTTGATGGGCATCTAGGTTCTTATAAAATGTTGAAGGAGCCTTTGATCGGACATACGGCGCTTGGAGTTTGTCCTGATTCTGTCACTCTTAGTGACCTTACTAATTAACTGTTACATGCCTCAGCTTCCTCATCTGCAGCATGGGAGAACACAATGCCTGTTCTGTCTCCCAGGTATTTGATGTGAAAGTGCTTTGCAAATAGTGTCATACACATTTAAGATATCAACATTACCGTGTGGGATAAAAAGTACATTCTGAAGTTTAAGAGTTTTTTTAAAAATAAAGTGTTTCAAATAAAACAATTGAGATGACTATTGAATTTTGGTGGGACCCTGGTTGAGGCACTGAAGGTGAATCATGGTGACATTTCTACCTTTAGCCATGTCAGTGTGTATAACAGTTCTGGCAAAGTGTGATTAAAACACTGCATTTATGACAAACGAAAAATTTGCCTTTTTATCTACTTCTCTTTTAACTGCTAAAAAGGTTTTTTTTTATTGTAAAAGATAACATACGTATAACTTTTGAAATGCAAATGTCTAGTTCACTGAATTATTTAAAAAATGAGCATCCATGGAACTACCTCCCAGCTCAAGAAATAGGACAGTTTCATTCCCCACCCACTCCTGCACAGGAGTCTTTTTCTTTGTTAGGTGCTTGGCTTTCTTTTCAGGTAAGTTATGAGTCGTAGCAGGAGGCAATCATAAACATTGACAGGTCCAAAATATGTGCTTCTTTGAGTGGGATTAGATCAAAAGTAATATTAGTGTTTTACGTGGTAGTTGTTTCTTATAACTCTGAATTTAGTGTTTTAGATAAGTCCTGAGTTTTCAGCCCTAAAGATCATAATCTTCAGGTTTAGAACTGTCAGATTTTTGTCCCTTGCATGGAACACAAAAAGTTGTAATCCTTTGGATGTGAGAAAACTTAACTTGCCCAATTATTTTTTAAATATTCTGATCATTCCTCCTTTGCCTGTTTTTAGAAGTGAAATAACTAAGACTCCAGTATTGATGATGACTTGTAAAGTAGTCAAAGGTCTTCTTGGAAATACTTAAGCATTATCAAGGCAAATACCTTTCAGTTCAGGCACCGCAGGCTAGATCGGAAGTGGCAAGAGTCAGTGAAAACAGCTTTATTGCATGAAAGCAACCTGTATTTTCTTTCATTATAATCTAGTGTTCTAAATACTACTGTCTTTTAAGGCTTAATTAACGAGTCAATAAATCAGAAGTTTTTATGGTATCCAGAAAAGGATTATGTGTTTTGTTTTTTGTGTTTTTATGATTAAGACAGAAATTGATGGTAAACATGACAATAATTGAGAAAGTATCTTAGCTAATCTGATGTGTCTTTAAAAACAGAAAAGCCATGAGTGTTTCAAAAATTGATAAAGAAAGGCTCATCTTTGGGGGGCAGTTTCTGTGGCTGTAGGATTGAGTTATTGCGAGTCAGCAGTTTGGTGGATTGAACATACGTTACTCTGTCCCTCTTGGAGCATGGTTGCAGTGATGGTGAACTAGAGATGGGAGACGCCAGCACACTTTTGGAGGATGAAATCAGGCAGACCTGTGGCAACTTAGTGTAGTGGAGAAAGGTGCTACCAAGTGCCCTTAAAGGAGATTGGGAACAGAAACTAGGAGGAAATGGCCAATTTATCTCCCAGAATTCCCGAAGTGCTCTGGAATTAGAGGCTCTGAAACAGGGCATGAGACTGGGAAGAAAGGGCTTGATTGAAAATCTAAAAGGAACGAGACTCACAGTTCAGTTCTCCCACTCCATATAGCAAGAGGAAGTCCTGAATATTTTGTCTTTGGAGAAATCAAGGTAAATTAGCAGCTCTGGATTTGAGGATAACAGGGAGGAAAAAAGAGGGTAAGGGTGAAATGCTCAACTGAAAACAGTAATTTAATGAAATTGTGCATACCAAACGGTGAGACCTGGTGTTCTTTTTAACTCATCCCCAATCCTAGGGTAGCCAGGTAATCACCAACCTGGGCAGGATATTGAAGGACTCATCTCTGGGCAAAATGAATGACCCAGGGTTGGGGGGGAAGACTTATATATACTGATATTTTCTCCCACAGTGAGAAAACGTACTACCCATTCTTCCTATGGTGAGCCCACAACTAGTCAACCACCCTACTCTTTCTGTTCTATGAACATGGAACTTACAACTAGTTTTTTAGTGTGTGTGCACACTCAATCATGTCTGGCTCTTTGCCACCACATGGACTGTACCTAGGCTCCTCTGTCAATGGAATTTTTCAGGCAAGAATACTGGAGCGGATTGCCATTTAAAGTCAGTGAATATGAGATGTTTGAAGAAACCGTTCAGCAATGAAAAGGCAGGAACCAGAACAAGTGAGAAAAAAAAATCATGGAGGAAACATAAATGTAAAATAAGGGAATGGAAATAATCAAAACCAATCCACCCGTAACTAATGAAATAGGAACAGGACTATAAAGTAATAATTAGACAATAAGAGATAGGTCTTAATTAAAAGTAAGATGGCAACAATCATTTGAAGGACCAGAACAAAAAGTAGAAATAAGGAGGAAAAAGGAGATAGAAAAAGGAGGAAAAAATAGTTAGTCAGTTGATCACATGTTACATCATTTTAATAAGAGTTCCAGAGAGACTACAGAAATAAAAAAGAAAATGAAAATTAAGCAAAAAATTTTTAAAAAGAGAGATTATAGGGAAAAGTAAAGGAGAAGAAATTCCCAAAGACATATTGCAAGCTGTTTTCCCAGAACTGGAAGACATACATATGTAGATTGAAAGAGTTCACAAGGTAGCCAGGTGAATAAATGAAAAAAGATCCACACAGTGAGTGTGTATAAGACATAACACTGAACGTTTTTAGAATACTAATGAAAATGGGACTAAGCTAAATCCTGTCTGGGGTTGGGGGAACAGATCACATACAAAAAAAATGGGAATTGGAATGGCAGCTAAGAAACAATGGATTCATTCTTTCAGAATTCTGAGGAAAATTATTTTCCATCTGGAATTTCAAACTATCAAGTGGGAGATATAATATGGATATTTTGTTCATGTGAAATGTCTCAGAAGTTTATTTTCTATGCATCTTTTTATAGGCAGTTATGGATCGATAGTAAAATGTGGGTGTCACTGAAGAAATAATAATACACAGTCTTCTGGAAACAGAGTCAAACACAGGAGGATTCCAGGATGACAGTGACACTTCAGGGTGGCAGTGGTGCAGCAGGCCTGGAGAGAAGCCAGTCCAGCTCAGAACAGGAGGAAGATCTACTTCAGCAGCCAGCGTCCAAATGAAAACAAAAACAGAACCGACAGACGCTCTGGTGCATCGGACCAAGCATGGGGTATTCCTCAGTGGGACTTTTCCATTTCCTATGGAGCATTTGGTATAAATTATTGATTCATAAGACCTATAAAGTGGGGAAAGTAAAGGGCAGTTATAAACTCCAGAAAAAATTAAATGGTCTTACAAGAAAAAGCACATGGAGTGAGATTTATTTTGACTTTGGGTAACAGTTCATGGATGAGCATTTCATGTGGGTTGATGTCTCTGCTCCATGCAGCGCTTCAGGAGCCCAGGTTCCTTCCGCCTTGTGACTGCCATCCTCTAAACCTTAGAATCTAAGACATTGTCCTCACTGGTGTGAGTGGTTAGCGCTTGATTGCAGGCTATGTGCACTCCAGCTCACAGGAATGGGAAATAGCAATGATGGGCAAAGGTTTAAAGTTCAAGCCTGCAAGTGGCAGAGATCACTTTCCCTCATATTCCAGTGGCAAAAATTTAATCACATGGCTACACCTAGGGAAAATATTCAAAATATTTCATAACTGGTAGCCCATCAGAACTTAACTTCTAATACGGAGTGAGAACTGCTTTAAAAGCTCCCTCCTGACCAGTCAGAATGGCTGCAATCCAAAAATCTACAAGCAATAAATGCTAGAGAGGATGTGGAGAAAAGGGAACCCTCTCACACTGTTGGTGGGAATGCAAACTAGTACAGCCACTGTGGAAAACAGTGTGGAGATTCCTTAAAAAACTGCAAATAGACCTGCCATATGACCCAGCAATCCCACTGCTGGGCATACACACCGAGGAAACCAGAATTGAAAGAGCCACCTGTACCCCAATGTTCATCGCTGCATTGTTTACAATAGCCAGGACATGGAAGGAACCTAGATGCCCATCAACTGACGAATGGATAAGAAAGCTGTGGTACATATACACAATGGAATATTACTCAGCATTAAAAAAAAATTCATTTGAAGCAGTTCTACTCAGGTGGATGGAACTGGAGCCTATTATCCAGAGTGAAGTAAGCCAGAAGCAAAAACAACAATACAGTATACTAACGCATATATATGGAATTTAGAAAGATGGTAACGAGAACCCAGCATGCAAGACAGCAAAAGGAACGCAGACGTATAGAACAGACTTGTGGACTCTGTGGATGAGGGCAGGGGTGGGATGATTTGGGAGAATGGCATTGAAACATGTTAAGTATCATATGTGAAATCAATCGCCAGCCCAGGATTGTTGCTCGGGGCTGGTGCACCGAGATTTCCCGGGGGGAGGGAGGAGGGAGGGGGGTTCTGGAGGGGGAACATATGTACACCCATGGCGATATCATGTCATTGTATGGCAAAAACAATAAAAAAGAATAAATCTACTGGGAGGGGGAAGGAAAAAAAAAATAAAAGCTCCCTCCTGTATCAGACATTAGCCTTTTGTTTGCTGGATAATGGGGACAGGAGAGGGTCCCTGGAAGGGCCTAAGAGAAGCTCAGGTAGCAGTCACTTACCAGCTGGTGTGGAAGTATTTTAATAGTGACTGGTGCAATGTACTGAGACACCTACCTTATTAACCCTGACCATACGTACTACCAGAGAGGTTGGGGAAAAATATTGACTTCGCTCTATCATAGGAGTCTGAGAAAGGATAAGCTAATAAGACATTGGTAATTTTATTAATTACTAAATGAAAGTCAAAAATAAATCAAGAAATATCAATTAAGCATATTGTTTAGGAATATAAAATTAAATATCAAAAGAGAAATAATTAAATATTTTTAGAGTAGATTGCTTTTGGCAAGTTAGTTTGGGGGTGAGTGGAGATGTAAGGGAGGTTACTGCTGTGTTTTCATTTTAAGACTGGTAGTAATTTGCGTGAGCTATATTGACAAAGCTAGTAAGAAAAAACACTAATCCAGTGCTAATAAGTACATTAGAGAATGATATACATGGAATCCGGAGCTTTTAAAAATATACATTGAAAGTTAGGAAACATTGTTTCAAAGTTAGACTCCTCCCTCAGGACTGACTCCAGTCCTCTGGAATCACTATTGTGTCTCACAATCATTTGAGGGAGCTTTAAAAAAGTTCAGATAACTCCCGCCTTCCTGAGATTCTGGCTTCTTTGGCTTTGGGTGGGCCCCAGGGGATCCGTAACTTTACAAAGAGCCCCAGATGCTTCTATAGAGAGGGCTAATGCCCAGCCAAGTAGTTTAAATACCCTTGCTTCTGCTGCTTCAGTGTTTCTTCTTTTCTTCCTATCCTCTCTCACTGCTTTTGCTTCAGTCTGATCTTCTGTCTCTCAACTCTGAACCAATGTGATCTGTTTGGGGTCAGAAGAGTAGGAGAACAGAAAGAAGAGACATGAGAGAGGTCATTTGGATAACTGAATAGTGTGAGTGGCTGCACAGAAAGCCAATATTGTGTCCTTTTGTTTTGCAGAAACAAATTGATGGTCTTATCTTGCATTTCTGATGGAGTAATTTTAGAGCTCAAGTAAATTTGAACCTAATGACATTTTGTTATTTCCTTACATTTGGTATTACATCTGGTGGTTAAATTCACTGCATCTTTAGGTTGCCTTCAAGTTCTTTTATCTCCCTGGGTTTGGCCCCTGATGGTCCCAGCTGTGGTTGACCAGATGTTCACCACTAGCACCTGGGATCACCAACAGTTTCTATAACTCTCTAGTTTTCTGTGAGGGAATTCTTAGAAAGAGATTAGCAAGCAACCGATGAAGGAATTTCAGAATGATACAATTTCCCAAGGTTAGAGGTCTTGTTGAACTAGACTTTGATCACAAGAGATTTTGTATTCCTTAAAGGAGAAATGTTTGTTGTGTGGATGAGAAAGTTTAGACCTCAGGGAAGAACTTCTTTTTAATCTAACTTTTGATTTTTTTTATTATCAGTTATTACAGGCATAGTTACTTTTCCCAGCCCCATTCCCTGCCTCCGTAGATTCAGCTGCTCTTGTGAGTCAGACGTCGGAGATCTGCTTGTGACCGTTTTGCATCAGGCCAGTGCCCCGCACCATGCAGTGGAGGCCTTGCCTCTCGCAGCATGTCCAGGGTATAAGGAGCTGTCTCAGCCGGTTTCTGAGCAAGTACTTCAAATTTAATACATTTGTACGCTGGGGTCAGAGTGTGACCTTTAAGGTGAGGGATTGATTCGTCCCATCAATCAATCTTATTTAGAGCTTGCCCACTTAGTGCAAGTCTGTTCTAGGTCAGTGCATCTCACACTTCACCGTGCACGCACATATCACTCTGGATGACATTTCATTGCAGATTCCAGTTCAGTTGCTCTCAGGTGGGACCAGAGATTCTGCATTTCCATCAGGCTCCCAGGAGATGCTGTTGGTTCTCAGACCACACTTAAAGAAATAAGGTTCTGGTTCCCGGTTCTTAATTCTGGGTGCTTTGTGGGATCACCTAGGGGCTTCTAGGGCCTATCTCTACAGTGTTTCTGATACCATTAGTCTAGGGTGGAGCCCATATATGATATATATATATACATATATATATATGCATATATATGTGTGTGTGTACATATATTTTAAGCTTCCTGAGTAACACTAACATGCAGATAGGATTAAGAACCACTGTTTCAAGCTCTGCACACTTGCTGTGACTCACGGGTAAAGATCTTCATGTGTAGACTTTGTAGCAATTTAGGAAGTATCCATAGCATATATGCATGAAGGCACCTACTTTGTGGGCTTCTCGGGTGGCACTAGGGTTAAAGAATCTGCCTGCCAGTGTCCAAGATGCAAGAGATGTGGGTTTGATCCCTGAGTCAGGAAGAGCCCCTGGAGAAGGAAATGACGACCTACCCCAGTATTCTTGCCCGGAAAATCCTATGGACAGAGGAGCCTGGTGGGCTACAGTCCAAGGGGTTGGAAAGAGTCAGACATGACTGAGTGCACATGCACACACAGATGACCAAAGGTGGCTATCAGAGGGGACACACCTAAGAAGAAAAAAGGAGCCTTTTCACTAAAGCCCGTATGTCACCTAACAGGAAAAATATTTAAAGTGATGAACAGATACAAAGTTAGTATCTTTCCCTTTTTTTTTCTTCCCAAGGGATCCTTCTGTCTTCTACATCCTTTCACTAAGAGATCCTGGGAAAATTAAATTAGAAACTTTTTGAAGCTTTGTTTTCTCTGGGGAAGGCTATACATTTACTTCCTATGTATATGTTTTGTTGTTATTTAGTCATTAAATCTTTACAGCTCTTTGCAATCCATGGCCTGTAGCCTGCCCAGCTTCTCTGTCCATGGGATTTCCCAGGTGAGAATACTGGAGTGGGTTGCCATTTCCGATTCCAGGGGATCTTCCCAACCTAGGGACTGAAGCCACATCTCTTGCATGAGCAGATGGATTCTTTACTACAAAACTACCTGGGAAGCCCATGTATATTTTACCTATAAATATATGTATTTGCAAAGTTTCCACATGGCCAGAATTCTAGTCCTTATTCTTTGCCAAATACTTAGGAAAATTTAGACTATCTCCTATACTTTGTCTTAACTTGTCCTAAACTTTGAGTGACTTAACCATCCTGGTGAAGAAACAGTTGTTACTCTCAGGATTTTCCAGTGCTGATGGCAATGGATGACTTGATCTGCTCAAAAATCATAGGTTTTAGTTCAGTTCAGATGTTACTTGTTTTGTTATTCTTACAAGAATGATCCTAGAAGCAGATGACACAGTTTTCTGTATATTAAAGTTATATAAATTACAATTTCTTGGTAAACAATAAGCATTAAAACCAGTGGATAAAAATTAAATATAATTGTGTGGCTAAGAAATTGCAATCCTCTCTTCCACCTCCCTACCATTCAGTCAAAAATAGGGTTTTGATTTTTATTTCCTTAACATGAACTTGTCTGCTTCTTAGACTCTGACTTGGGTCAGACCCTCCTTACTTCTCATTCATGTTAATTTCCTTACTGGAACTCCCTGCACTCTTATACCTCACAGCCGTTCTGCCAGAGTCCTCATTTGTGGAGGTAAATCTATGGCTGAGGATAGAGCCTGAATTTCTGGGGTGTCTTGTAGAGCTGTCTGACCTGGCCCTACATTTTCTCCACCCTCATCACCTGTCACTTCCCTGGACAGTAGTTTTTCTCCTTCCTTAGCTGAGCTCAAGGACAGGGGAGAAGATATTGGAGGTTTGAAGGAAGATAGAGGTATGGAAGAGTGGTCTAGGATGGGGAAGCGTAGATGGCCCCAGAACAGGAACTGTGATCTCTGGGCAGCATGACGTTCCCTGAGGTAGGTGATGACAGGTGTAAAGTGAGCCCAGCTGGCATGGGCTACAGAGGGTACAGGTGTGGGGAAGGTGGAACCTCGCATCTTGCATCCTGACTAGGCCATTCCACTTCTTGTCTCTTGCTTTTGCACATGGTAAGTCCTCCATCTAAAACAATTCCTTGTCTTTGCCTGCCTGGGAAAAAGCATCTCTTCCCTTAAAAAGCCCTGCTGGTAATTTTGTCCTCTTTCCAGGCATTATCCCTTTACCCCCATGATATTGGTCATCCTCCTCCATCCTGTCGCCACTATTCCATCATCCAGCCGCTATACTGCACCACCACACCACAGCTAGCCTTCACAGATGTCTCTACTAGATTGTTGACTTAGTGAGGACAAGGACGTGATCTTTGAATGTCCAGTTTATACCACAGGACCCAGCAAATAGTGGACACATACAATAAATGCTGGATGAATTTACAAGGTTTCTCTATAAAGTGTCGAGACTCTGTTCTTGCTGGATTGGAGGTTTGAAAGTAAATTCCACTCAGTAGCACATGACACAAACAACTGTGTTGCTCTAAGTTTTAGTCTGATCTACCCCTACCACATATCCAAGTTAACAGACCTTTCCAAATATAGACATATCTGTGCATGTGTGTATATATGCGTGTTGGGCTTCCCTGGTAGCTTAGTCAGTAAAGAATCCGCCTGCAGTGCAGGAGACTGAAGTTTGATCCCTGGATCGGGCAGATCCCCTGGAGAAGGAAATGGCAACCCACTGCAGTATTCTTGCATGGAAAGTCCCATGGATAGAGGAGCCTGGTGGGCTACAGTCCGTGGGGTCACAAGAGTTGGACACAACTGAATGACTAAACCACTACATAGATGTATACTTATGCACATGAAAATGGAGGGAAGTTAAAGAAAAACCAGAGAGTATAAATATTAAATATCCAGGATAATGGATGTCATAGACACTGCACACAGTGTGCGTGGTTTATCTGTTCTCTTTCAGGTGGGCCTCCTCGACTGGTAGGAAACAGGTTGAAACCTTAGGGCCGGTATTAAACACATAGATGATTTCAGGTTGTCTTGAAGTTATAAGACTCTAATTTTGAAAAGGTTTTTCCCAATCATGTAGAAACATATGGAGATCTTAACTGTCATTTCATGTCATTTACAAATGAATAAAACCCAGAGAGAAATTAAGGGATACTTTATTTCGGAGGTTACAGTTTTACATTTTTCCTTAGGAGTGAGGGGACTTAGTTCTGTTGTGATGTGTCATTAAAGGGCTGTGGCGTCAGAGTCTCCCCAATTCGCTAAGCTTTAGTTTCCTCATGTATAAAATATGAGATTTAGTCTCAATTATTACCAAGGTCATTTTGAATCATCTGTGATTCTGGAAAGTTATAAAACACATCCTGTATCCATGGAGAGGAAAGTTGATTGGTGACTCCAAAAATAGACCAATTTTCTCCTTCTTCATAACATTGATGCGCTCTCATTGAGGAAATCACTCTGTGTATATTGCCTTAATCAACCAATTTCTCGACTTTTTTTTTTCTTATTGCCAGAAGCTCAAAAGTGAATGAGACACTGTCTTAAGAAACACCAAACAAATAGCTCTTGTCTCTTGTTTTAAATATAGAACTGAATTATTGTGCTCTTTTGCATTTCTGTTGTAGGTATTCAGAAAGCAGAAGGTGGTGATTTGGTAAATTTGGAAGCTGTTTCACATCAGTTCTTGCTGTCTTTTGTGTTTGTGTGAGAACCCCATTCAAAACATGTCTTACTTCTTCTCTGAAAATATACTTTCCTTCATTTTTTGCCTTTCTGCTGGCAACAAGTCCACATCTATAAATACTTCCAGATGTTGTCAAGATCCTTAGGTAACAATTACTTTCCTCTATTAACATATAGTTAATCTAGTGAGGTATCGTTCCATTTTATTCCTCAGCCCCTTCATTTCTCCAATGTATGGCACCATCAGCCTGTCCCTCTGTAGTGATGTCCTAAGGGGTCCTCCTCCAGTCACTCTGAGGTTGCAAGGTCTGTGGCCATGCCATGCCCTTAGGCCTGTCCCCTTTCTGTAGCGTCTTGACCTGGTTGGGCCGAGTATAGTGCTGGTAGGGAGAGTCTCCCTGTCTGTCAGCATCTGTGCTGGATCCAGGCCTTTGAAGCAGAGAATCATTCATTAAATGAACATTTTAAATGCCCAGAGAGGTTACAGAAATTTCACTTTCGCTTTCCCTATTCTGTAAGACTGTGTGTCCAAAGTATCAGATCACTGACTAGCTGTGTGAGATAAAACAAGCCACATACCTTCTCTGAGCCTCAGTTGCCTTCTCTATGAAGTTTGGATTTGATCTCTAAAATGACTTGGTCTTCAAAAGAAATATTGTTTCTTTCCTGCTTTGTCACAGTCCCTCTGACCCGGAACTGACTGACGGGCAGTCAGTAGTCTTAAACATCGGTAGCTCTCAGTGCTTTCTCATGGTACTTCCTCAAACCAGGGTGTTTCTTTTTCCCACTACACAGGCATTTATGGAGGTTCTTACAGATCATTTATGACAATTTTAGTCATTTATTTTTCTATGCATATTGAGACCAGATGAACTCAACAACTCAATTTGTTTTGCCCGGGTACTTGGATAATAGCATAAAAAACAATGCATTGTTATTTTTGTAGCAATAACAAACATTTTTATCCAGCAAACATTGATGTCTTTATTAGTGATAACTGAGTTAGTTAGATACCATTCATCTCAGCTGTGGGGCAATGTTAAGAGATTGGTCCTTTGATATTTATCCATATTTCTCATCACCAGTCAAGATCTTTGTTCTTATAAGTGTTTTTGAACTGTTGAAACTAAAAGCAGCCTGTGTAAATGGGGTTAGAGAATGTTAAGTGACAGGATTAGTTTATTTATTCATCCAAGAAGTGCTTACTCCATGCCTTCTCGCTAGTCTTTAGATGGGCATTGAATGAAAGAAAGATCCTTGACCCAAAGGAGTTTATTTGATAGCAGGGAATACATATGATAATCAGTAAGCATAGTACATATTTGTTATATGATTTGTTATAAGATGGTCAGAGCTATAGAAAAATGAGAAAATTGAGCAAGAAAAGGGGATGAACTGTGATGGGGAATGGAGAGCTGGGTTGCAGTATAAATGCCATGGTCAGGAAAGGAGGCATGGTGGACAGAAAGCCTCCCAGGATGTCCATGCTCTAATCCCTGGAAACTGTAGATAGGTTAAGTTCCATGGCAAAGGGACTTTCCATGGAAAGTATTAAATTAATAATATTTAATTTAATGTTTTAATATTATTTTAATATTTAATTGAGCTTTAATTAAAGTTACAGGTTTAATTTAACTTTAATTAAAGTTAAAATACAGAGATCATCCTGGATAATCTTTTAAGGGTGGCACTTAGAGTGAGTGGTTTGAGTTACAGAGATGTGGCTGAGTTTGGAGCAATTCAAATGTGAGGGAGATATAGCCTGCCAGTGCTGGAGAGGGGCCATGTGGAAAGTGAAAAAAGGGAGTGCAGCCTTGAGGAACAGTGACTAGTGAGGAAACAGGACCTCAGTCCTGCAGCTGCAAGACCCCGAGTCTGGCCAGCAACCTGAATGAGCCTGGAAACATACTAATACTGGAGTGGGTAGCCTGTCGCTTCTCCAGTGGATCTTCCTGACCCAGAATAGAACCAGGGTCTCTTGCATTGCAGGTGGATTCTTTACAAACTGAGCTATCAGGGAAGCTTTTACTAATACCTAGAGCCTTCAAAAAGGAACGCGGCCCTGCTGATACCTTGATTTTGGCCTTGTGAGACCCTGAGCAGGGGTCCAGCAGAGCCTTGCTGTACCCAGACTTCAGACCTTCAGAACTAGGAGGTTATAAATGGATGTTGTTTTAAGCCACAGATTCTGTAGTAATTGCTCATAGCAGCAATAGAAAACTAGTACAAGGACTGAGGAAGATAGCCATAGGTATCAGGGAAGGAGTATTCCAGCAGAGAGAACAAGGAGAGCCAAGTCCCCAAGTGAAATCCATCTGGAGGGTTAGAGGGACAGCAAGTGGCCAGCGTGGCTGGAGTGGAGAGAGCACGGGATGACGAGGAGGTCAAAAAGGCAACTGGGCTGGAGGGTGGAGACTATCACGGGCTTTGACTTTTATTCCCAGTGACCTAGGGAGTCCTTGGAGCGTTTAGATCAGAAAGTAATGTGTCAACTTAATTTTTAAAAGGATCATGTTGACTGCTCTGAAAATGAACTGTAGGGGAGAAGCTGGAGATCAACTAGGAAGTGACAGCAACAGTTCTGGTGCAAGGTGGTGGTAGCTTCAACCAGTGGTAGTGGAGGTGATGAGAGGTAGCCAAATTCTAGATATATTTTGAAGATAAAGTCTACTTTTTTGTGACTTAGATGTGGGATATGAGAGAGAGAAGAGTCAGGGATGATTGTCTCATTTGGGACCTGAACAACTGGAAAGATGCAGTTGCAGTCAACCAAGATGTGGAAAGCTGTGGGCGGAGGAGATTTGTGATGAGGGAGAATTGGAATTCAGTTTGGACATAGCAACTGTGTCTGTCAGATAGCCATTTGGAGAGGCAGAGCAGTGGTGCCCAAACATGTCCAAATCCTAATCTCCAGATCTGTGACCATGCAACCTTGGGTAGCAAGAGGGATGTGATTAAGGACCTAGAGGTGGAGAGATTATCCTGGATTATCCAATGGGCCCCACCTAATCACATGAGTTTTAAAAGTGGAGAACCTTTCCTTTGGTGGCCAGAGGGAGATGTGATTCTGGAAGGATCAGATCATCAGAGAGATTCAGTGTGGCTGGCTTTGAAGACAGGAAGGGGGCAGTGGGCCAGGGAATGTAGGTGGCCTCTAGAAATCGGAAGAAGTAAAGAAACAAATCTTCCCTAAGAGTCTTGAGAAAGGAACAGCCCTGCTGACATCGGATTTTACCCCAGTGAAACCCATATCTGACCTGCAGACCCATCAGATAATACTTGTGTTGTCCTAAGGCTCGATTTGTGACAGTTAGTTACAACAGCTGTAGAAAACTAATACACAGAGGATGCAGTTGGACCTGAATCTGGAGAGGAGGGGAGGAAGGTCTGGAAGTGTACAGATGGTATTTAAAGGCCTGGGGCTGAAGGAGATTGCCAATAAAATGCCCTCTTCTCTTTTTTCTCTCTGCTTAAAGCATTGAGCCCTTGGCATTCCCCATCAAGAGATCAGGGAGGAAGAAGGAAACAGCAGAGCACACTGAGAATAATCAGCCAAGGAGATGGGGGCAGACAAAGACAGGGTGGTGTCTTGGAGGGCAAGTGAAGAAGCATACCAAGGAAGAGGGAGTGATTGTGAGAGATGCTGCTGATGGATTACATAAGATGAAGAATGAGGCAATGCTAATGAAGAATTTGCTGAAGAGGAGAGCAGAGACAAGGGGTGGCTGCTGTCAGGAAAAGTGCCACCAAGAGAACTTTCTTTGCGTTTATTTTTTTTAGAGGTAGCATTAAGGGCATTTTTGTATGCTGATGGGAGCTAAGAATTGCTGAGGAAATGTCCTTGGGTGGGCAGTAAGGATGGTATGTTTGTAGGGCATGAGCTGATATCTACTTTGGTAGGAGATTGGTGAGTTGCAGGTGGAGGGCGGGTGAATGTGGTGGAAGTGTGTCGACCTTCTCTTCTGATGCCCCCATCTTCTTAGTGGAATAGGAAAGCAAATGAGAAGGAGGATGGAGAAGGTGGTTTGGGGGATTTAACAAAGCAGGGATATGTAGTAGGATTACTTGGAAGCATTAAAAGCCCATAAGAAATTTATGATCATGAATTGAAAGGAGTAAATATCTCCATACACCTTTGAGAAAAGTGCCACCTAATACTAGATACCTCTTCTCTTTTGTTTTTTAAAGCCAAAAATTAAAGGACAACATAAAATACAATTATGCAAGAAAAGCCCAATATTATTTTCTTAACCATTTCTATCACTTTCTAGAAGATAACTTGCCTTATAGGGTTATTAAATTGTTGAACATAAATCATATTTTACTAACTCAAATTTAAGTGAATCTTAAACTGGGTTCTTCTAAGTAATAAAACCTGGACAAGGCTTTATGGGACAATTAGTTTATATTGAGTAGTAATACCAAAGAAAAGGATTGGCCCCTGGAAAGAGTTAATAGGAAAGAAAGGAAACTGGAGCCAAGGTGTGTTCAGCAACTTGGTCACCACTATGGGATAGCTGGGACTTGATCCTATAGGTGACCCTCCAGGAACATGCCTTAGAATTGTCTGATGGAGGAAAGAGTAGGGCAGGGGTAATTCATTCATTTTTCATCCACTTGCTCCCATCCCCTGTTGATCATGGATTGCTTCATGGAGTCTGAAGTCCATCACAGGGCTCTGTGTGTGTCAGAAAGCTCAGTGGGTTCCTGCAGGTGATGGGAGTTTAGCTTGACAGCAGGATTCCCAGCACCAGATGGAAGGAGTCTTTACTTATTGAATACATGGTTTTTTCATAATTCATCTTCTTCTTCACTTTTTTCCATGCCGTGTGGCTCATCTCACGCAATTAAGCTACTTACTTAAGTGAGGAGCTGCTGAGGCCTTGGGGGTTCACCGATGGGAGGAGATGCAGCCCCTCCCTCGAGTCTCCCAGGTCCCCCGGGAGCTTCCCCAATTCTTTTTATTCTCCACATAATGTTGTGGTCCATTGGAATCCTTAAACAGAAGAGTAACATGCTGTGGTTTCTCTTTTAGAAGCAAATGGGGAGTCTATCAAATGGTCATTTGATAGACTGACAGACCCACCCCAAACTTGATATAAAACAATCATCTGTTGCATCTCGTGGTTTCTGTGGGTCAGGAATTTTGATTCTGGTTGGCTGTGGGTCAGGAATTTTGATTCTGGTTGGCTGTGTGGCCTGTCTCCATTCAATTCAGAATCAGGCCAGAAGGCTCCAAGGCTGGGGTGGCATTGTCTTAAGGCTGGCTTGCTTACTGGTGCCTGGTCTGAGACACCTGGGCTCCTCAGATGTGTCCTTCCCTCTGTGTGACCTCTCCACGTGGATTCTCCAGCATGGAGGCACCAAAGGTCCCAGACTTGTTACATGGCCCCCTGGAGCTCCCAAGGAACATGGCTCAAGAGAGGAGGGTCCAGAGGAAAGCTGTGTCACCTTTTATAACCAGTCTTGGAAGTCACATAGAATCACTTGTGCCTGGTCACAGGCCTGCCCAGATTCAAGAGGAGGGTTCACAGTCATAACGCTTGATGGAGGCATGTCCGCACCACCGTGTAAGGGATCCCTGTCGGGTGAAAGGAAAATAAAATCTCATGGGCAGTGTTACTGCGGCAGTGACTGATGATGTTTATTGAGGGCTCACAGTGCTCCAGGCATTGTGTTAAGTGCTGGATGTGTTACATTATTTACCTTCTAGTAGGTGGAATTTGTTTTTTTTTTTATAATTTTGTTTCTTTTTGGTCTTCATTGCTGTGCACAGGCTTTCTCTAATCGTGGATAGCAGGGACTGCCCTCTAGTTGTGGTGCACGGGCTTCTCCTTGCAGTGGCTTCTCTAGTTTCAGAACACAGGCTCTAGGCGAGCAGGCTTCGGTCGCTGCAGCTCGTGGGCTCTAGAGCACAGGCTCAGTGCTTGTGGCGCACAGACTTGGTTGCTCCACAGCATGTGGATTCTTCCCGAACCGGTGTCCCCTGCATTGGCAGGCAGAGTCTTAACCACTGGACCACCAGGGAAGTCCCTTTGCCCCCTTTTTACAGGGAAACAGGGAGACTCGGTGAGGTTACATGACTGGTGTAAACTCACAGAGGAGTTCTGAATTCAGTGATGAAAGGGCTGATGATGGTGAGGAGGAGGTGGGGGCTTTTCTTCCAGAGGGAAACAGAACCCCGGGTCCCTTTCTGACTCCTTCAGCAGCGCCTGGCAGTTTCCCCACCCTTATCCCCTCCCTCTTCTTTCCTCCAGTATATTTCCAGAATATTTCCATCTCATTCAATTAAATTTCAGTGATGTTGTCCTGTACCATTTTTCACTATTGTGCACAGAGATCATTTCAGTTATGCTTTGAGTCTGTAGCTTGATCAGGAAACAGAAGTATTACAAAAAGGCACCTGAATTTATTTTAGAAAACTTTCTAGACCATAAACTATTGGTATGTTGGAAACTTTTGTATGTAAAAAGGACACATTTCCTTATACTGGTGAATCTCAAGCTTTTTTTACACCAGGGTCAGTGATTTTCAAAGGGGATTCCCTGTCTGGCTAGCGAGGGCACCAGTGTCCTTTGTAAATGCTCTCCTCCCTTCCGCTGCTCCTGTCTGCCTCTGAGAATGGCAGGCCTGTCACAGAAAGGCAGTGGCTCTGAATCCTGTTCATTTGAAACCTCATTAATGAGCATCTGATAGACACTGTCTCTCGGTGTGTGTTTCATGAATGAATTCCATTTGTGTAAAACCTCCCAAACTGCTGATTCGATGAGTCTGTTGTTTTCTTCTGCATCTAAGCTTCCAGTTTTTAGAAGTTATTAATAGAAACATATTTCTATCTTTGGGCACCTAGGTGCCTAAAAGAAATAGAAGATAATTTGTTGTTTTGGCTTCACAGTGCCAATCTAAATATCTTTAGAGGCAGTAGAAACATACTCTTTGTTGAATTCATATTGCCATTTAGAAAAGCTCTTCAGGTTCTTCTCAAGATGACCCATTCATTTGTTCAATAAATATTGATTATCAACTAAGTGCCAGACACTGGGGGACCCTGCAACAGTGAAAAGAACAGACAAAAATCATCTCCCCTCATGGGGCTTACTTTCTAATGGTGGAGACAGTAAATATAGAACATGTATAATTTGTCAGATGGTAAGAAATGCTGTAGAGGGAAATCAGTCCAGAGAAGGAAAATGGAAGTGTTAGATTATGTCACTCAACACAGCTGTGTTCCCAGGACTTCCCGCCTTCTCCAAGTAGATGCCAGCATCCTGACAGTGGCCCAGAAGGCTCTGCCAGACCTGCCCCTCATCTCCCTGACCTCAGACCCTCTCAGTTCTCGGCCACACTCATCTCCTTGCTCTTCCTCGGGCGTCGGCTTTGTTCTTGCTCATTCATTTCTCTCTGGGTCACCACCTTCCTCCTGGTGACCATGAGACTAAGTCCTTATCTCTTTGCCCAGATGTCACCTTCTCAGTGGTGCCTTTGCAACTTACCATCTTATTTTAAATTCCAGTCGTTATCTACTGCTAGCCTCCTTTCCTCTCTAGGAGGTCATCGCCAAGCAGAGGAGGTAACCAGCTGCCACCAGTTGGGCACAACCTTTGGCAGAGCAGCATCACCAGCTTTCGCATTGGAGAGTCATCTCAGTCCTTAAGTGTCATTGGGAGAGTCTCTGCAGAGGCCCTGCCTGTGGTAGCATCATGGGACTCTCCCCAGCCTCTTCAGGAGCATGACTGAACCTGCGCTTCATCGGTGGGAATTCCCAGGATGGCATTTGCCTTGGTCACACCGGGGGATGGTATCTCTTATGGGTTGGATGTGGTCCAGGGCCCTCTTTCAGATGGATTATTTCTGCCCTGTGATTTTTGACTTGGTATGTATGGTATGTTTAGTCTACTTCTTCTCCTTGGCAAGGCCATTCTTGTTTTCTTTCTTTGGGAAAGATTTCTCTCTCTCATTGCCCTCTGAGACTACCTCATCTGAGTTCTCTCAACTTTCAGTTTCACTGACTATGCTGACCTTTCGTGTATTTCTTGCTTTTGTTCAGAAACCGAAACTGCATCTCATACATAGCTGGTCTGTATCTGCCTCATTCCCATCTTATTAAAAACTTTGCTTTTTTTCCTCCTGTCTCCACCACTTCCTGGCCTTATAGCATTAAAAGGAACATGCCTGCTTCCACAGGCAGAGTTCCAGAGTCTGTGATTTTCATGACATAATAAATAAAATTTAAAATGAAGTCATCACAGGTGGGGTCCTCTGGGAAGCCGACCACAAAGTGGAGTTGAACACTCAGGATGTTTATCAGCCCTTTGAAGGATGGGAAAGAAACAAGAAGGCAGGCCCAGCGGCAGCCTCAGCAGCCCCTCGAGGAGCGCTGGGGCTAAAGTGGCCCTTCAGAGTTGGCTTGACTTGGGCTGAGATGAACAGGCCTTTTCTGCTCGAGCATCCCTCAGTGAGTACATAATGACAACCTTGGGAAAGTGCATCGCCTTGGGTAGGAGGATCTCTGTGGCTGAGGCCATCCCCACAGTGGCCACAGGGACCTCACCGATGGCATCTGGGAAGTGCTGCCTTCTTCCTCCTCGTTTATGGAGCTAGGTTCCAAGATAGGACACAGTGGCTCAGTTAAGAGGTAACCTCATCACCAGTTTCATTTGGATGCTTTCACCATTGAAAGCAAAGGATGCTAGAGTCTGAAGAGGCACTCGAGATCCTCTCTCCAGTCCTGGTGTTTTAACTGTTAGAGAAATGGAGTCACAAAGGAGAGGAAATCCCAGTTTGGCTTCCTTAGAAACAGACCCCAAGACAAGGACTTGAGAGTAAGTGGTTTCTCTGAGGGGTTTCTCCCAGGAATGTCAGCAGGGAAGTGGGCAAGTGGGCCAGGGCAGAGAAGAAGCCTTCAATAAAGGTGAGTTTTGAAAGAATTACTGCTGTGGGTACCTGGAGCTCAATCCCTCGAGGGAACTCGGTGAGTTGTCCTCCCCAAAGAGCAAGGGAGCAGGGAGATTTGCCCTTGACTCAGAGCTGTTTCCTGGAGGCATTAGCTGCCCTGCATATACAGCTCACTCCCTGAGCTGGCCCAGCCTGCACCCAGAACCCTGGTCCAAGCCCAGGCTCCCATAAGGCAGCCAGCAGAGTGGAGAGGGGAACCTCACAGACCAGAAAGAATGGGGACAACGATGCTGTCTTCCACAAGGCATCACCCCCAGTTGTGACCAGAACTCAGGGGTCCTGCCTACCAGCCAGTCCCTTGATATTGAGTACTGAACATCTTCCTACACTGTGCCCACACCCATTCTGGGTAGCCTGGTGAGGAGGGTGAGGCTGTGGAAAATACAAGGGAGATGGTCCCTCTTGCAGACACATATATGTATTTAGCCCTTCTCAAAAAGAGGGAGTATCTCCCTTGCACTTTTCACAGCCTCACCCTCCTCACCAGACTACCCAGAATGGGAAGATGACAGGGCACTGAGAGCTGTGCCCTGCATGTGTCCGTGCCAAGCGAGGTGCTACTCTGAAGGGGGCTTTGTGTTCTGTTTTGTTTGGGGGAGCTTGAGTCTGGAACAGTGTCTCAGGGAAGGTCTGAACAGGAATTAATGTGACCTGAGAGGCTGAATAGCGCACTGGTTAAGAGCTGGGGGGCCCTTGAGGTGGGCCATCTAGTTTTTCATCCCACTTCCATCACTGTGGCCATTGGACGGTGGGCTCCTCTGTACAGTAGGGCCATGCTAGAATCTGAGTCACACGGGCATTGAGCGCAGTCAGTGAAGGAGTTGATGTGAAAACATATAACTGAGAGCCAGCCACGGAGAAGGAATTTGGTGAACATGAGCTGTGGTCTCGATGATAGTTGACACAGGAGGATGGAAAGGCAAGGTCGTGTGGGAGAATGATTAGGGCATGAGATTCTAGAAGCAAGAGGAGAATGCTGTGAAGCGAACCTTCTGGGATGCTGGGGAGGTGACGGGGAAAGCTTTCTGAAGTCGAGAAGGGCCTCCCACTCAGACCGAGTTCTCATGGGAGCCTCGGTCCCATCAAAGCAAAAGTTTAAGGGGAAACCCAATATGTAAAAAGTATAAACAGAGCTGCTTGTTTGAAGGTGGAGTGGGGAACTGGGGTCCTATCTCTTCCCCTTCTCCCTCTACCCACAGCCCCTGAGGGAATTCTGAGAAACCCTAAAGCTGCAAGAACAAAAACAATTTCTACAGAAATAATTTTAAAAGCTACTGTAACACCTCATTTGTTCTGTATTGAGTTTGTTTTCCAGAAAAAAACGTTTTTTTAGAAATTCGTCTTGGATGAAATTTTCCTGAAGTGTGTTACTTTTTTGCCTTCTTAACAAGGCTGGATGAAAACCTTTTAATCTGTTCTTGATGACTTCTGATTATAGTAATGAACATTTAGTTACGGGTCTGTGCTTTAATGTGGTGATTTCCAACCTCAGAGGTTCTAAAGAGTTAGGATTGTTTACTTGTGCTGTGCTTTTCAAGTTGTTAAAAGAAGCAGTATGTCATCAGGGGAAGGTCCTGGACTTGGAAGCTAGGCTGTCCAAGTTTACGTTTCAGCCTTGCATCTTCTTAGCCTCAATTTCTTCTTCTGTAAATTGGGAATAATAATCATACTCCAGAGGGTTATTGTGAGAAATACACAAGTTCTATATGTTCATTGCTTAGAATAGTGCCTGAATATAAAAAGTATCATACAAATGTTGTTATTGTTAATATATCTGTTTTTATAATTCTTCTATCTTCTCTATTGATGTAGCAAAGTGGCTTAACCTAAGGGCTCTGAAGTGGAATAATTTAATTCTTGTGACTCAGTTTATTCATCTGAAAAATGGGGCTAATAATACAAACTATTTCACAGAATTTTTGTGAAGATTAAACAGGATGAAATTGGAGAAGCCTTTAGCACAGTATATGGCACATTGTTGCATAGTCATCATTACTATAAATTATTAAGACTCTAAATGAGGGATCCTGTAACTGTAATGAAATCTAGAGCAGAAGTTTTTACTGTATTGACCCCTTAGAAAGAAGTCTTTAGAAAGTTCCTTCTTGTTACTTAATTATTTTTCAGTTAGTATAATTGTTATGTTAAGTAACAATGATCTTAAGTAATAAACATTCAATGTGTTTCTTAATATTGGAACAAGGGGTGGATGGGTGGAAGGATTAACTGTTTATGCTATAGAATATGATGTTTATTAATGAATAAGCCTCTGACTCATTACTTTTAGATGTATCTATGATGAAAGAGTTTAGTTTGGTTTAGTTAAAAGGCTGACATGGTTAGTATTCATAAAAGGGGATATTTTTAAAGGAAGATAAACTAAAGAAATGTGTTGGTGGAAATGACTAGAAGCAACTCAACATTAGGTATCAAATTTTCTGATATAGAAGAAGAGAGGCCAAGTAATAGGAAAAGCAGGCAAGCAAAGAGTGATTTTGTAGCCCTGGTGATAGTAGAATGTTCATCTCCGATAGACGCCTTGGTACTAAGCCTTTTAAGGGCTAATTTAGGTTTCTGGGCTTCCCTGGTGGCTTAGACAATAATGAGCCTGCTTGTAGTGCAGGAGACCTGAGTTCAATCCCTGGGTTGGGAAGATCCCCTGGAGAAGGGAATGGCCTCCCACTCCAGTATTCTTGCCTGGAAAATCCCACAGACAGAGGAGCCTGGTGGGCTATGGGGTCGAAAACGGTCAGACACGGCTGAGCAACTAACTCTTAGGTCTTGGAACCATGCCACTACCAAGACTAACCCATGCGTGACGGTTTTGTATAGCCAAGGTTCTATTGCATATTAAAGTGTTAAGAAAAAAGTACCCAACACTTGGGAATGAGGCCCAAGGGTGATGATTGCAGGTCCTTTCAGTGTTCTGCTGAAGTATTGGCGGACGTACACAGTCACAGATCACATGATTCTCTAGGGAACTGTATCTTTGTTGAACTTACTAATTTCCTATTGAACAGGACCCAGATTCTGTAAAGTTAGATGTTCATTGTAGATTGATAACTTGCAAAGTTTTTGTCTGATAATGAAGATAAACCTGAAATTTTGTAGTTTTATTGACCTATAGCATATTAACCAGTTACACACACACATATGAAAACAGTCTTCTTTCAGTATTCTCTTTCATTGACTATATATACATTAGGCTTTCCTGTACTCCGCTGAACTGGATGAATCATCCTGCTGTTTTAAATTAATGATTTAAATAAATTTTTGACACATGCTAAATTTATATTTTTATGAGTGATGTTTTAACTCCTTGACAGTATATCCTAACAAACTAGCTGTTAATGGGAATTTCCTTTCTTACTGTTTCCTGCTTTCTCTAACAGTTTTGTTTGCTATTTCAAAATTGACACATGTTTTACAGCTCTTTAATTCTTTGATGTAGACATTCTGTGAAGAGCAGAACCAAGTGTAGGTAGTCAAAAGCTTTAAACCTGATTTTTTAGGCTGTTTAGTTGTGAACCTAATGATTTCAGTAAGACCCACATTTCTGAGTTATGTCAGTATAAGCTAATGTAACACTTTCATAACAGTTTTCATAATGTGATGGTGCAACTAGTTGCTGTTTATTGAAGTTGTTTGAGTTTATGGAACATGACATAAAAAATTGTAGAAATGTTCCATTTAGTGTAACTACAACTACAAATTAGGTTGTGATAAAATTTAGAGAACATGTCTTTTAATAGTTACTGGGTTTTATAAAGAAATTTTTAGAAGTACATTTCTCTCCATTCTTTACTCCTCATAAAATATTCTGACAAATCTTGCATTAGAGAAGTGAGCTATTTTTTAGGGATGGGATGCCTTAGATAGGACCCCAGAGTTGGATAATAGATTGAACTTATGACTTCCCTGGTGGCTCAGATGGTAAAGACTCTGCCTGTAATGCAGGAGACCTGAGTTCAATCCCTTGGTTGGGAAGATCCCCTGGGGAAGACCATGGCAACCCTCTCCAGTATTCTCGCCTGGAGAATCCCCATGGACAGAGGAGCCTGGTGGGCTACAGTCCATGGGATCACAAAGGGTCAGCCATGACTTTACGGTCACCTGAGTCATTAAAGTTATGTGATCGTGAGGTTTTCATGAAAGATTTTTCAGATTATCCCTTCTCCTTTTCGTAGAAGCTTGCTTTCAGCTGTTTTAGATCTGCTTAACCAATATGTACTTAATATTTAATTAATATTAAATTTAATTTGAATTTAAATTGAATATTTAATTAATATTCAGTTCCTCTGGAAGGTAAGCTTCATGAGGACAAGGCCATGTCTGCTTAATTCACCTGAGTTTTCCAGGCACCTGGTATCCTGTGCCTGGTACAGGGTAGGCCTACAGCAAAGTATTTATGGGGTGACTCAATGACCACATGCTCACTTTCACTGCATCACAAAATAAGGACTGTGTTTAGACCTTGATAATAGACAGATGATTTCAAATGCTGCAAATGCTGATTGCATTTCATCCAGGGCCTTACCAAGCTAGGAGAACCATAGAGACATGGCATAATCCTTGATGTTCTTTTCTTAGTTATCTGTGCCAAACTTATTTTCTTCAGGGTTTTGTTTTAAACCAGCCTGTTTGTAAATTACCAAAATGGAGGATAAATTGGTATGAGACAGTGGAGTTTCTATCGAGGCAAACCTTTGGCTCCCAGGAGTCTTGGAAGATGACATGCATGAGAACCCAGAAAATGCTGAGAGAGCTCAGAGAATGAAACCAACTGCTTGTACACGGCGAAAGCCCCACCACCCCCAATTCGCTGTTGCTCCCTTCTTTTTCTCTCTCATCATTAGATCCTTTTCCCTTTTAACTGCCTCGGTTTCTTTTTCTGAAAATGAGTCCTTCTGGTGTCAGTTTAGTACTATGTAGGTCTCCAAGTTCAAGAAAGGTAATAAACTGCCTTTATCTGGGCACAACATGAGAGTTTCTTTGGTGTTCAAGTTTTAGCTTCTTTTTTCATAAAATGCCAAAAAATGAAGGCATTTCTTAAAATTCAGAGTATGTAGCTGTGTGTATATTGAGTATATCTATCTAAATTATCTAATAAATTTGTAATTTTTTATGTAAACAACCTTTTAAATTTTTATGGGTGAATCAAATTCTGTGTAATACAGGTTTAGGACCCTAATCCTTCCAGTTCAGTGAGATCACATCTGTAAATATAATTGTTTTTAAAGCATCTATATATTTCTATCTCTCAGAGTCATTGCTTTGGGAAACTTCTTGATTTCTTTGATTCTCCATGTCATCCATGTTTGAGCACAGTTGCTCCCAAATGTTTTGAAAGGATATTATTAATTTCCCTTTTTTCCCCCGGATTACCAAAATTACTAGAAAAATGTAACCTCTGTCCACTTGGCTCAGCTCAACTAACAGGGAGGAGATATGTGCCACTCCTCCCCGAATCAGTCATGGTCCTCTACATCCCACATAACAGTCTGCGAGCTATCCCAGAGATCCATGTTACAAGTGACACTTGATGCCCAAGTTCATGTTTATTGCATTGGTGATGCCATCCAACCATCTCATTGTCTGTCACCCCCTTCTCCTCCTGCCTTCAGTCTTTCCCGGCATCAGGGTCTTTTCCAGTGTGTTGGCTGTTTCCATCTGGTGGCCAAAGTATTGGAGCTTCAGCATCAGTCCTTCCAATGAGTATTCAAGATTGATTTCCTTTAAGATTGACTGGTTTGATCTCCTTGCAGTCCAAGGGACTCTCTAGTAACAAAGTAATTGTTATTAGTTTATAAAAATGTTTTAGGTTGTTAGTTTATAAAAGGTATACCAAGTTCAAGGTACGTTTTTGCCTCTAGGAGCAATATTATTAATGTTAATAGATATTATAAATACTGTTAATATTATAAACGATGGCTTTCACAGGCCAGCCCACATAGCTCCTGTCTAGTGTTTGGTCAGTTTTCAGCCTAACCATTTCTCCATCCATCAAATACCTAGTAAGTTTCTATGTACCAAGCACTGCACCCTGTATCAGACTGCATTTGAATCAGTTATGACATGTTTACAGTTAATAGAGATGAAAGGCATGGTATATTAACATTTTAGCAACCTTCATCAGCTTTATAAGAGATTGCCTTTTAAATCCTTTTCCTTTAAAACATTCCCACAACTATTTACTGATGAACCACTATATGCCAGGCCCTTTGCTTGTCACTAGGAATAAAAGACTGATCATGATGGCCCCTGCCTTCAAGTCCCTTAACAGCAGACCTAAGTTTGATTAACGGAGAATGGAGAGGCAGGTGCCAGTGTTTGCTGAAGCACTTTCTGGGCACTTCTGAAGACTTCTTATGCTAATGCTTTATTGTGACTCAGCCCCTTCAGAACTTAACCTCTGGAAAGGAATGATGGCTTCTGGGAGAACCAGCACTGGATATTATAAATATGGCTCTTCAACTTATCAGCTATGATGTGGCTCTTTTATTGTTTTTAACTTCTCAACCCAAAGAAAACTTTCTGGAGACCTTGGCATGAGGTTTAAATGGGAGTGGAAGGAGAAAGGAGTTAGGTAGAGTGTGTTTCCAAGTATGGCATCTGAGGAAGAAATGACCTAGATGGAAAACTGACAGAAAGGGGAAGCATGCTCAAGCCTGGCACTTGGCTGCCTCCTCAAGGTAGCCCCTTCATTACAGGGCTGGGTAGTTGGCCATCCAATGCAAGATGGACAGGTAGGAGGCTGCGGTTGGCTTATCAGAGTAAATAGGATAGTCTGGATGATGGCCTAGGAGGGACTCCATGACCTTACCACCTCCAGCCTCCCTTTGCTCTGTGCCAGCTTGGGCACCATCTTGCCTCAGCACCTTTGCATATACTGTGCCCTCTGCCTGGTATGGGCTCCCCCCCAGTTACTTGCACAGTTTATTCCCTCACCTCATTCAGGTCTCAGAGCTCACTGTCACCTCGCTAGAGTCCTTCTCTAACCACCTATTTTATTTTTTTATTTTTATTTATTTTATTTTCTGGTCATATCCTGCAACATGTAGGATCTCAGTTTCCCAACCAGGGATTGAACCCAGGCCCCCTGCACTGGAAGCACAGAGTCTTAACCATGGGACCACCAGGGAAGTCCCTCTAACCACCTGTTTTATTTTTTATTGTTATTTTTTAAATTTATCATCTTAACCGTTTATTGCTGTGCCAGGTCTTCATTGCTTTGTGCAAGCTTTCTCTAGTTTTGGGGAGCTGAGGCTACTCTCCAGTTGCAGTGCACAGGTTTCTTATTGCAGTGGCTTCTCTTGTTGCAGAGCTCGGGCTCTGGGCATGCAGGCTTCTGTAGTTCTGGCTCGTGGGCTCAGTAGTTGTAGCTCTCTACGTAGTTCAGGCTTAGTAGTTGTGGCTAATAGACTTTGTTGCTCTGCGACATGTGGGATCTTCTTGGACCAGAAATCAAACCAGTGTCCCCTCCGTTGCAAGGCAAATTCTTAACCACTGGACCACCAGGGAACCCCCACCCCACTTTTTTTGAGATGATCTTAAGCTTTTTATTTTATATTGGGGTGCAGCTGATAGTTTCAAGTGGACAGCAAAGTGACTCACCATACATATATATGTATCCATTCTCCCCCAACTCTCCTCCCATCCATGCTGCCACATGACACTGAGCAGAGTTTCCTGTGCTATATGGGAGGTTGATTATCTATTTTAAATATAGCAATGTGTGTATATATCCCATCCCAAACTCCTTAACTGTCCCTTTCCCCCATCCTTCTCGCCATCCCCCCCCCAACCCTAGTTTGTTCTTTAAGGCTGTGAGTCTGTTTCTGTTTTGTAAATAAGTTCATTTGTATCTTTTTAGATTCTGCATTTAAAGGATTATATACAATGTTTCTGCTTCTCTATCTGACTTACTTCGTTCAGTATGACTATCTCTACATCCATCCATGTTGCTGTAAATGGCATTATTTCATTGTTTTTAATGGCTGGGTAATATTTCACTGTATATATGCGCCATATCTTCTTTATCCATTCCTCTGTCAATAGACATTTAACCAACCACTTGTTTTTTAATTAATTTATGTTAAATGGAACAAAAATTCATTTTTAAATGAATTTTTTAAAATATATCATTTAAAGGAATATATTCATTAAATGATAAATATTTATTTTTAAAGATAAAAGGTACAACTCACAAAGAAGATAGACATCATAAACCGTTAAGACACCTAACAATAAAGAAACAAAGTTACAGGAAGCAAATATCAGAAGTATAACAACCACCTGTTTTAAATAACACTCCCTCTCTGTCCCTGTGAGCTTTATAGCACTTAACTATTACCTAGTGTTTATTCCCTGTCTCCTTCTATTAAAATGTATGATTCATGAGAGCAGCTCTTTGCTTGCTCCACTGTCCCTATTTCCTGTATCCAGAACACCCCCTGCACATAGTAGAAGGAATTAGGAGGTTCACCTCCAAAGACTAGGCTTTTAGCCTAGAAAATGCTTTTTTCTTGAACTCTCTTAAGGAGTATTTTCAGCCTGTAACTTGCTTGTATTCGCTTTCAAGACCACTCTAGGTGGGAGAGGATACAGTTGGTAGTGGTATTCTAATTTTTCTAGAAAGTTGTGGGTTGGGGGTCATTTTTAATTGCATTACTTCCAGATCATTTGTTCTGTTTTTCTACTTCCAACTATTTATTTTTACAAATTCAAAATCTGCAGAAAAGTTCCCAGAATAGTTGAGTGAACACCCATATAACTTTCACGTAGATGTGCCACTTGCTACCATTGGGCCACACTTGCTTTATCTCTCTCTATATATATATCAGTCAGTTCAGTGTAGCTTGACTATACAGACCTTTGTTGGCAAAGTAACGTCTCAGCTTTTAAATATGCTGTCTAGGTCGGTCATAGCTTTTCTCCAAAGGAGTAGGCATCTTTTAATGTCAGGGCTGCCGTCACCATCTGCAGTGATTTTGGAGCCCAAGGAAAATAGTCTGTTACTTTCCATTGTTCCCCATCTATTTGCCATGAAGTGATGGGACCAGATGCCATGGTCTTAGTTTTTTGAATGTTGAGTTTTAAGTCAGCTTTTCACTCTCCTCTCTCACTTTCAAGAGGCTCTTTAGTTCTTCACTTTCTGCCATAAGGGTGGTGTCATCTGCATATCTGAGGTTATTGATATTTGTCCCGGCAATCTTGATTCCAGCTTGTGCTTCATCCAGCACAGCATTTCTCATGATATACTCTGCATATAAGTTAAATAAGCAGGGTGACCATATACAGCCTTGATGTACTCCTTTCTCAATTTGGAACCAGTCCATTCTTCCATGTCTGATTCTAACTGTTGCTTCTTGACCTGCATACAGAGTTCTCAGGAGGCAGGTGAGGTGATCTGGTATTCCCATCTCTAAAATTTTCCAGTTTATTGTGATCCACACAGTCAAAGGCTTTAGTGTAATCAGTGAAGCAGAAGTAGATGTTTTTCTGGAGTTCTCTTGCTTTTGCTTAGCTTGGAGAATTTTGAGCATTACTTTGCTAGCGTGTGAGATGAGTGCAATTGTGTGGTAGTTAGAGCATTCTTTGGCATTGCCTTTCTTTGGGATGGAATGATAATTGACCTTTTCCAGTCCTGTGGCCATTGCTGATTTTTCCAAATTTGCTGGCATATTGAGTGTAGCACTTCCACAGCATTATATTTTAGGATTTGAGATAGCTCAACTGGAATTCCATCATCTCCACTAGCTTTGTTTATAGTGATGTTTCCTAAGGTCCACTTGACTTCTCACTCCAGGCTGTCTGGTGCTAGGTGAGTGATCACACCATCGTGATTATCTGGGTCATTAAGATATCTTTTGTATTGTTCTTCTGTATATTTTTGCCACCTCTTCTTAATATATTCTGCTTTTCTTAGGTCCATACCTTTCCTTTATTGTGCCCATCTTTGCATGAAATATTCCCTTGGTATCTCTAATTTTCTTGAAGACATCTCTAGTTATTCCCATTCTATTGTTTTTCTCCATCTCTTTGCATTGATCACTTAGGAAGGCTTTCTTATCTCTCTTTGCTATTGTTTGGAACTCTGCATTCAGATAGGTATATCTTTCCTTTTTTCCTTTTCCTTTAGCTTCTCTCCTTTTCTTAGCTATTTGTAAGGCCTCCTCAGATACCCATTTTGCCTTTTTGCATTTCTTTCTCTTGGGGATGGTTTGATCACTGCCTCCTGTATGGTGTTACAAACCTCTGTCCATATTTCTTCAGGCACTCTGTCAGGTCTAACCCCTTGAATCTATTTGTCACTTCCACTGTATAATTGTAAGGGATTTGATTTACGTCATCCCTGAGTGGTCTAGTGGTTTTCCCTACTTTCTTCAGTTTAAGTCTGAATTTTGTAATAAGTAGTTCATGATCTGAGCCACAGTCAGCTCCTGGTCTTGTTTTTGCTGACTGTATAGAGCTTCTCCATCTTTGGCTGCAAAGAATATAATCGATCTGATTTTGATATTGACCACCTGGTGATGTCCATGTGTAGAGTGTTGTTGGAATAGCATGGTTGCTATGACCAGCACATTCTCTTGGCAAAAGTCTGTTAGCCTTTGCCCTGCTTCATTTCATACTCCAAGGCCAAACTTCCCTTTTACTCCGGATATCTCTTGACTTCCTACTTTTGCATTCCAGTCCCATAAGAAGAAAAGGACATTATGCACACACACACACACACACACACACACACACACTATTACAGACCTCACTGTTTAAGAGGTCTGTACTGGATACCTCTTTTAAATAGTGCTAAAGAACTGTTTAAGAATAAGTTGCAGATATGACCCATCACCTCTCAATACTTCAGTTTGTATTCCCTAAAAAGGAGATACAGTTACCATATTCAGGAAAGTATCATTGATACAGTATCATTAGCTAATATGCAGACCTGTCTCAGTAATGTCCTTTTAAACAGTAATATCCATAAAAGAGCCAAAAGGAAAAAGTCTGGGATCACACAGTCCATTTAGTTATCAAGCCCCTTTCATCTTTCTCAGTTCTTCTTTGTCTTTCATAACACTAACGTTTTTGAAAAGTACAGGCCATTTGATTTACAAAATGTTTCTCAATGTGGGCTTATTTTTATTTCATTATAATTAGGGTTCGGTTATACATTTAGGGGGCAGGAATATCACGAAGTGTTATTATATCCTTATGCATGCATCACCTCAGCAGATATATATGTCAGGTGGTCCTGTTCCTTGTGATGTTAAATTTGATCACTTGATTAATGTAGTGTCCAATAGAGTTCTCTTCTATAAAGATGCCTTTTCCCTCTTGTAATTTATAAGTAATATGTGGAGGGATCAGTGTGTAAATATCCTAGCACCCGGACAAACGTTTACTTCATGGCTGTAGGATTCCTGGAGATTCTTGCCTGAATCCACTATAATTTTGGTGGTTGCAAAGTGGTAATTTTCTAACTCTTTCATTCTTTAGATAGTTATAAAGTGGCCTTCTTTGGGGCTTCCCTGCTGGCTCAGTAGTAAAAAAAAAAAAAAAAAATCTGCCTGCCAATGCAGGAGACAAGGGTTCCATCCCCAGGAAGATTCCATGTGCTACAAAGTAACAAAGCCTGTGAGCCACACTATTGAGCCTGTGCTCTAGAGCCTAGGAGCCCTAGAGCCTGTGCTCTGCACCTAGAGAAGCCACCACAATGGGAAGGCCCACATATTGCAAGGAAGAGGAGTCCCTGCTCTCCGCAGTTAAAGAGAAGTCCACAGCTAAGACCCAGCACAGCCAAAAAAATAAAATTATATTAAAAAATAAAAAATAGTAAAATGGCCTTCTTTTTAAAGAACTTCCTCTTACCCATTCATCTGTTTGTTATAAATATAGACTCATGGCTTCTTTCTTTTTAAATTCAGTGTGTTATAATCCCCACTATCATTTTGATGCTCAGAACGTCCTAGACTTGGCCTAACTACACTGATCCCTGACATGTGGGGAGAAATGCCTAATCCCAGGAGGAAGAAATATTTTTCTTCCAGTCACAGTGCTTCTGAAATTTTGATTGTGCCCAAATCACCTGAGGCCCCAGACTCTGCATTCCTCACAAGCTCCCTTATGGCACTGAGGCTGACAGTTTCTGGGACTGTGAGCTGAAGGAGCAGAAGCGGAGGAATCTGTAGGCAGATCTGGAAGACTTAAAACTGTCCTGCTCTTCCTGTATTTCCATGAAAAATTCCCCTCATTAACATGAAAGAGATTGATCTTCTGAAGAGTGCATGAGCTCTGTGACGCAGGGGGAGAGGAGCGCTACAGCACTGTTACTTGATTCCCAGAAGTCAGGATGATGAGGAAAGCGCTGTTCCACTCATCTTACTTGTGCCTTTCCCTAGAAACCCTGCCCCTTCGGGGTGCTGGCTTCAGCTGGTTCTTGGGACCACAGCAGCAGTGACAGCCTTCGTGGAGGGCGCCCTGCTGGTGTGCCCTACTGGTCAGAGGAACTTAGGCAGTTTAAACTGTCCTCATCGAAAAGGAAATGTTCTTTCTTTCCTTTTCCCTCTGTTGGAGTTATGAACTTCTTGTCATGGGTAGGTTCTAGAGGCTCTAAGTCAAATAATTTCCTTTTCCTCATTCAAAGCTATTTCTTGGCAGATGGTGGTCGGCACCTTGGCCATCTGCAGTCTGCGACCACTACATTCATAAAAATTCCAAGTGTTTGTGGTATTTTGTACTGTTTAATCATCCTGTTTATTTACATTTTTGTCAGCAAGTTTTTTTCCTAATGTAATTTCATTTACCCATCTGTCCTCTGGCTTTTATATTTCCTCTTCTTCATCCTATTAAGAACTGTTGCGGGGGAGGCAAAAAAAAAATGATGGGATCTTTCCTACAGAAGAAGTGTACTTTACAAGCATGGAAATCCCTGTATGGAGGTCTTAGAGGACACAAAACACATCAAAGGCCATGTAATCTTATCTACTGAAGGTTTGTGTCCTCCAGCATTCTTGTGGTGAAGTCATATCTTCACTCACCAATATGATGGTGTTAAAAGGTAGCCCTTTGGGGCTTCCCTGGTGGCTCCTACAGTAAAGAATCTGCTTGTAATGTGGGAGACCTGGGTTTGCTCCCTGGAGAAGGGAATGGCTACCCACTCTAGTATTCTTGCCTGGAGAATTCCATGGACAGAGGAGCCTGGCGGGTTACAGTCCATGGGGTTGCATAGAGTCAAACATGGCTGAGTGACTAACACAGTCGCACAAGGTTAGACGAAGTGCTAACGGTGGATCCCTTATGAAAGTGAAAGTGAAGTCGCTCAGTCATGTCCGTCTCTTTGCAACCCCATGGACTGTAGCCCACCAGGCTCCTCCATCCATGGGATTTTCCAGGCAAGAATACTGGAGTCGGTTGCCATTTCCTTCTCCAGGGGATCTTCCCAACCCAGGGATCAAACCCGGGTGTCCCACGTTGCAGGCAGACTTACCATCTGAGCCACCAGGGAAGCCTGGATCCCTTATGATTATGCCTTTATAAGAATCATGTGAGCTTGTTGCCTCTGTCCTGCTCTTGGCATATGTGAGAGTACAGTGGTGATGGGCCACCCACAAGCTAGAGATGGCTCTGCTCTCACCAGCACCCAGGTGTGGTGCTACCCTGATCTTGGACTTACAACCTCCACAGCTGTGAGAAATAAGTTTCTGTCATTTATAAGCCATCCATTTTATACTCTTTTGTTCTAGCAGCCTGAACTAAGATGCCTGCTGATGTCAAGTTATAGTCATCCTAGTTTAGCCAGGTCCCAGTCAGCCTTGGGGGAGTGAGTATGGAATCAGTATGCACATGCCAACTCATTTAAGGGAATTCAGAAGATCTCCAAAATGAGTGCTTGTTTGTTTGTTTGAATATCTGCCATTTGTACCTTTTGCTGTTTCTCACAAGTAAGGAGACATGATAATAGTAGTAGACTTCAGAAAAGCTTGGGCACTTTCTGACCCGTGAATGATTTACGACTTCCTATGTCCCAGGGTTCTCCCCTAGCTTTCCTCCTTATCCCAGAAGGCTGGCCCTCACCTCCCTGCTGAGAGGTACTTGGTCCTCTTCCTCTTACTGTACAGTATCTACCTGCTGCTCAAGCAGGTAAGTGCCAGAAAGTGCCCCTTTTCTCATGATTCATCCCATGGTCACAGCACTTACTCATGTGCTCCTTGAACTTTATGACGTTGGTAGGGATTTCATTCTCCCCCTCTGAGTAACGTATGTATTACAGAAGGGTGTTTAACATAGCTGCACTGTATCTAAAAGCTAATCTGGCAGTCTCCTAGAAAGATACATCAGCAAGTTGTTGTCCTTCAGTCACTAAGCTGTGTCTGACTCTTTTGCGATCTGGTAGAATGTATCCCACCAGGCTCCTCTGTCCATAGAATTTTCCAGACAAGAATACTGGAGTGGGTTGCCCTTGCCTTCTCCAGGGGATCTTCCCGATCAAGGGATCAAGCCCGCGTCTCCTGCACTGGCAGGCGTATTCTTCACTGCTGAGCCCCATCAACAAGTAGATACCCTTTAAAGAGTGTTCTTTTTCAGAGGATGCCACCTGAAGATTTCTGCTATCAAGCTGTATAATTGGCTTAGCCCAGTAAGAGATGATTGTCCCACAGAGGTTCCTTGTTGCCATAGAAGCACCGGGCCAGCGGAACCTGTGGTCTGTGAGGTCCACTGTGAGGGAGCTCAGGGACTTGACTGTGGCTGGGTGCCAGGGCCCTGTGGAAAGCAGAAAGGCTGCCCCACTGCCTTGTGCTAGACACCTGGTACCAATTAGACCACACCTGCTCTCTGCTATGTGGTCCCTCCCTTTCTCTCTCCTGTGAGTTGCTCTTGTAAAAAAAAAAAAGAAAGAAAGAAAAAGAAAGAAAGAAATCACTGAAAGTCAGAAATGCTTCAGATTCTGACCCAGATCTCTGTGTATCTTTTTGACTTCTCAAAACTGTATTTGAATTCCGATAGTAGTCAGAGAGCAGGTTTCACCTCATTCACATGTAAAAGAATAAACAGCCATCCTGATGCAGACAAATTCTCAGACAGACGAGGTGCTTCACAAAAACCTCTGCCAGACCATGGCAGCATCCTTCAGAGTACCCCCAAAGAGTGTTTAAGGAGCAGGTCCTAGGAAGTGTTTGTTACATAAATGAACCAGAGCCAAGAAGAATGGCGGCCGAGTGCATTTTGTTTTCATTTGCCATCTTATCAGCCTTTTCAGAACATCATTTTGATTCCAACAAATTGAGATGCCTCATTCTGTTTCCAATGCTGTGTTTGAACACTGCTCGATTGTCAGTCCCTGGCTGTTTACACTCACATATGCATAGACTGGTGGTATCCAAACACAGAAATGCCCGCTTAGTTGGTGTGATCAGCTGGGGAAATAGGTTGTCCAGTTGAGGAATACTCTGGTAGTTGTGTGCGCCTTTACATTTACCCCAGAAGTCTTGAGATGATGTCCCAAGTGTGCATGACAGTGTGCTGCATTCATTTTACCTACTGTATTCTGGGAGATTGTCATACATCTGCATGTATTGAGCATCTGCTCAGCTCACAGACCTGTGCTGGGTCCTATGTGTCCCTGCCTCCAGGTGTTTGTTGTCTGACCTAGTAGACTGGATAAACACCAAACATCAGCGCTCCTCCTGAACTCTGAAGTATTCAAGTGCACAGAACTCCAGCAGTTCTCAGAACAGAAACACTCAAAAGAGGTGGGAAGGCTAGTAAAAGGAGTAGTTTGAGAAGATGTAAAATTGCAGTTGGCCTTCCTGGAGGGTGAGAAGGAGGAAACTGGGCACTCGATGTGGTGGGCAGTGCTATAAATAAGGCAGGGTTGGGGGCTGGTTTTCACAATGTTTGCGGGACGGTGAGAAGTCCGCTCCAGCTGTGAGGAGAGGTGCTGTGTTGGAGGGTGGAGCTCAGGTGGTGACGCTCGTCTGGTTCTGGGCCCCAGAAGCTCTGTGCTTATACAGAGCCAAGTGGTCGGGAAGGCTGTCCAGTAGCACAGGGGCTGTCCTAGAACTGCCCTGCTGGGTTCCATACCTACTTCCATCCATCGTGCGCTGCATGGTCCTGACTGTCATGCAAGTTGTGTGTGCCATGGCTTCATCTGTTAAACAAGGACCACAAGTTTATTTATCTCACAGGGTTGCTGTTAAGAAATAAGAGAATCATAAAGCACTTAGCACAGTGCTGAGTACTTGGAGCACTCATTACATCATTTGTTGTTGAGCAAGGAGATAAGTAGTGGCTTTAGAAAGCTGACTCAGGTTGAGTGACACTTGAGGAGGGTTCATGGAGTTGCCTTCTCCCTAGATGGAGTCTGAGATAGGATTTTAAAGGGATACCTGAATTATTGCCTTTGCATATAAGAAGGCATATGAATGTATGGAGGATGATGGTCAAGTGAGGCCATTCTGTTTTCACCCCCATCTCCATTCCACAGATTTTTAGGAAAGATCATGCTTGGCAGTAACTCAGGAATGACTGGGTGAGAGTAAGTGGCAGTGTCCCCTAACAGCACAGAACACTCTTATGCTGGTCAGAGAAAATGAATTATTGGACCAGAAGTAACTGAAAGTTTATTTGCTTTTCTTTTTTCCCTTCTTGGTTAATATTTTATACCAGAGTACCTGTGTACCCAGAGGCTGCTGTACTGACAGGAATGAGATAGAGAACTGAATAATCAAAATGGAAAGTAACTATAAATGAATATCCCTACAAGAATTGTAGTGTCTAACTGCAGCAACTCATGCATGCTTCTTCTGTTTGCTTTTATGCTTTGGGTGGGTAAGATCATGGAAGGCAGCTCCCTATGTAATGACAGCAATTCTGTTTCATACCTTTTCTTGAAGCTTTTCTTTTAACTATAAAAATTTTAGCTGAAAGTAAGCTGAATTCATTGATGTAGTAGGAAGTTTGAATTTTTTTTTTTAACTAAGCTTGATGTGGTCTGTCTTTGTAAAAATATGAAAAAAAAAGTTGTACTTCAGTCCTGTCTTTGTGGTAGAAACTGTATGAAAAAAACCTACAGCATGAACATTACACTTCATGAAGAAACAGCATCTTCAGAGCAGAACACTACAAAACACTCACATTCTTGTTTAGCACGATATTTTACCTCCTAAGTGCTGCTTGTCTGTTTTTTTTATTCTAAATATTATAGATATTAGCATATGTGGTAGATAGTGTTCTTAGGTGCGGTTCAAAGGGTTTCCAGGATCAGGGTTTACAAATGCTAGTACTTGTCGTATAGTGCTCCAAATATAATGCAAGACATTAATTGACACCACCAGCTGCAAATCAGCCTTGATGATATTTGTGTCTTATAAAACATGAGATAATCAGTTAAAAGTGAATGTGACGCTAATGTTTGAAGAAATACATCTCCTTAGTTCTTAACCCAGGCAGTCCTTTAAATATACCATGCATATGCGTGAGTCCATGTATGTATGTGATTTGGGCTTAGTCGCTCAGTCATGTCCAGCTCTTTGCAACCCTGTGGACTATAGCCCGCCAGGCTCCTCTGTTCATGGGATTATCCAGGCAAGAATACTAGAGTGGGTTGCCATGCCCTCCTCCAAGGGATCTTCCCAACCCAGGTCTCTCACATTGCATGCAAATTCTTTACTGTCTGAGCCACCAGGGAAGTCCACATGTATGTTATATGTATACATGTATGTTAATGTATATATGTATCAAGTAACCTCTGTAACTATGTGGCTATATGTAGTACAAATTAGTTCTATGCCAGATATTGTAAGTGTTAACCTATGTCAGATTCCTTTGAACTGATCAAAAAAAATATCTCGAATTAAGTACAATATAACTCAGTTTTAAAATAACCATTTTGGCTTATACACTTGGGAAATTACATGAATAATAATATGAATGGGGATTCACTACCCTTCCCTTAGCTTTCTCTCAGCTCCATTCATATACCACATGTTTCTCCACACGTGTTAGCCTTTTGCTGAGTCCATTCATCTGTTTGTCCATCATGGCTGTCTGCAAATCAGTACTACTAGAAATACAGTATCCAGTTCAACTGGGTTCTCAGTGCTGGGTTCTTTGTTTTAAAAGTCCTTCTGTCTGTGCCTGAACAAATTCTCTCTCATTTCCTGTAGCCATCATCTTAAATGTGATCAGGGTCCTTAACTTCTTTAACCTCGTGGTAGCTGAGTTGTAGTCCCCTCTGGTGGAAGTATCCCTGGAGAGAATTTTCCCTCCCCTGAAACGTGCCAATCAGGTGCCTCTGCTCCAGTCTCTGCATCTGTCGTCACATGACCATCTGCCCTCTGTACCTCTGTGTCTTCACATGATGCTCTCCCTGTCTGTCTGTCTAATAGAAAATATAAAGACACACTGCTGCTGCTGTTGCTAAGTTGCTTCAGTCGTGTCCGACTCTGTGTGACCCCAGAAATGGCAGTCCACCAGGCTCTCCCATCCCTGGGATTCTCCAGGCAAGAACACTGGAGTGGGTTGCCATTTCCTTCTCCAATGCATGAAAGTGAAAAGTGAAAGTGAAGTCGCTCAGTCTTGTCCGACTCTTAGCCACCCCATGGACTGCAGCCTACCAGGCTCCTCTGTCCATGGGATTTTCCAGGCAAGAATACTGGAGTAGGGTGCCATTGCCTTCTCCGATAAGGACACAATAATCCTATTAAATTAAGAGCCCCACTACTCTAGTATGACCTCATTGTACTTGGTAATACCTTCAAAGACCTTTTCTGACTGGAAAATGTCAGTTTTCATTCCAATCCCAAAGAAAGGCAATGCCAAAGAATGTTCAAACTGCTGCACAATTGCACTCATCTCACACGCTAGTGAAGTAATGCTCAAATTTCTCCAAGCCAGGCTTCAACAGTACGTGAACCATGAACTTCCAGATGCTCAAGCTGGATTTAGAAAAGGCAGAGGAACCAGAGATCAAATCGCCAACATCCGTTGGATCATATTCTACTTCTGCTTTATTGACTGCCAGAGCCTTTGACTGTGTGAATCACAACAAACTGTGGAAAATTCTGAAACAGGTGGGAATACAAGTCCACCTGACCTGCCTCCTGAGAAATCTGTATACAGGTCAAGAAGCAACAGTTAGAACTGGACACGGAGCAACAGACTGGTTCCAAACTGAGAAAGGAGTACATCAAGGCTGTATATTGTCAATCTGCTTAGTTAACATATTCAGAATACATCATGCAAAATGCTGGGTTGGATGAAGCACAAGCTGGAATCAAGATTCCTGGGAGAAATATCAATGACCTCAGATACGCAGATAACACCACCCTTATGGCATAAAGGAAAGAAGAACTAAAGAGCCTCTTGATGAAAATGAAAGAGGAGAGTGAAAACATTGGCTTAAAACTCAACATACAGAACGCTAAGACCATAGCATCTGGTTCAATCACTTCATAGCAAATCGATGGAGAAACAATGGAAAACAATGACAGACTTTATTTTCTTGGGCTCCAAAATCACTGCAGATGGTGACTGCAGCCTTGAAATTAAAAGATGCTTGCTCCTTGGAAGAAAAGTTATGACCAACCTAGAAAGCATATTAAAAAGCAGAGACATTACTTTGCTGACAGAGGTTCGTCTAGTCAAAGCTATGGTTTTTCCAGTAGTCATGTATGGATGTGAGAGTTGAACTATAAAAGAAGCTGAGTGCCGAAGAATTGATGCTTTTGAACTGTGGTGTTGGAGAAGACTCTAGAGAGTCCCTTGGACTGCAAGGAGATGCAGCCAGTCCATCCTAAAGGAAATCAGTCCTAAATATTCATCGGAAGAACTGATGCTGAAGATGAGACTCCAATACTTTGGCCACATGATGTGAAGAACTAACTCATTTGAAGAGACCTTGATGATGGGAAAGATTGAAAGTGGGAGGAGAAGGGGACAACAGAGGATGAGATGGTTGGATGGCATCACCGACTCGATGGACATGACTTTGAGTAAGTTCCGGGAGTTGGTGATGGACATGGAAGCCTGGTGTGCTGCAGTCCATTGGGTCAAAAAGAGTTGGACACGACTGAGTGATTGAACTGAACTGAGTCATAATTAAGAGCCCCACTACTCTAGTATGACCTCATTGTACTTGGTGATACCTTCAAAGACTTTTTCTCCAAACTCATATTCATAGAAAAATATGAAAGTTGAGACTTTTATATTTGAATTTTTTATGTGTATCTTTTGGGGGCATACAATTCTACCCTTAGCAAGCATCTAGAAGAAATCTGTACAGATATATAACATGTAATATTTAACCTTTAATGTGGAATATTTAAATAATGAGGTTAATGAGTAAAGTATAAAAGTGAGAAGTGTTCACATTGTTGTTGAGTATGGATATTATAAATATCAACTTTTAAAAGTTAAATTCTATTTATCCAGTTTTATTAATGACTAGTGTTATTGTTGGATACTTCTGAAGTGAACTAACTTATATAAAGACTTCATACAAGTATTCATGCCTGTGCTAATAAATTCAGTTTCTAATTACATAAATTCTCTCTTTTGCCAGTAGAAGTGAGTACTTCACTTGAAATTTCAGACTTAACTGGTAAAGAGGGTTAAAGAACAAATTGTTCAGGAAGTCCACTGTAAAGGAAATGGTGATCTGCTAATTTATAATCCTCATGTTCCAATTAACTTCCTTGTCAGTATTCATGATAAGTATCATCCTCTGAAATTTTAAGAAGTGAAACACCATTATAAGTTGTTCAAATCAAGAATAATTCTTGACAAAATTTACCTTTTAAAAGCGTAAGCAAATACATGTAATTGCATCTCTTCCTTGGACTTTTCTGCAGTGTTCTTAACTTGGTAAATTAAAATGCCAGCATTCACATGATCTAATGTCAAAACCTCCGCTTTTGTAATTCTACAATGTAGGTAGTGAATGGTGCTCAGTCTTAATGACTATGTGAAAAGTACTTTGCAACTCTTTCCCCCATTCACAGATCCTTCTTGATCTACGTGCAACACTCATCCAAAAAGCTGCAAGGGGGTGAGTTTCACCAGTACTTAGGCTGTGTAAACTTCTCTGTTTAGCATCTGTAGAAATGGAAGCATCTCTCCTCTTAGGTTGTGAGGCCAGATCTAGTTCCCATAGACACAGTATCCTGATTTCAAATGTGCTGTCATTGCAGCTGTTGTCTTTCAAAGGTCTATGGAGATGGGAAGGTGAATACTCACCATCCTGTCATTCAGGGCTTCTTCTGAGACCAAGGTCCAGGCTACTGAGGCTGGAGATGACATGAACACACACTCTAGCATGGCTTCCCCAGGTCAGGCCAGCTTGCAGCACTGTCCATCAGCATGCAAGCAGAAAGCTTACCCCTCGAAGCCCTGTGTTTTCTCTTTGATAAGCTCCCTAGAATCCCAGGTAGAATGGGGAAATCCTTTTTCTTTAAATGCCACCATGACTGTTTTTCCTGTAGCAGACATGAAGAGATACCCCCACATCCAAGGTAAGAAGAAACCAAGTAAGACTGTAGGCATTGACAGAGGGCATCAGAGGGCAGACAGACTGAAACCACAATCACAGACAACTAGCTAATCTGATCACATGGACTACAGCCTTATCTAACTCAGTGAAACTAAGCCATGCTGTGTGGGGCCACTCAGGACAGATGGGTCATGGTGGAGAGAGGTCTGACAGAATGTGGTCCACTGGTGAAGGGAATGGCAAACCACTTCAGTATTCTTTCCTTGAGAACCCCATGGACAGTATGAAAAGGCAAAAAGATAGGACACTGAAAGATGAACTCCCCAGGTCAGTAGATGCCCAATATGATACTGGAGATCAGTGGAGAAATAACTCCAAAAAGAATGAAGGGATGGAGCCAAAACAGAAACAACACCCAGTTGTGGATGTGACTGGTGATAGAAGCAAGGTTCTATGCTGTAAAGAGCAATATTGCATAGGAACCTGGAATGTTAGGTCCATGAATCAAGGCAAATTGGAAGTGGTCAAACAGGAGATGACAAGAGTGAACGTCGACATTCTCGGAATCAATGAACTAAGATGGACTGGAACGGGTGAATTTAACTCAGATGACCATTGTATCTATTACTGTGGGCAGGAATCCCTTAGAAGAAATGGAGTAGCCATCATGGTCAACAAACGAGTTCAAAATGCAGTACTTGGATGCAATCTCAAAAACAACAGAATGATCTCTGTTCGTTTCCAAGGCAAACCATTCAATATCACGGTAATCCAAGTCTATGCCCCGACCAGTAATGCTGAAGAAGCTGAAGTTAAACAGTTATATGAAGAACTACAAGATCTTCTAGAACTAACACTCAAAAAAGATGTCCTTTTCATTATAGGGGACTGGAATGCAAAAGTGGGAAGTAAGAAACACCTGGAGTAACAGGAAAATTTGGCCTTGGAGTACAGAATGAAGCAGGGCAAAGGCTAATGGAGTTCTACCAAGAGAATACACTGGTCATAGCAAGCACCCTCTTCCAACAACACAAGAGAAGACTCTATACATGGATATCACCAGATAGTCAATTCCGAAATCAGATTGATTATATTCTTTGCAGCCAAAGATGGAGAAGCTGTATACAGTCAGCAAAAATGAGACCAGGAGCTGACTGTGGCTCAGATCATGAACTCCTTATTGCCAAATTGAGACTGAAATTGATGAAAGTAGGGAAAACCACTAGACCATTCAGGTATGACCTAAATCAAATCCCTTATGACTATGCAGTGAAAGTGAGAAATAGATTTAAGGGACTAGATCTGATAGACAGAGTGCCTGATGAACTATGAATGAAGGCTCGTGACATTGTACAGGAGACAAGGATTAAGACCATCCCCAAGAAAAAGAAATGCAAAAAAGCAAAATGGCTGTCTGAGGAGGCCTTACAAATAGCTGTGAAAAGAAGAGACCCAAAAAGCAAAGGAGAAAAGGAAAGATAAGCCCATTTGAATGCAGAGTTCCAAAGAATAGCAAGGAGAGAGAAGAAAGCCTTCTTCAGAGATCAATGCAAAGAAATAGAGGAAAACAACAGAATGGGAAAGACTAGAGATCTCTTCACGAAAATTAGAGATACCAAGGGAACGTTTTATCCGAAGATGGGCTCAATAAAGGACAGAAATGGTAGGGACCTAACAGAAGCAGAAGATGCTAAGAAGAGGTGGCAAGAATACACAGAAGAACTGTACAAAAAAGATCTTCACGATCCAGATAATCATGATGATATGATCACTCACCTGGAGCCAGACATCCTGGGATGTGAAGTCAAGTGGGCCTTAGGAAGCATCACTATGAACAAAGCTAGTGAAGGTGATGGAATTCTAGTTAAGCTATTTCAAATCCTGAAAGATGATGCTGTGAAAGTGCTGCACTCAATATGCCAGCAAATTTGGAAAACTCAGCAATGGCCACAGGACTTGAAAAGGTCAGTTTTCATTCCAATCCCCAAAAAAGGCAATGCCAAAGAATGTCCAAACTACCACACAATTGCACTCATCTCACACACTAGTAAAGTAATGCTCAAAATTCTCCAAGCCAGGCTTCAGCAATACATGAACCATGAACTTCCAGATGTTCAAGCTGGTTTTAGAAAAGGCAGAGGAAACAGATCAAATTGCCAACACCCACGGGATCATCGAAAAAGCAAGAGTACCAGAGAAACATCTATTTCTCTTTTATTGACTATGCCAAAGCCTTTGACTGTGTGTATCAGTATGAACTGTGGAAAATTCTGAAAGAGATGATAATATCAGACCACCTGACCTGTCTCTTGAGAAATCTGTATGCAGGTCAGGAAGCAACAGTTAGAACTGGACATGGAACAACAGACTGGTTCCAAATAGGAAAAGGAGTATGTCAAGGCTGTATATTGTCACCCTGCATATTTAACTTATATGCAGAGTACATCATGAGAAACGCTGAACTGGAGGAAGCACAAGCTGGAATCAAGACTGCTGGGAGAAATATCAATAACCTCAGATATGCAGATGACACCACCCTTATGGCAGAAAGTGAAGAACTAAAGAGCCTCTTGCTGAAAGTGAAAGAGGAGAGTGAAAAAGTTGGCTTAAAGCTCGACATTCAGAAAACTAAGATCATGGCATCTGGTCCCATCACTTTATGGCAAATAGATGGGAAACAGTGTCAGATTTTATTTTGGGGGCTCCCAAGTCACTGCAAATGGTGATTGCAGCCATGAAATTAAAAGATGCTTACTCCTTGGAAGGAAAGTTATGACCAACCTAGACAGCATATTAAAAAGCAGAGACATTTCTTTGCCAACAAAGGTCCATCTAGTCAAGGCTATGGTTTTTCCAGTAGTCATTTATGGATGTGAGATTTGGACTAGTAAGAAAGCTGAGTGCAGAAGAATTGATGCTTTTGAACTGTGGTGTTGGAGAAGACTCTTGAGAGTCCCTTGGACTGCAAGGAGATCCAACAGTCCATCCTAAAGGAGATCAGTCCTGGGTGTTCATTGGAAGGACTGATGTTGAAGCTGAAACTCCAGTACTTTGGCCACCTCATGGGAAGTGCTGACTCATTGGAAAAGACCCTGATACTGGGAAAGATTGAGGGCAGGAGAAGAAGGGGACGACAGAGGGTGAGATGATTGGATGGCATCACCAGCTCAATGGACATGGGTTTGGGTGGACTCTGGGAGTTGGTGATGGACAGGGAGGCCTGGCATGCTGTAGTCCATGGGGTTGCAAAGAGTTAGACACGACTGAGCGACTAAACTGTACTGATGACTATTTGGTACCTTGAAGTCAGAGGTGAGGGACTAAGCCCTGCTCTTTGACAAACAGGTGGGAATGTTTTTGTTTAATATTCTTCTCTTTGTTGGTAAACTTTCTCCATCATGACTAAGGAGAAGTATCAGATTATGCACATCTTTACAAAGAAGAATAAAAGTTTGTTTCTAACTCTCCTGGCTGTTTGATGATTATAATAGTGATGAGGATGACTCCCTTCTGGTAGTTTAGCCATTGTATCCTGCTCATTTATGGAAAATAGAAAGCTGAAAGTTTGATTTAAGATGTTGCACCAAAACCATTTTGGTTTGAGACTGTCATAAAAAAGCTTATTGAAACTATAGAAGTTTTCAACCTTGATATAGGAACTTTTTAATTGCCATTATCTATGTGTGGAGCCTTGTGGACTACAGTCCATAGTGTTGCAAAAGAGTTGGACACAACTTAGTGGCTAAACAGCAGCAAAATGCATGTTCACAGAGATATTCTTTGGGTCAGGAGCTGCTAACTGTAGCCCAAGGGCTATATCTGGTTAGCTGCCTGCTTCTTAAATTAAGTTTTATTGGGCGATAGCTACATCCATTTGTTTACATACTGTCTTTGGCAGCCTTTGCCCTGTATGGACAGTTATGTAGTTGTGACAGAAATCACATGGCCCACAAGGCCTAAAATGTTCCCTTCTGACCCACTGCAGATGCACTTCACTCTAGATAATGCTCCCAAATTGTGCAACCATTACTGAAGATCTTCAAGGCCCATTAGAGATGATGTATCCCAAGTCTAAAGTGTTTTTATAGATGGGTCATGAAGTGAGCCATTGATTATTGCTCATGAAGTGAGTTGCCAAGGGTCTTATTATTTGCTGGTGACTTCTTTTTCCTTTTTTAAAAAAGGAAGATTTTTCTTCCCAGAACTTTTAAAGCATTGTGATAAAATAAACATAATGCAAATTTTACCATTCAGTCTCTTTTAAGTGTACAGTTCCATGGCATTAAGAACATTCATATTGTACTGCCATTACCACCATCCAGATCTGAAACTTTTTCCATCTTGGGATCCCAAACTGAAATTCTGAACCCATTAAATAATGGTTTGTTCCCATTGTTGCCCATCCCCCGAGCCCCAAGCCTTAGGCAACCCCTATTCTACTTTCTGTCTCTTTACATTTGACTACTTCTCTTCTTGAACTGTCAAGAACAACTTATCACAGCCTCTGAGACTGTTAAAGGGTTTATCACCATGAAGTCCTTTGTGACTAGCTTATCCATAACTTTTTAATTGAAAGAACTATGCTTTACAGAAACTGGAAAATCCTAGCCTTTTTCCTGACTGATTCACTACCGCTTGTCTTAGACCAGGGTAGCCTGATCAACTTAATATCCGAGAGTATACCCAGGTCACTCTGTTGAAGTTTTACATAAAACTCTATACTGCTGTGTACATCCTGTTTCTTGATTTCATCTTGATGAGTAAGTTAAGCCATGATTTCCGTATTTTACACATTTACCACTTAGAGAGTAATCTTACTTTAAAATTCTTGCAGGAGGAGGAAGGGCACTGGGCAGGAAAGTTAGGTGACCAACTGTTACCTCCATGTGCATCCTGAAAGCAAATAAATTGTGTGAAGGCATTTGTTTGAAGTATTTGATTGTCATCAGGCCTTAAATTATGTCCCATGGTCATTGTTTCATCCAGATAGGAAATTCTTTAAGTTAATTCAGTAAGTGTTTGTTAGCTTACTGTGTGCATTACTTTTATCATCTCACTAATCCTCATAAAAACTCCTCAGAGATACATACTTCTATTATATCCATTTAAGTGGTGAGGAAACTGAGTCTGAAAACAGTTCTTTGCCCTAAAACATAGAGCTAGTATGAGATTGTGCCAGAATTTTAACACAGGCAGTTGGTGGCGAAGTCAGAATTCATTTATCTATATGTATATTCCATCATCCTTTCCCTCCATTCAACATGTTGAACAAATAATGAGAGTCTGTTGTTTTAGACTATTTTTTGGCTGCACAGCATGGCATGTGGGATCTTAGCTTTGACTAGGGATTGAACCGTACCCCTGGCAGTGGAAGCAAAGAATCTTAACCAACCTGGTCTAAGCACTGAACTGCCAGGGAAGTCCCCTGTTATGTTTTAGACTTGATTCAAGGGATACAGCAGTAATGATAAAGTCCTGGCCCTCGTGGGGTTATGCTCTGTTAACTGTTTTCTGTGTAGCCCTCTTGTCTTCTCATTCATTGTCTGATCAAAGATGCTTTGATACTGGTGCCTTTTTCACCTTCTCATTTAGAAGGTACCAAAGGAAGGTTTGATAACTGGCAGGAGTTTTTCCGGTCATCTGAGAGAACTCCTTTCAACAGACAGACTAAGGAACCATTGAAGACAAATAGTGTCTCTCTCTTGTTGAACTATCAAGAACAACTTATCACAGCCTCTGAGGCTGTTATATGGTTTATCACCCTTAAGGTCATGAGTTAAGAATGCCTATCTAATACTATAGCTAATCCGCTCCCCGCTCACCCCACTTTAATTTAGGACAGTTTTCTTTTAGCATTTCCACAAACCTGTCCAAAAATTAATCAGTATCTTAGCCATTAAGTCTTTGAGTAGTCAAATACAGTATGAAGACTAATTTCCCTTTTTTTTCAAAGGGTTTTTTTTTTTTTTTGTATTTGGTCCAAGATGGAATTGTGAAGCTCAAGCAAGAAGGTTGTCCTTGGTTTTTTGACATCCTCCTCTTTCAGATCTAGTTTCCTACTCCTGCTGCCTCCCCGGCCTCCCAGCCAGCACAGTTTTATAGTTCAGTTCAGTTGCTCAGTTGTGTCCAACTTTTTGCCACCCCATGGACTGCAGCACACCAGGCTTCCCTGTCCATCACCATATCACAGAGCTTGCTCAAACTCGTGTCCATTGAGTCGGTGATGCCATCCAACCATCTCATCCTCTCTCATCCTCTTCTACCTTCAATCTTTCCCAGCATCAGGGTCTTTTTCAGTGGATCAGTTCTTCGCATCAGGTGGCCAAAGGATTCGAACTTCAGCTTCTGCATCAGTCCTTCCAATGAATATTCAGGGTTGATTTCCTTTCGGATTGAATTGTTTGATCTTGCAGTGCAAGAAACTCTCAAGAGTCTTCTCCAGCACCACAGTTACCCTGCTGAGGTGTTAGCTCTTAGCCAGAGATTCGTGCCCTTTCTGTGTGCTCTCCCTGCCTGAAGACTGAGCGTCCTACTAATCCTCATTAGCTGAGAATAGATAGCTGGAGATGGTTCATAAGGGCTTAATTATGACCCTGGCCTGGAATATTTGCCCTTTAATGGAAAACTTTTTTTTTTTTTTGCTACGCCTTCATTCCAGAGGAGTGAATAAAGATTTAACATACCCGTTCTACAATGTTGAACTAACCCAAATTGCTAAGCATTTTTGTGGAACTAGTTTTCTTTGTACTACTTTGAATTGCTCAGTGAAATATTTAAATTTCCCCATCTTGTTTTGAAAAATTGAGTGTGTTGAGTATTGAGTTCAGAGGAGGGAGTGCTTTCTGACCACTGCACGCCTTAGTTTATTCTGTGTGCCCTGCCAGGAGTGTCTCATTCATTCTACAAACATTCTTAGGTACACTTACTATCAGGACCTTTGTTGGGTGAGACATAATTATTAGATACTGTTCATCTGCCGGTGGTCCACATAGTTGCTACTTAAACTTTATATTTTTGTAGTCCTTTACAGTTTACAATTTATAACAGATTTTCTTACTTATTTAATCTTATAGATGCTCATTGTAACACTGCACAAGTATAAAGAAAATCTTCCCTGTATGCCAGTGGTTAAGATAATATTAATCCCAATTTTCATAGGAAGCAAATAAAGCCAAGGGAAGTTAAGAGATTTGCCCTTACTGAAAAACCAGGCTTTCTGGGTGCAGTATCCTTCCATCTAAACCAAAGCTACCTGTAAAGTTAGGACTTTTTCAATTCATGTGCCTACTTTTCTCTGGTATGAATGTTGTGTCACTAAGTTTATATATTCCATTTGCCCCACAGTTGAATTTCATATCCTTTTTTTTCTTGATAGAATATTTCTCCCCTAACTTTTCCATAATCACACCTAACTTAGAATCATCTACATTTAGATTTCATGACATATTCTAAGTTTCTGTATTTAGGTCCTTTGTCCATTTATGATCTTTGGGGATTTAATCTGGTCTTTCAGAGTAACAGTTGTGATTCTATACTGATATTTTAAAATATGGTAGCCCTCATGATTGAAGTAAATCCAGTTTTCACATACAGTCTGTACCTATTCTAGTTCCAACCTCTGTTCTTCTAGTTGAAGTAGAACTTGCTCCAGCCAACTGTTGACATCACAGTAAAGAAAATACAGCCAGTTTTATCTGCCTCTCAAGGGAAAACAAATTTGGTTGGTTTGTCTCTTTAGCTTAGTGTATCTAAAGCATTTTAAAATATTTATTTAGCTAGTTGCACAATCTTTAGCATACTGATCTTATCTCTATTCCTAATGCTATTTATCTGTACTCACTTTTAGTATTTTGACTTAATTCTCTTTTTGTCTCTGGCTTTCTCATTTATTTTTAATATCCATAGTTTTTGATATTTTGCCTTACTATCACTGTCTTTGTAACTGGCAGAATCTTAAGCATGTAGGGCTAGTTTTTGACCACCCATAGTATTTCCTCTTTCAACTAGAGATTTTGTCATTTGATTCTCTTTCCTTTAACACTTTATTAATAAACTGAGGATATTACTCTATAACTGTTTCTTGTGTATAAGTCTCTCTCTCTCCTTGTGGTGTGACTTTAATTAGTAGTTCTGGAGGGCAGTGATTAACATACCCTTTGTAAGGATCCCTTCAAGAAGAAATCCCCCCCCCACAAATATACAGAGAGTCTTAGAGTGTGTGCACTTACACAGTTTTTCAGTCAATGTTTATTTGAATGATTACTGTTTGTCATCCACTGTGCTAGGGTTGCACAGTCAAGTGACAGATCCACTGGGCTTGCACACTAGCAGGAGGTTCAGACAAGTTAACCAGGTAATACAATTCAGTGTAGTGTGGGGCTTGAGAGAATGAGTTGTGTTCTCTCTCTCTCTCTCTCTCTCTCTCTCTCTCTCATATATATATATGCTTCCCTTGTGGCTCAACTGATAAAGAATCCACCTGCAATGTGGGAGACTGGCAGATACACACACACACACACACACACACACACACACACACACACACACACACACACGTTGGGCGGATTTAGCAAGGGTGGAGAGGAGACTGAGCTGGGATTTGGGACAGGATTCTTATTTGAAAGAATAAAGCTCATCTCTAGCTAGAGGGTAAAAAGGTTCATTATGGGTGCAGCATGGAGTTCAATGTAGAGGCTGTAGAAGTAACAGGGTTATGGGATAGGCTTATTAGGTGTTTGGGCTTTATCTTAGGAACAAGGGATTTTTTTTTAAAATCAAGGAGCAGCATGATCAGATTTTCAGTTGGAAAGGGTCCTCTGCTGTGCTACAGAGAATGGTTTGGCAGAGAAGAGCTGTAGGAAGACCGCTTAAGAGTTCACTGAAGTAATGACAGGTAGACATGATGGTGATCTGAACCAGGGTAGGTTAAGTGGAAGGATTCAAGAGACATTTAGCAGAGAGAGTCCTTGAGAGTTATTGATAGCAAGGGAGGGGTACATTAAGAGAAAAAGATAGATGGTGAACGGTGGTGAGAAGTCCTTCAGTTCTGTGTTCCCTCCCATTCCTCCATCATTGATTTTAGGCAGTCATAGATTTTGAGCTGTAATATCCATGGCTATAAAATATATACATTTAGGCCCAATAGGACACTTTAAACTTTAATATTTTCTAAAATCTCTGTGAGATGACTTTTAGATTACAGAGGGTAGTTTTATGTCAGAGATATTCTATGTTCAAAAATTAAACAGCATACTTAGGTACATAAAATAATTTACAATGGAAAAGTCATCTTATTTAATATTTCAGGGAAATAAAGATGTAACTTTATTTTTAAAACTGTTATGCTGTTAAACATCTATTCAGTGATGATATATTTATTAGGCAAGAAAGGAATGTGAACTTTTCAGTGCAGAACTGCCCATCCATGGCCCAGCCTCAACCGAAATAAAAGTCTATACTTAAAAATATAAAGTAATGAAAACGTTTCTTAGGTATACAGATAGCCCCAAGTAGTTCCAAAGGTTGTCAGGAGCCAAGTTGTTATTTATGGTTTCCTGGAAGAATCTGGATCAGTGATCAAGTGAAACAAATTGTCGCTGTGTGATTTTGCTGCTTTGATGGGAAATCACCAGTGACCAGTTCACTCGTAAGTACACTGTATTCATTATTTCCCTTCCTCCTTTCATTTATAGTTTTTTTTATTTCTTTTTTAAAAAGTTAATCTTTTTTTTTTTTTACCTAACACCTCTTAAATTCTTAGGTTTAAGAAGTTCTCTTAGGACATGTAAATAATATATGCTTTAGTTTTGATCTTGACCCAAATCAGCTCTGTGATGATGAATTTGCCACTCTCCAGATCTTTGTTTCTGCATCTGTAAAGTGAGAAAGCTCAAATAGATCAGTAATAAGGGGACCTCAGCTATGATTCTTTTATCTGCCTTTTCTCTTTCTTGGTCCTGCATATTTAGTTGTTCCCAGGCCTTTGTCTACTTGAACATCCTTCTGGTTTTTGAAATTTGTTATCAGAGCTATACTGAGGCTTCTACAGTTTGTTGCAGTCCCCACAGTCAGAACCAAAGGAGTAAGAGATGAGTAACTGGAAGGCAGTCCGAAGGGAGGAGAAGCAACACAACAGCTAGAAGTCTATGTTTAAATCCTTAGAACTTACACATGAGTCAGGACACTTGCCTCTTCTTAACATTCCCTCTCACCATTTCTTTTGTTATTTTTTTTTGACCCAACAAATGTTTGAGTTTTTGTTTTTGCTTTTTGTGTGTGTGTGCATTTTTTTCCCTCTAGGCAAGGTGGGGTGGTAGCTGAAGAGGGGTAAGGAGAAACTACTGAACACTTCACTGCAAACCATACTGCCTCAAGACACAAAGCACAGATTTTCTTACAAAGCTGTCATTCTCTTCCTGCTTCCAAGACCACCATTTGCAGCTTTATTATGAAAACCCTACCTCCACGTCTGTCTTCAGGTACTGCTCTATAGCATATTTGTGACCCCTGTCTCCACTGCTGGTGTAAATCCTAATATCCAGCCACACATTCATTTCCTCAGGGAATGCCAGTTAACCCCACTTAGTGTTGATAGCATCACCGACTCAATGGATATGAATTTGACAAACTCTGGGAGACAGTGGAGGACATGGGAACCTGGTGTGCTGCCCATGGGGTTGCCAAGTGTTGGACATGACTTAGTGATTGAACAACAACACACTGTTGATCACCAATCACACTTAAACTCCCAGGACTTCATTAAGTGTTATTCTTTAAAAATACATTTAAAATAGCTTCAGATGCAAATTAGGCAGATAGCAAGTCATAGTGTATATGTTGTAGTATTCAATATATACAATAGTATCTTCTGTTTTAAAAATACACTAGAAATAGGATGACTTTTCACATATCCATATGTTTAATTAGTTTTCAGGATGAACTATCTGCAGAGTAGTGCTGCAGCTGTAAAGTCATCTTAACAGGACGTGTTTTCGTTGCTCATTGTGATTGCCAGGACTTACTGAAGTTGATCCCAGCTTGGAGACTGGCATATATACATTTCTAAAGTGGTTCTTCTGAGAACTATGAAAACGTGGTCACTGAAAACTGTTTAAGAAAATCTGTTGCTCTTGCTTTGATATTAAAATGGTAATTTTTAAAGGTTAAGTTCACGTTCAGTTCAGTCGCTCAGTCATGTCCAACTCTTTGCAACCCCTTGAATTGCAGCACGCCAGGCCTCCCTGTCCATCACCAATTCTTGGAATCTACTCAAACCCATGTCCTTCGAGTTGGTGATGCCATCCAGCCATCTCATCCTTTGTCATCCCCTTCTCCTCCTGCCCCCAATCCTTCCCAGCATCAGGGTCTTTTCCAATGAGTCAACTATTCATGTGAGGTGGCCAAAGTATTGGAGTTTCAGCTTCAACATCAGTCTTTCCAGTGAACACCCAGGATTGATCACCTTTAGGATGGACTGGTTGGATCTCTTGCAATCCAAAGGAATCTCAAGAGCTACCTTAGTTTGATTATAAATTGGATATTTTGTAAAAGCTGTCTTGCCACTTGGTGTATTTTTTACTTGAAATGTATCTTTGAACATTTGTATGCTGCTAGACGAGTGATCACTGGGTTCGTTGGTTTGTCACTAGAGCCATCTCCACTCTGGCAGGTAGGAAGTAAAGTGACTCGACTAGAGGTGAAGCAAATACTCTGCATTAGTTCCCTGCCCCCACTCCTGTCAACTCCTTAGCCATCACTGCTTTCACTTCTCCAGAAGCAAAGATGATGTATGTTATGGCAGTACCTTTTCCTCTTTCTAACAGGCAAGGTTGGAAGTTGCCTTTGACAGATACCCTTTGGGATGTTCTTTTGAACTTTTGTTTTACTGGTGGAGACAACACTGATTTGCCTGCTATTTTAGGATTACTGGATTGCAGCCTTCTAAACAAGGAAGAACCAAGTCTAATTTATGTTTAGCAAAATAACTGGTTTTAGTAGAAATTTAGAAGTTTGTGGAATGCAAAATATTAGTATTGAATGACTTTAAGAAATCCTTTAGAGTGTGTTTTGAATCAATTAATTTTTTTGCAATGAATGGCCTCTGGTAGTTCTCAAGTCCACTAGAAAGAGAACTGGGTCTTTTTGTTTGGAACCTTGCAAACAAAACTCTTTACCTTTCCAGTTACATCCTCACCCCTAGGGTTCTCCCGCTTGCTTACAGTTGTCAGTCATCCTGATCTACGCCCACCCCACCCCAAGTACCAAGTTCCTTGCGTGTTAAGTCGCTTCAGCTCTGTCCCACTCTTTGCGACCCCATGGACTGTAGCCCACCAGGCTCCTCTCAATACTGAAATGAGTCACCCTGCCCTCCTCCAGGGAATCTTCCCTGACCCAGGGATCGAATCCACGTCTCTCCTGTCTCCTGCATTGGCAGGCGGGTTCTTTACCACTGAGAAGCGCCACCTGAGAAGTCCACCCAGTTCCTTAGCGGTTCTTAAATAAGGTGCAAATCAGTAGGTCTTGGTCCCCATCGGGGCCTGCGTGGGGCTGGTTTGGGAAAGACGCAGCTGAGTAGACAAATTTCTCGCAGGGTGACTCATTCTCAGCACTGACCATTGCGTGTAAACCCGCCAGGGAAAATATGCCAGACCTTGTTGTGATGAAAACAGCCGGGAGGGGCTGTTGGTGAGGAGGAGAAGAACAGACAGAACTGGCCCCAAGCTCCGGGAACCTGGGCGGGCGGGCGGCCGCGGCACCTGCGAGGCGCGCGGCCTGCGGGCGTGGCCCGCGGGGGCGGGCCGGGGGCGGGCCCGGCCGGCGGCGCCGGCGGTTGGAAGGGGGCGGAGCTGCCCTCGGAGGCGGCCCCGGCCCTGGGCCCCGAGGCCCGCCGCGCCCTATCGGGCCCGAGCCGAGTGGCCCCGCGGAGCCGGCGCGCTCCCGCCGGCAGGGGGAGGGCGGACCGGGCGCGGGGCCCGGCCAGGCCGCGGCGGGCGCCGTTTCTCTTTCACTTTCCTTCCCGCTGAGGCCGGCGCTGCTGGAGGCAAGGAGCGGCGGCGGCCGCGGGGTAGGTACCCGGCGGGCTGGCGAGCGGTCGAGGGGCTGGGACTCCGGCCGCGCCCGCGCCGCGCGCCCAAGTTTGCGCCGAGCGCCGGAGCGGCACCCCCAGGCACCTGCGGCGGCCCGTCCCGCCCGGCGCCGGCGGAGCCCCCGGGGCGAGGCGGGGGCGGGGGCCGCCGGCCCGAGTCGCGGAGCTCGGCGGTCGCGCGGGGCGCCCGGGGGCGGAGAGGGCGGCGAGCGCCGGACCCGGAGAGAGGCGGCGCGTCCTCGGCGCGGCCCGGCCCGAGCGGCGCGTCCGCCGAGCCCAGGCCCGCGCACCTGCCCGGCGGGCGGGGCGACTCGCGCTCGGACCGCCGCGGGCCGTGGCTGCCGGGTTCTGCCGAGGACGCGGAAAAGTCCCCTGCTGCCCCCGCCGGGTCCCTGCCCGCGCTGGCTCCCTTTAACCGCCGTGGCGACGGGGCTCTGTGGCTTACGATCCTGAAGCCTCCCTCGGTCGGGACTGTGCGTGTTCACTTTCAAAGGACTTTCTCAGACTTTAGAGCTTCGTGGCAAACCTGTGAGAAAGGCAGGGCCGTTAATCCCGGTGTGTAGAGGAGGAAGCCGAGACCCAGGCACGGGTATTTAGTGCCTTACTGAAGATCAAACAGGGCTAAGGACCAGAACCCAGACCCCTTGAGCAGATATGATGATTACTTGCAGAACCTATTCCGTGCGCATACTCAGTGGTTACAGTGTCTGTTGATGGAAGGATGGAGCGATGCCTTTTACCTCTTCTGTTGCTTTATACTTAATCTATGAGTTAACAGGGATTCCCTGCAGCTGAAGTAGGAGACGGTTTTTGCTTACAGAATTAACTTAGGAAATCCCCACCTTTTTCTCATGTTATGTTTCATGTTCTCTAAGAGGACATGTTTGTTGTAAGAAACATTTAAAACTTTTTAAAGTAACCATGTGGACAAGCCATGCTAGACATTTCCGGAGGGAGAAAAGTTTTTAAAAATATTAATGGCGTTCAGTTTTTATAGTGTGCTAGCTATATGTATATTGTCTCCTTTCATCGTCCCTACTGTAGGAGGCTGGCATTCTTTATTTGTTTACTTATGTATTTGACTGCACCAGGTCTTGGTTGCATCATGCATGATCTTCAGTTGCAGCATGTGAACTCTTACTTGTGGCTTGTGGGATCTTATTCTGGGACCAAGGATCGAAACCTGGGTCCCCTTGCATTGGGAGTGCAGAGTCCTAGCCACTGGACAATTAGAGAAGTCCCATAGGAGGCTGGCATTCTTGTTTTCATTTTACAGTTTAAAAAACCCTAAGGCTTAGGTAAGTAACATTGCCCAGGTTGTACATTTACCAAGTGTGACTGGTATCTATTTAAGGTTTTGTAGTCTAATAGTGGAGATTAAGAATGAAGATAATTGTAAATCACAGAAGAGTCAGATGTGACTTAGCAACTAAACAACAACAGCGACAGAGGAACAGAAGGAATTGGGCATAGAGGGCATAGAACTTGCAGAATGGACTATGAAGAGAGTCATCCTTTCCATTTGCCTAACTGTTGAACAGTGTGTTAAGATCAGCCTGTGGAGGGTCTTTTATGATAAGCTGAGAAATTTAAACGTTTCTCTGTTGCAGAGTAGAGGAGACCCTGACATTCTTTGATAAGGGGCTCCAAATAGAACAAAACTTGGTAGAAGCTAAGTTGGTCTGCAGGTGGAGAGAGAATATTTGAGTAGCATGGCTGCGGGTGGAATGGAAAAGGGCATCCATTTGATTTGATTTCAGCTTGATGTGGAGTACAAAATGGAAATAGGGAACTTTTTGATAGGGAGGATAATGACTTCAATTTTGAATCTTCAGCTTGTGTTGGCAGGAACTCCTAATAGAGCAGTCAAGCAGACAGTTAAAATGCATTGCTGGAGAGGTAAAGATATCAAAACGGGAGTTAATAGCCTTAGGTGTCATTTGTTTAGAGGTGATACTTGAGGCCTCAGTATCGGATGAATTTGTCATTATTCTGAATTAATCATAGCAGGTTTACAAATTAATATTACAGTGAGGGAAATGTTCTGTTCACCTCTTCACCCAGTTTGGAACATGTAATGCTTGCTGCTAATATACTGGTATTAATCCAGTACACATAATTTGACACCTCTTTCTCTCATCTTTTTAAAATTACTGTGGAAGAAGATATGGGAAAGCAGAACCACCAAAAGGAGTGATGACCAGCGATCTCATGAGAAGTCTGGATGTTAGTTCTCATGCCTCGGGACACCCAGTTGGGAACTCCACACCAGCTCCTGGGATCAGACTTTCATCCACTTAATACCCTTTTTTGCCTGAACTACTAGAGCCAGTCCTAGCTAACCACGAATGGCTACTCAAAGGAAACACTTGGTGAAAGATTTCAATCCTTACATCACCTGCTATATCTGTAAAGGGTATCTCATCAAGCCAACTACAGTGACGGAATGCCTTCATACCTGTAAGTATTCTTTTTTTGTTATCTACCTATCAGAAATTTTCAGTTACATTTGTTCTTTTAAAACCACCACATTTTTTTTTCTCTAGATTTTTTTTCTTTTAAAATAGTGAATATTCTAAGAATTAACTTTGAATTCATTTTCATAATTGAACTTCTCATTGGGATACCAGTGGTATGAATTTTTTCTTGTTTCTTTTTAAAATTGTAATAGGTGACTTTTCCTGATTTTAAAATGTCTTGAAAAATCATAAGAAATTACTGGTTATAGTTTTTTTTAATGACCTATTTTAGGTTTTTGATTTTTTAATTTTACTGAATTAATATGTTCTGAGTTTTTTCTTTAGGATATGCATACTATAATTCATTGTGGGTTTCTTTTAATCATTTTATTGGGGTATGATTGACATAAAAAAGTTGTGAAGTGAAGTGAAAGTCACTCAGTCATGACCGACTCTTTGCAATCACATGGAATTGATACATTCCATGGAATTCTCTAGGCCAGAATGCTGGAGTGGGTAGCCTTTCCCTTCTCCAAGATATCTTCTCAACCCAGGGGTTGAACCCAGGTCTCCTGCATTGCAGTTTGATTCTTTACCAGCTGAGCCACAAGGGAAGCCCAAGAATACCGGAGTGGGTAGCCTATCCCTTCTCTAGCAGATCTTCCTGACCCAGGAATTGAACCAGGGTCTCCTGCATTGCAGGTGGGTTCTTTACCAACTGAGCTATCAGGGAAGCCCAGGAAGACCACCAGGGAAATCTAAAAAAAAAAAGCTGTACATAATTGATGTATATAACTTTGATGGGGTTAGCCATAAGTATGAACCATTACTGCATCACTGCCACAAACCTTATCCATTACCTCCAGTTTTCTCTCGCCTTCTTGTTTATTATTACTATTACTGTGATAAGAACACAACATAAAATCTGCACTCCTAGCACATTTTTAAGTGTACAACATAGTATTGTTAACTGCAGGCATGATCCTGTCCAGTAGATGTCTAGGACTTAACTCATCTTATATGACTTAAACTTTGTACCCTTTGACTAATAATCAACAGCCTCAATACTACCTGGGAACTTGTTAGAAATGCAAATTATCAGGTCTCACCTTGGAATCACTGTGTTTAACAAACCTCCAGGTAATTTTGAACCATGCGCAAGTTTCAGACCTACTATTCTAATATGATAATTTCTTTGGAACTCCTACCAAGTTTTTCACCAGTCTTGTCAGTAGAAGAATAGGTATTTTAATAGCCATGTAGGTTTGGGTTTCACCTGCTTTTTGTGTTTTTGCCAATATAAGTTTATTTCCCTATTTCAATAAATATAATTCCAGTAAGTTCTGGCTCTAGTAATTCCAACAAGTTCTTTGGTGCCTGTTATGTACACTGAAGTAGGTACTTTAGGTACATGATTTCATTGTTCACCTTACAGTAACCTTGAAGCAGTTTGCAGGGGACATGGGGAGAGCGAGGATATAGAAATTATCTTCATTTGTGGGTGTGGAAGCTTAAGAGCTAAGTCACCAGCCCAATCTCACAGCTAGTAAGTAGTAGACCTGTATTTAGCTCCAAGGGTCGTCCTCTTACTAACATAACCTGGGACATTTCTGTAATCCCCCTCTTCAGCTGTTCTTTCCTCTGCTTAACTTTTGTACTATTATGCCCGTAGTTTTCAACAGAGTTGAACTACTACAACAGAGTTGCAGAATAGAATCACCTGTTAATTGTTAAAATGGCAAATTTTATGTTATTAATAGTTTACCACAGTTAAAAAAAAAAACATAAAATCATCAGAGAAACTGTTTAAAAATAGACTTTTTCAGAATGCCACCAGAAGAGATTCAGTGGGTGCTTAGGCCTCAGTTCACTTCATTACATTCACTCAGTCATGTCCAGCTCTTTGCAACCCCATGCCAGGCTTCCCTGTCCATCACCAACTCCTGGAGCTTGCTCAAATTCATGTCCATTGAGTCAGTGATGCCATCCAACCATCTCATCCTCTGTTGTCCCCTTCTCCTTCTACCTTCGATCTTTCCTAGCATCAGGGTTTTTTCCAGTGAGTCAGTTCTTTGCATCAGGTGGCCAAAGTATTGGAGTTTCAGCTTCAGCATCAGTCCTTTCAGTGAATATTCAAAACTTATTTCCTTTAGGATTGACTGGTATGACCTCCTTGCAGTCCATGGGACTCTCAAGAGTCTTCTCCAACACCACAGTTCAAAAGCATCAATTCTTCGGCACTCAGCTTTCTTTATAGTACAACTCTCACATCCATACATGACGACTGGAAACCATAGCCTTGACTAGACGAACCTTTGTCAGCAAAGTAATGTCTCTGCTTTTTAATGTGCTGTCTAGGTTTGTCATAGCTTTTCTTCCAAGGAGCAAGCGTCTTTTAATTTCACAGCCGCAGTCACCATCTGCAGTGATTTTGAAGCCCAAGAACATAAAGTCTGTCCCTGTTTCCACTGTTTCCCTATCTATTTGCCATAAAGTGATGGGATCAGATGCCATGATCTTAGTTTTCTGAATGTTGAGTTTTAAGCTAGCTTTTCCCACTCTACTCTTTCCCACTCTACTCTTTTCCCACTCTACTCTTTTCACTCTACTCTTTGGGGTCTGGGTGTGTGTATACTTTTGGTCAGTATTACTGGCCCATGCTGTTCTATTACCAGTTAACTATAAACTGTCTCAAAATGTTTGCTTACTGTTGCCCCTTATCATTATTTCACTTGAACAGTTAGTTATCAGTTAAACATCATCAAACATACTTATTGAATACCTACTGTGTGCCAGGCACCATTCTAAGCACAGAGGATACAGCAGTGAACAAGGGAATCAAAAATCTCTGCTCTCAAAAAAGGGGAAAACCAGTAATAAATATATTGCCATGAACAAGAACAAAGAACTGTAGAAGGACTGTAGATAGCAGAGTTGGGGTTGTTTTATTTAGTGTTTGTCATGGTTTCTTTCTTTGATATGATGACATTTGAACAGAATACCTGAAGGGATTGAGCTCTGTGGATATACGAGAAGAACATTTCAGGCAGAGGGAAAAGCAAATATACGGCCTTAGAGTGGGAATGCCCTTGGCAAGTTCAAGGAACAACTAATCAGTAAGAAGGCTATCGCTGCAGGTCAACTGAAAGATTATAAGGCCATCAGCTAGGGTAATGAGATGTGAGATGGAGACAGCGAAGAGTGACTGTGGATGTATTTTGGAGGAAGAACCTACTAGATGTGGCTACTCTAGAATGGGGACTTCGTCTCACGTTTCCCACTATACCAAGTATGGTACCTAGACATGGTCCACAGTCTGTTTTGTTTTACTTCTTCTGACACTATTAGACATTATGAGTACATTGTTTTTATATTTGCACGTCTCCTGCAGAACCCTCCAGTTTTAGGAAGAGATTTAGTGGATGTTGGGAGTGTTTAGTGTTTAGAGGAGAAAGCGCAGATTCTCTAGTCTCTACCTGTATAATACAGATTTTATATGTTCTTCTGAAAGAGCATTTTCTTTGAGACATAATGAAATCCAGGTTTAAATGTTCCTTTTTTGAAGGCGAAACAAAAGATTGTAGAAGTGTAAACAGTAAGTTTATAAGCAAGGGTTATGTTTATGTTTGCAGTAGCCATTCAAGGTTTAAAGGGGTAGATGACCATTTAACTGCTTATGTCCTCCTAGCCTGAAGTTGCTTGACTGTCAGCAGATCCCTTTAGTGAGAGAGAATGAACATGGCAGAATCGTGATTAAAGACTCGTGTGGCCGTTTTCATCCACAGAAGCACAGAACAGTAAATAATGGAGGAGTCAGGCACTCAATTCAGTGTCGTAGGAGACCTGAGGATTCTATTGCGTGCTAAACTTTATGCACTTTCTGGTCCTTGGATTTCTGGGTATTTTTCGGTTTGTATTTATACTGGGGCTTTTAAGCAAAACCTTTCTCACTTGCAAAATAATCTCCCTATTTGTACTGAAAAGAGAAATAGTACCACAAAGCAGTGTTTCTTAATCATTGATTGGGTCTTGATGCTACCTGGTTTTCTTAGGTCTGAGGTGGAACAGGTGTGGTGGCACTGTGACTGGGAATTGGTATACAGTAGAGAAGTAAGGTAGCCAGTAGGACAGGAGGAGAGGGGGAAGTGCAGCATGACAGTGATGTGCCCCCTGGCCAGTCTCCATCTTGACTTTGGTGCTTGAAAAAGTCTTATAAAGCTGACTTTGTACACAGACTACAGTTTTATGATACTGTGAGTTAAGAATGGGTAAACAATAATTCTTATTACGAAAACTCATAATAAGATAGAAGGATTTTGTTCTTACTATTCAAGTTTGAAAGATGAAAATGAAGCTTTATTATTGGTGAGCAAAGTCACACTTTGGGCCTAGTCCCTTCAGAACTCTCTAGTCAAGTGAAGGAACAGGAAGCAAATTAAGGAATGTATCAAATGAATGTGGGTGCTGGTAAGTGCAATGACAGTAGTGAAACAGAATGATGTAATAGCAGATATGTGTCAGGATGTTGCAGCAGAATGGAAAGCCAGAGAAAGAACTGAAAAGAGTGTTTTTGGAAAATCCTTGATACAGATAAACGCAGTTCCTTTACTCTTTCAGATTACTCTGTATATGCATCTCGAATCTCTCTCTCTTCTGCTCAAATCAGGTTATTGTCCCCCTACTCCCCATCCCCTGCCCGCATTCTCCCAGTAAGCAGTTCTAGAGCTAACAGTGCCTGGCTTCCCTGTGGATGTAGAAACAAGGGTAAAGATGACAGCAGACTGACTGAGGCACCCCATGGTGTCCTTAGCACTCAGCTCTGTGGACAACAGAGAAAAAAGGTAAGCTGGTTGGAAGGAAGAGGGAGAGGGAGGGGGAGATGGCAGCACAGAATGTCCCGAGCTCCTCACAAGGAGTTGCAGGGGGAAAAAAAGAGGCTTATAAAAGCCTCATCTTTAAGTGGGCTCCTACCTCACCTACTAACACCCAGGTCTCTTTAGCAGGTCAAGGACGTGATAATAAGGTATAAAATTTTACAATGAGGTAAAAATTTTAAAAACACGTGCGTTTTCCCCTTAAATGTGATCACTTAGTGCTAGATGAACTAAATCCACATTAACTATGGCTACATGTCTATGTCTATAGGGTAATTTGGGGGCTTCCCAGGTGGTTCAGTGGGTAAAGAATCTGCCTGCAATGCAGGAGATGCACATCTATCCCTGGGTCAGGAAGATCCACTGGAGTTGGGCATGGCAACCCCTCTAGTATCCTTGCCGGGAGAACCCCATGGACAGAGGAGCCTGGCGGGCTATGGTCCGTGGGGTCACAATGAGTCGGCCATGACTGAGCAACTGAGCATGTACACATAAGGCGATTTAACAACCTGACAAACCTAAGGAAATAAACTTGTTCATACAAATAATGATTGAATTCTTTAAATAATCAGATGTCAGGCACTTGCTAACTGGTAGAGTGATGAATAAAATAAATTTGGAGCTTGAACTCTGTTTAGCAAAGCTCATAAGCTAAGAAGAGATTTCAACAGGTGTGTTTGGGTCTATCTACCCCTTTTCTGTGGAAACTCACCTCCTCTGAGACTCAACTACCTATGATGATGTCTCCCAAGTCTTTATTTCAAGCATAGTCCTTGGCTTCAGAATCCCACTGGATGTCCACTTGGATGTCCTGAAGTGGCCTAGAACTTAACGTACCTGACAGTGAATGGATGGAATGCCAGCATTCAATTGTCCAAGCAAGAAATATGTACCATGCTTAACTCTCTTTACCCTGACCTAGCTCAGCTGGTAAAGAATCTGCCTGCAATACAGGAGACCCCAGTTAGATTCCTGGGTGAGGAACATCCGCTGGAGAAGGGATAGGCTACCCACTCCAGTCTTCTTGGACTTCCCTGATGGCTCAGATGTGAAGAATCTGCCTGCAATACAGGAGTCCTGGATTTCATCCCTGGGTTGAGAAGATCCCCGGGAGGAGGGTATGGCAACCCAATTCAGTCTTCTTGCCTGAACTATCCCCATGGACCAAGGAGCCTGGTGGGCTGCAGTCCATGGGGTTGCAAAGAGCTGGACATGACTGAGCGACTAAGCACAGCACAATAACACATGGATAGAGTTCTGTCTGGTCTCGCTCTGTAATCTCTCAAAGATCTGTCCCTTCAGTCTGATCCCCCACAACCTTTTTGCTCAGGCCGCCATTCCTTCTCACCAGAGTCCCTGCAACCTACTCCTAACCTGTGCTGCTGCTGCTAAGTCACTTCGGTTGTGTCCGACTCTGTGTGACCCCATAAACGGCAGCCCACCAGGCTCTTCTGTCCCTGGGATTCTCCAGGCAAGAACACTGGAGTGGGTTGCCATTTCCTTCTCCAATGCATGAAGTGAAAAGTGAAAGAGAAGTCGCTCAGTCGTGTCTGACTCTTAGCGATAAAGGCTTTGCTGTCTTCATCACTCTCACTCTTCAGCCAATCCAGAATTTCCTTAAGGTACCCTATTGCCCTCAGGATAAATTAGATCTGTTTAGCTGTGACTGATTTCTGCCCTCCGCAACCAGGACACACACACAATATGCATGCACATGGTTCAACTGCTTGCTCTGCTTGGAACATCTCCTGTATTCCTGGCTGGTAGTTCCCCATCCTGTAAAACCCATCTACTCCAAGATATGCCATCTCTGTCTCCCACAGGTAGGTTTATGTGTGTCCTTAGTACCTGGTACTTGAGTGCTCAAGAGGAGCTTAAATGAATAAGTAAATGGTCAATCAATTGATTATTTTATTGTCTGCTTTTTCTTTCAAAGATTCAAATGCAGTGGTAGGTAGCTTGAAAGGCATGTAGAGAGTGTGGGTTAGGAATTACGATTTTGAAAGCTGTCTTCTAAAATATAGATGGGAGCTTTGTGGGTCATGGGTAGGGATAGGGCATGGGAGAGGGAGAGAGGCAGACTGGGGAGTCAAGACTGGTGGCTCTAAATTGAGAGACTGTCTCTTGCTCCAGGGTCCTGAGAAATTTTTTGAGGTTGCTGACAATGTATTTGCTGCTGGTTGCATAGGTTGTTGACTTAAAATGAAAGACTTTTCACTTAAACTAAGAACAAAGAAGCTTTGTTCCAGCAGCTAAAATGTGCATAACACAGTGCATTGGTTCTTAACTCCTTTGTGATTCGAGGCCTCTTTAAGCATCTGACGATTCTTTCCTCCGAGAAAAGGGAAGGTTTTTAGACATAGAATTCTGTAGTACAGGAAAAGAAAGCTTTCTTCTTTCTGCCCTTTCAGAGATTATGGCAGTAATCCCTTAACTAAGATGAATTCTTTGGAAAACATTTTTGTACTTAGTTTTCAACTTAAGTAAAGAAGGTTTAATCGATAATTAAATATAGATGTGACAGTTAAGAGACTTGGTAATTTTATATAGTAATGTGTAAGAATGAAGAAATAATAAGATGGTAAACTTGAAGTGCTACCATCATTTATTGTTTTCTGAACAAGTATCACAAATATACATGTATTAAAGTACAGAGAACTCTTGATATGTTAATACGCAATGTTTAAAAATCTTATGCTACATATATTTGCTGTTCAAAATACAGTCTCCAACCAGCAGGATCATCACTGGGGAATTTGTTAGGAGTGCACGTTCTAGGGCCCACCCATAGAGCTGCTGGATCTGAGTCTCTGGGGAGAGGGCCCGAAACTGTAATAACAAGCCCTTCGGGTGATTCTGTGGTGCACTGAAGTCTGAAAAGCATACTTTGGACCAGACATTAATAATACAAGCATATCTAGAAGTAGGAACTTTGTAGTTTTAATCATATAGTAATTGGGGTTAATGCTAATAAAATTAAAACAGTGGCTCTTATTTATTGAATGTCATATTGAGGGTCATGGGCTTTTACATGCATTACCTTATGTAAGCTTCCCAAGAACCCTTCTAGTTAGGTGGTATTAAATCAGTCAGCAAATGTTTATTAGCACCTACGTTATGCCCTTCATTACTCTGGACGGTGGAAAGACAGCAGTAAACAGGACAGATATAGCCTGTCCTCTTAGAATTTATGTTTCAGTAGAAAAGACAGACAAAAGCAAGCGAATGATAAAATTTAGGTTCCATGTATGACACATGCTACGAAGAAAAGTAAGACAGAGTAAGTTCTTGCTTGGACGTTACCATTTGAGCAGAGATTGTAAACAATAGGAAGGAGCGAGCTATGAAGAGGTTTGAGGGAAGAGTATTTCAGATTCTTATGCCAGTGTTTTTCAAAGAGACAAGACTCAGAAAGGTTAAGTAACGCAGCTAATAAGTGCCGGGGCTGGGTTCTGAGACCCAGATATCGGACTCCAGGGACATCTTCATAATAAATTAGGATATTTGCTAATTTTCTTCTTCTTTCTGGTAGTTTACATTTTCTATAATTTCTTTAAGCAGCATGTAAATTTTAAAAATGTATATAGGAAGTCTCTTCTAACTATATTTCCATGACTGTATACCTGTCATTATGTACCCAATCAGGATCTGAATTTATTAATAATTCTGAATGATAGTCTTTAAAATGAAGAGATATAAATTGAACTTTCCAATACTGTATTCTCTATAAAACTGGATTTTGAGTTGACTTGTTTTTAGACTAATAATCAAAGGCCTAAATAGAAGTTGTACTTAAAAGTTTCAGTAAGTGCAAATACAGTGGTCTAGGTAGTAGTAGAGATGAAGTCACCGGAAACATTGATGTTACATATTTCAAACAGTATTTTGGCAGCAACTAGTCATTCATGAAGGTGATTATAGTGTTCATTTTGATGATTTTTTTAAAATAGGAAACAATGATTATAGGCCTTAAACAGTCTAGGTGTCATCTATCATTAGTAATAATGTTAAGAATCATATCAGATGTATGGTTCTTTTTGCTGTTGAAACTATGTGTTAGACATAGTTTAAGTTAAAGAATGAACAGTTGAGCAGAGATTCATAGTGGACACTAAAAGACAAAACTAGGGGTTAACATAAATGAAATTGTCCTCTGCATTGGTTTGTAAGAATAAATTATATATAGATCAGGATGAGTTGGAGTTGATACCAGTGATGGATTGAGGGAAAAAACATGTAACCTAAAAACCAGAAGTATTCAGAGTTAGAAACTGTGGTCAGTGTGCAGGTATGTTTAAGCATGGAGCACAGAGGTTGAATGTAAACATTATGAACAGTAGAGTGCAGCCAGTGTAGAAGAGACCAAAGATCATTTCCATTCGGATACTCTGAAGATGTGTCATAACTACTGGTGTTTTATAGCATATTAGTCTTTACCAGACTAGTGTATTACAATATATCAGAAATTCAAGAACCAGTGAACAAAGCTATATTCTCTCAGAATGCTCAACCACTGGCATATCTTTACTCAGTTAATAGAAAATCATTTTATTTTAGAAAACTCTTTAGCCTATATTGAGTTAGCACCTTTATTTTAATGTTTTTAATTTATTTATTTTTGGCTGTTTTGGGTCTTTTATTCTGTTTTGGGTCTTCTTTTGGGTCTTTGAGAGAAACGCCTTTTCTGTCATTGTGATGAGCAAGAGCTACTCTCTAGTTGAGGAACTTGAGCTCCTCATTGCAGTGCTTCTCTTGCTATGGAGCATGGGCTCTAGGCCCTTGGGCTTGAGTGGCTGTGGCTCACGGGCCCCGTAGCCGCAGCTCGTGGGCTCCGGAGCACAGGCCCAGTAGTTAGAGCACACTGGCTTCGTTGCTCTGCAGTATGTAGAATCTTCCTGGACCAGGGATCAAACCTGTGTTTCCTGCATTGGCAGGCAGATTCTTTGCCACTGAGCCACTAGGGAAACCTTTAACTCATTTTAATTGTCAAAAAAATTAACTAGTGAACTGAGAATCTCTTCTCTTGCTTTAGTTGAAAATGTAGGCTTATTTCTGACTTTGTAGTACACTTGTAGGTACTAAAATCATGACTCCTTTTGCTATTCCTAACTTTTGTGTCCTCAGTTGTTCCACAGATATTTACTGAGCACCCCCCTCCTCCTCCAGGTACAGTGCTAGCCTGGGCAAGTGAGACACATCAGGCAACATAGTAGGCAGTAAGTCAGAGTGTATATTAGCAGGTGATAAATGTAACAGAAACAGGGAAGTTCAAGCTGGGTACAGATAACTAACTGGCTGGTCAGTGATACGGTATGACCACTTAAGTCTGTCGGGGGAGGCCTCATTTAGAAGGTGGTAGTTGAACAGATTTAAAGAGGTAAAGGAGTTAACCCATCAGATACTTGATCCCAGCCCACTGGGAGCTGGATACATGAATCTGGAGATGATCAGAATTTAGATCATATTTCATCAGTGAGAGTGCCAAGAGAGTGAGTGTAGAGAAGGGAAGATGACCAAAGACTAAGCCCTGGAACCAGAAAAGAGAAGAGGAAAATAGAGTGTGGGATCCTAGAAGGTAAAGCACACACAACATCCAGGAGTAGAGAGCAGCCAAGTTAGCCATGTGGAGTAGAATGGATCAAGGAGAGATGGCTAGGCTGAACAGCGTAGACACAGGGATAATCTCTCTGAGCGCTTTCAGTTCAGTCCTCAAGAGCAGAAGTCTGGGTGAGTGTGAGAGGATGGAAATGTTTGGATAATTTTGCAATGATTATATAAGTCTTTCACCTTAATGAAGGTAAAGAAAAGATGGAGAAAGAATGGGAAAAGGAATTAGAGTATAGGTAGCTGTGAAACGGAGTGCTAGTTGACTCAGAAAGTAGGGTCAATAGAAGTTTGATTTGTTTTTTTATAGATGGGGAAATAATGTACATGAATGTTGATGGGAATCTTCAGTGGATAGCAAAAGACTGACACAGGTGAGAGGGAGAAGCAGTGGAGCAGTGTTTTCAGATCGTTGGAAAGGGTCTAGTGAAGAGAGCAGAGGTTGACACATTAAAGTTCTGGAAACAGGCAAGACCACAAAGGTAAGATGTTAGTGAGTGAGTAGGTATGGTGATATAAATTCTACTTCCCTTTTTTTTTCTTCTTTCCTTTTGTTTTCAGTTGAACAGAAAGTGAGGTCATCAGTGTAGAGTGGTGATGGGGGAGTAAAAGTGGGGGTTCAAGGAGAGAGGAGAAAAGTGAAAGTCACTCAGTCGTGTCTGACTCTTTGTGACCCCGTGGACTATAGAGTCCATGGAATTCTCCAGGCCAGAATACTGGAGTGAGTAGCCTTTCCCTTCTCCAGGGGATCTTCCCAATCCAGGGATCAAATTCAGGTCTCCTGCATTGTGGGCAGATTCTTTACCAGCTGAGCCACCAGGGGAACCCAAGAATATTGAAGTGGGTAGCCTATCCCTTCTCTAGGAGATCTTCCTAACCCAGGAATCGAACCAGGGTCTTCTGCATTGCAGGCAGACTTCTTTACCAACTGAGCTATAAATATTGGTGAAGAGCATATGGAATTAGGGTGTTGAGTGTGACCACCTGGCAGATGAAGGACGCACTTATGAGGGTCATGGTCATGAATTTAAGGTGAGAGACCAGTCAGCATGGTGCATGTTTTTCTCCCACAGTGTTCAGCTGTAATCTTGTAGAGCAGAGTGTGTAGAGTTGGATATAGCCCAGGTTGACAGTTGACCTGATCAAGTATGACAAAAGAAGAGTTGTAGTAGAGCGGAGCTATCCAGAGCCTGTGTGTGGAAGTTATTCTGGTCGGCCGTGGAATTCATACTGATAAGGAGGGGAATGAGGGCGCGGTGGTCCTCACCCTGGAGTCCCACTTGACTCCTTAAGTCTGTCTGTAGAAGGCCTTCCTGGACTTTGTGGTCTCCTGGCCTGCTTGGTCTCGGATTCTCCTACTGTTAGGAGAGCCCCAAGACTCTTGGCAGGCTTAACCTGCTCAGCAACTCTGCCTTGCTGTCTGTCCCTCTGTCCTGGCAAAGCAAGAATAAAGCAGTCTCTTTGATAGAAAGGAATGCTTTCCTTTGTGTTCTCATGAAATTGTAACTCATGTAGACCTTTGAAAGAACTGTGCCATGTAAGAGAAATAAAGATGTTCATTAGTCCCTTTTATGAGTAAAACTAGGAGATCCTGTCTCATGGAAGCAAATTACAGCTGTTATGGAAATCTTTAAAAATAATGTCAATTTCACATGTAAATATGTATCGAAAGCAGCAAACTGATGCCTCTTCTCTTTGCCAATAACCACAGTTTACTTACAAACTGTTAGCAGATAACAAACAAATTTTTCAAAGGCTGACTGTCAAATGAGTGTTATCAAGAAGGGCACATATAGATAGTGATGTGCTTCAGGAAGTAAGAAAAAATATACTTCTTTGTTGAGAGATAAAACCAACACATTCAGATGATTTTAACAAAGTCAGCATTTGATCACTTTTAATAAACAGAGGATTGCTAATGAATGACATGATCAAGGACAAGAGAGAAAAGACTTACTGTTTTGTTATCCATGATAGTAGAGTTGGTGCTCAAAAAGAGAAATTGCTGTAGATCACTGTGTCATCAGGGCTTCCCTTGTGGCTCAACTGGTAAAGAGTCTGCCCACAAAGCAAGAGACCTGGGTTCGATCCCTGGGTTGGGAAGATCCCCTGGAGAAGGGAAGGGCTACAACTCCCGTATTCTGGCCTGGAGAATTCCATGGACTGTATAGTCCATGGGGTCACAAAGAGTCAGACACAATTGAGCCACTTTCACTTTTACTGTGTCATCAAAGCTAGGAAGCTAGTTTTCTGTGAGAGATATGGGTGGAGCATACATGTGAGATAGCAACAACTAATGGGCCTTGTACCTGTTGTGACAAACCTGCCCCCCTCAAGAATTTGAAAATTAAAATGTGGAATAGCCTTTTAATAGTTGAAGTATTGGAGTCCACTTAGAAATAGTGCTTCTGAGCAGGTAGATGGAAAGCGATCAGGAAGAGACACAAGGTTTCTCCTGTACCCTGGAGGCTACTCTGGGATTGTATTAAATATATTAAGGAAGGAGTGTAGAATGCAGAAATGTTGATCATCTTGGATCCTCACCCCAGAAAAAGAAGTATCATATGTGCAGAGATAGACAGTTCCCACTTAGGTGACGCAGCGTGTCGTCAATTTGATATTTGAGTTGTGAGACTATCTCTAGGGTGAATATGGCTGCAGAGGGTTAATATCAGCACATGATAGACATTTCAAGTTCCATTAGCAAGATTATCTGTTATTTAAGGTAGATGCGTCAAAATAATCATGGTCTGATGCCATTCAATGTTCGATTGCTGATGTCTTTTTGTTAGGATTTTATGCTCATCCAGCAAGCTGATTTATAGTGATAGCTCACACTTATTAAATAGAAGTTACCAGTTACTCGTTTACACATTTCATATACATTAGCTCATTTAATCTTCATAAGAGCCGTGTGAGATAGATATCCTTGTTATCCCCCTGTGCAGAGACACACAGAGTAATTTGCCTAATGGCAGAACCGGGATTCAGACTGAGCTCTCTACCTCAAGATTGTCTTTTACTTGCTAGAACCACGTGCTGTACTACCTGGGCTTCTCATGTAAACCTGCCCTCTGGGGAAACAACATATTAATCCCATATTCTTGTGGTTACGTTTTGTCCTCTGTCAAAATGATTTCCTGATGGTGAGTAACAAAGTGCCTCCTGGTTATGACTTGGCAGAGGACCAGCTCGTGGACTGGGCAGCCTCCCTGAGGCATTCACCAGTAAGTATTTGGTGGCTAGGATTTCCCAGTTGTCTTCTGGCTGCCTCAGTAAGAGAGCTTTGCAGAGTTGGAGTCCTGGTGCCAACCCCACAGAGATTTTGATTTAATTGGTCTGGGATGAGGCCCCTGAATCTGTTCTTTAAAAAAAAATCTCACTGGTGATTGTGGTGCCCATCAAAATTTGAAAACTACTGCTTCTGATGATATATGACTCTTCGTAAATTTAACAACCTAGTTCAAATCTAAGACGCAGCAAAAGGAACAATTTCACTTAGTAAGCTTTGGCAGAAGTTTAATGAGGGTTGTGATGAGCTAAATATAAAGATCAGTTAAAAATATGAAATCTTGGTGCCCGGGACCAAATGGTATTGGCTTTAAGATGTGTAAGCGGAGTGGTTTGGATTTTAGGCCTTGAGCTGGGCGTCCAGGCTGGGGTGGATGCCATGTCTGCTGCATGTGGGGCGCGTTGGGCAGCCTGCTCAGGCTCTCCAGCGGTGCGTTCCTCCTTTGCTAGAGGGAGATGGTAGCTCCATACTGTAATCCATACAAAGCCCTGAGCCCGGAACCTGCTATTGGGTTAGTTTCAGTAAACGCTAGCACTTGTTACCATTTAAGTGTTTTTCCAACTGGGGATATCTTTAGTGAGCCTAACTCCCTTTCTGACCAGGTGTTTCTGCTTGCTCCAGCATGTCTCTGTAGAGTAGCTGCTGAGGCTAAAGACTTCATTTGGTCTCCACACACAGTCTTAACAACAGACTAGGAGTTTTATAAACATTATTCTTGAACCACCTGAGTTAACCACTATAGCAGTTGAGCAATTAGCTTAGTATTAAATCTTTTTTTCTCTTTTTTTAAATTTTTTTTTTAGTATTAAATCTTTCAGATATTTTTAAAATGTTTTTCAGCTAGTATAAACTAGGAATCAAAGGTCAGTTTTATAGTGATTTTTTTAAAAGCATCTGAGCGAAAACAAATTCTCGTTTTACTTTTTTCAGTTTCACTGAACTTCTGGCCTGGATTTTCTCAGGTTCTAATTTGTGTAAGGTTGTGCTTTATTAACAGCTTTTAAAAGCGTATGGGAGATGTATTTCTAGAGTTTCTTGGGATTTTCTTTTAAGGACTATATGAGATACTGAAGGAGTTCTAATTCTCCTTTTGGACATATTTAAGGCTCCCAAATTAAGGGATCAGGCTTTCTTTTTCTGTATACTTTAGACCTGTAGATATAAAATTAGAAGAAAATGTGGCATATAGGCATGCATTGAGTAAGAAAATGGGCTCTTGATTCAAGTCCTGGCTTTCACCACTTATTGACAAATTTCTAAAGTTCTCTATTCAATGTCTTCTTCTGTAAGAGGCCTGATATTACCTAATTAATGGGGTTGTAATGAATATTAAATTATGTCAACTATATGTTGAAGCACTGTTGTTATTGTTCAATCCCTGAGTCGTGTCTATCTCTTTGCTACCCCATGGACTGTGTAGCGTGCCAGGCTCCTCTGTCCTCCTCTGTCTCCTGGAGTTTGCTCAGATTCATGTCCATTGAGTCAGTGATGCTATCTGACCATCTCATCCTCTGCCACCCCCTTCTACTTTCACCTTCAGTCTTTCCCAGCATTAGAGCCTTTTCCAATGAGTCGGCTCTTCGCATCAAGTGGCCAAAGTGTTGGAGCTTCAGCAACAGTCTTTACAAGGAATATTCAGGGTTGATTTCCTTTAGGATTGATTGGTTTTCTTGAGAGTCCAGGGGATTCTCAAGAGTCTTCTCCAGCACAGTTCAAAAGCATCAGAAGGTGCCTGTTGCATAAAACCTTTTAAGTGTTGATGATTTTGATGAAAATGATGACATCCACCTAAATCATCTGGACAAAAAAGAAAACTAGAATAAAAATATTTCAGCATCTTAAATTTTTCTCATAAACTGGGAAATTTTTTTAATTAAAAATAATTATGGGCCTTAGCCTATGAACAAAAAATTTAATTCTTTTAATGTAATACTTTATGTGGTAAGGTTAATTCCTGTGTCCTATGGGATGGCTTATCTGTCATGTTTGCTTGATAGTCAGATTTAGCAGAGAAGCTGAAGATGTTTTTTTGGGGTGGGGTTGTATTCCTACATTGCATTCTTTTCCTTTGTTAAGTTAAAAAAATGTTTTTAATCTGACAAAATTTGTGATTTCCTATGAGAAAACCTGGATTCAAGTCTCTGTGCTGCCATTCATCAGGGAAGGCAGGTTACCTGGCTTGTAAGAACCTCTTCTCCTTTATCTGCAAAAGTAGAATAAGATGCTGTATCTCACAGGTTTGTGTGAGAAATAAAGTTGCCTCCTAATGGGGCTTTCTACTCCCTCTGTTCTGCACAGTAGAAATAAAATGTGAGCCACCTGTGTAATTTTAAATTTTCTAGTAGCCACATTAAAGAAATTAGTTTTATTATATTTTATTTAATCTAGTATGTCTAAAATATTATCACTCCAACACGTAATTAATATGAAAATTATTAATAAGATTATTCTTTTCATTCTCGGTCTTTGAGGTCTGATTAGTAATTTATACTTACAGCACACCTCAACTTGAACTAGCAACATTTCAAGTGCTCAGGAGCCACATGCTGCTAGTGACTATCAGTCCAGATCTGGAATACAGATTACTGGTCCCATCCCTGAGCACCTTGAGGCTGCCTTGGCCTCAAGCAGCTTTATTCTTGAAACTGTATGCACCTCTGGACAAATGAGCCTGACATTTCTTTCTGCATCAACCTGGATTAGTATCTTTGTCCCTGCGAGGACAGGCTGCTGCCCTTAGCCTTCTAACTGACCCACATGAGGACTTGCTCTGGGCATGTCACGTGCTTCTTTGTTTGGCCAAGGGCCGGAGACAACCAGGAATTCCTGAGAATGATAAACCTTTTGAACCACAACGATCAGAGCTCCAGGGCAGGAGCTGAAGTTCAGGACAGGATCAGGCTTCCCAATACCCTTCATTCTTGCCTCTTATCTGTCCTATTTGCCTTCTTTCCCACATTTTAGAGATGTATCTGGTGTCCCTGGGAAAGCAGCAAATACCAGCAGTCTGCTAAAGAATTCAGCTTTTCCCGCCTCTGCCTCAGTATTGATTAGCAAGGTAGCCCTTTCTTCCCAAACATTAACTTTTAAAAAAGACATTCAGAATGTTTTGGAGGCCAGGAAATTTGGAGAACAGAAATATTCACATCTAAGCGTTTTTTATTTTAGGGTTTTGTACTACTGTTTTTCATCCAAATTTGGGGAGAAATGTAGTAAAGAAGTGTTACTCTAATAGCTGTACGTAATGGTAAAAAGATGTAGAGAATAGGGCACCCAGGTGTACTTACCAGCAAAAAAATCTGCTCAGATGTCACCTTCTTAGGAAGCCCCACCCTGATCACTCTTACCTAAAATAGCCCCCAGCCTGCAGCACTCTCTCTTGCTACCATTTTTGTCTGTTTTGTAGATATCACTTATTACTAACTAAAATTCTTTGACTTCCCTAATAGAATATAAGCTCTGTAAGTGTATGGACTTTGCTTATCCCTGCATCCCCCAACTCCTAGTATAATGCTTGGCTGTTGCAAGTGAAAAGTGAAAGTGTTAGTCTCTCAGTTGTGTCCAACTCTTTGCAACCCAGTGGACTGTAGCCCAACAGGCTCCTCCATCCATGGCATTTTCCGGCAAGAATACTGCAGTGGGTTGCCATTTCCTTCTCCAGGGAATCTTCCCAACTCAGGGATCAAACCCAGGTCTCCTGCATTACAGGCAGACTCTACCTTCTCAGCCACCAGGGAAGCTGGCTGTTGAATCAATAAATAGAGTGAAAGAAAATGCTGTATGTACTGATAATTTCACAATTAGTTTCTTCAGAGAAGTCTACCCTGACCATTGTTTCTCTGACCAGTGTGCCAGTGTGTGTGATAACTTTGAATTTTCAGATTTAATCTCAGTGGTAGGAATCCTAGTATTTACTCTAGGTCAATCGTATAGCTAAACTTTCACTGCTTTTAGATAGTCCAGGGCTTGCAGAGGGGAGAAAAGTAGTTTGTAATGAAGTCATAAAACAGGGAGCTGATCTGTACAGGTGAAAATTTCAGGTTACACAGGGTAATAAAATGGAAGAGGGGGCATTGGGATAGGGAATTGAGTTGAAAATTTTTTACAGTTCAGCTGCTGTTTATGTCTGAGGTTTTTGGGCAAGAAAGTTGGTAAATAAGAAGCTTAGGGAAAAGGTGGGAGAGAGATTAGTGTTATTTGGAGGCAAGGTTGGCTGTATAGACTTATGCCCAAAAAGCCACAAATCATATTTCCATTGTCTTTGTTTATAGTAAGCTTTATTTAACATCTTAATTAATTTATTAATCCTCGGTGGTTCTTTTGGTTTACTTCTCATGTGTTTGTACCAGCTTGATGTCACTGGCCATACTTCGTGGCCCTTGGAATTATGGTTCTGTGAGCACGACGCATCATACTCTGCACAGGCCAGAAGTTCTAGTGAAACTCCTGGTTTGTCCCAGGAGCACCCTGCCTATAAAAACTAATCCAGGCATGTTGAGAACTCTCAAGTATTATTAAGTACTATTTATATTGCATACAAGTAAATTTTTAGCAAAAGAAATAAATTCAGATTTACCAGCCTTTACCTTTCCTTGTTCTACTTCTTTTTCTTTTTTATTAATTGATTTTTTTTTCTTTACATTATCGTGTTGGTTTTGCCATACATTGACATGAATCTGCCATGGGTATACATGTGTTCTTCTTCCAGAACTCCCCTCCCAACTTGTTCTACTTCTTTAAATGAGAAAATCTATTGTTTTATGTAAATGCATCAACTTTTTTATATACTATGAATAAATTGTTTGGTTTGTGAGTATATTTAAGAATAACAATAATCAAAATAGTTAATTTTTATATTGTAGCAGTAGGCTTTATTTCAGGTGTTTTTTAAATAGTGTTATCATTTTAAGGTTTTATAAAGTTTGATTAGAAAATAGTATTTTAGGTGTAGTATATAATTTATAGAGACTGTCCAGTTATATTAAGTTCAGGTGATGCATTTTAATCTAACATCTTGTTTCTTCTCAGTCTGCAAGACTTGTATTGTCCAGCACTTTGAAGATAGCAATGATTGTCCAAGGTGTGGCAACCAGGTTCATGAAACAAACCCATTAGAAATGTTGAGGTATGTCAATATATTTTTAGTTCCTCTAACTTAAATGATTATATAAGCTCTTAATAATTTTTATTATGCATCATAATATTTGTAGGGGCCTTGACTCATTTAATATAGGCTTTGATTTTCATTTTAAGGCATTTTATTTCAATTTGTTTTATTAAGAATAAATGAAAAATAAGGCTGTGCATATTAAATATTTAAGAAATATATTTCCAAATTAAAAATTACAACTTTATCTCAGGATCTCAGTGTTACTTTAGTTGTAGTTATTTTCAGTATTTTATTATTCTACACAGTACTCTGTATTTGTTGAGCTACATGATAGTGGGAAGAGGGCACACCTAATAGGGATACTAATCTTTGGACTGTTAATTTTTAAAAATTTATCATATATTCTAAAAATGTACACATATTTATGTAAAACTGAAAAGAATTTTTAAAATGACTACCCTTTTCTTAAGGGTTTAATCATTATACCAAATAAATAGTAATAATATAAAGAAGTATAGTCATATATTTTTAAAGTTAGAAGTGCTGTATAAGATCCTAATCCAAACCAAACCCTTTTTCAAGATTATAAATGGAAATTTATTGGAGTCACACTACATTGTCTGAAGTCCAGCAAACTCAAATGTCACTTCCAGCCACAAACCACTGATCCCATTTTTCTCCCCACAGTTCCTCCCATAGTAAAGAGCCCTCATGAACGTTCATCTCTGTGTAGTGTTTGCTATCATTCTGTAACTCTGGATTTTCAGGTCTTCTATTTTAGACTTTTTTTCTATTTTAGTGTCTACAGTTGGAGTGATTTGTCTATAAGTAAATGTCTGCTCCATTGGTTTTCAAAGTTTGGTCTCCACACCACCACTATCTTAATAGAAAGGACAGTTTGGGGGCCCTATCTCAGACCCTCTGAATCAGCAGCTCTGAGAGGTGCTGCACGTAAGGGGCATGGCAGGGCGAAGGGAGGCCATGAAGGGCAGACAGATGCTAGTTCTAAATAAAATGGTGAGGATAGGCCTCACTGAGAAGGTGGGATCTGAGCATAGAAATGCCATCTCTCTGAGGGAACGGCCACACATAGATCTGGGGGAAGTATGCCTGTTCCAGGTCAGGAGGGCACCTGCAGCTCGTCTGAGGAACAGTGTGGGCAGAGGTCAGGAGCTTGGAGATGGGGCCTGTCTCTGACCTAAGCAACTAGAGGATAAGATAAGGAAGACTAAGTAAGGATAGAGCAGGTTTGGGGCTGGTAGATCCCCTGGTGGCTCAACTGGTAAAGAATTCCCTTGCATTGTGGGAGACCTGGGCTCAGTCCCACAATGGGAAGATCCCCTGGAGAAGGGAATGGCTACCCATTCCAGCATTCTGGCCTAGAGAATTCCATGGACTGTATAGGACTGAGCAACTTTCACTTTCACAGATGGGGAGTTTGGATTTGGATCTGTTGAGTCTATTAATCATTTCAGAGAAGAGGGAAGTTGGCTGGTGAATATACAAGTCTGTGACTTGGGAGAGGTCTAGCTGGGGTTAAATATCTGGTGGTCTTCAGTGCGCAGACAGTATTTAAAACTGTGGGACAAGACAAGAGCACATAAGGGCATGAGTGTAGAAGAAATGTGGAGGACCAAGGATGGATCCCTGGAACTTCCTCAAGTTGACAGATCAGGAAGAGGGGGAGTAACCAGCAAAGGAAACTAACTGAAAAGGCACAGTCAGTATAGGAGAGGAAAGATTCCAGAGTGCATGGCCTAGAAGCCAAGCAAAGATGAGGGCGTGCTGGACTGTGATGCTGTAAGGTGAAGACTGAGAGTCAGTTGGATTTAGCAGTTGGAGGTCAGCAGCCTTGACAGAAGCACTTTCAGTGGAACCTTAAGGCAAAACCTAACTGGATTGTCTCAAGAGAGAAGGGGAGGCACAAGAATTAGAAACAGCGAGTTATCAACAACTTTTTTCAAGTTTTGCCACTAATGGGGCAAAGATATGGGGTGGTCACTGTTCAAAGAAGTAGTCAAGAAGGCTTTTATTTTGTTGTGATGTGGGAGAAATACTGGCCTGATTGAAAGGAATAGTCCAATAAAGAGCAAAGAGGTAATAATAGGAGAGCGGGGGAGAGGGGACATTGCTGAAGCAGTGTTCTTGGGAGGTGAGAGGGTGTGGCGTGTAATAGTAGGTGGGAGGGCAGCGTGCGCATGGGTGCAGAAGCCCTAGGGCGATACGGTGCTCAGATTCTATAGACATTTGTGTCACTGAGCAGAAAATGTTTTATCAGCCAAGAGTAGGGTGGAAAAGGGGGATATAGGGATTTGAGGAGAAGGAAAAATGTGTTGTGCAGGAACCTAAGAGAATACATGAACTGGGGAAGTGTAGTATGAGTCCTGGAAATCTTAAAGGCACACCTGGATTGTAGTTATGAATTTGAAAGGGTGTGGTTGTGTTTTTTTCCAGACCAATGGGTACCAACACAAGTTAACAGAGAGTTGGATTTAACTAATGTTGTGGGTTGTACCAAATAATTTGAGCAGGTGAAGGGGGGACAAGCAAATCAAAGGTACATGCAAGGTGTGGCTTTAATGATGACTGACTGAAATAAATTCTAAACTGGATGAGGAGGGCAGGGAGCACATGAAATTGGCAAGGGATGATGTATATTACAGGGACAGAAATGAAACTGGTTGATTCCTGGTCTGTTTGTATATGAGTGAGTGATTGAGTGAAAGTCACTCAGTCCTGTCTGACTCTTTGCGACTAGTGGGTAGCCATTCCCTTCTCCAGAGAATCTTTCCAACCCAGGGATCAAACCCAGGTCTTTGAATTGCAGGCTGATTCTTTACCAGCTGAGCCACAAGGGAAGTCCAATACGGAAGTGGGTAGGATCCAACCAGTCCATCCTAAAGGAAATCAGTCCTGAATGTTCATTGGAAGGACTGATGTTGAAGCTGAAACTCCAATACTTTGGTCACCTGATGTGAAGAGCTGACTCATTTGAAAATACCCTGATTTGGGGAAGGACTGAAGGCAGGAGAAGGAGATGACAGAGGATGAGATGGTTGGATGGCATCACGGACTCAATGGACATGAGTTTGAGTAAACTCTGGGAGTAAACACCGGAGTTGAGTAAACTCCGGTGATGGACAGAGAGGCCTGGCGTGCTGCAGTCCATGGGGTTGCAAAGAGTTGGACACGACTGAATGATTGAACTGAACTGAACTGAGCCTATCCCTTCTCCAGTGGATCTTCCCGACCCAGGAATCGAACTGGGGTCTCCTGCATTGCAGGCAGATTCTTTACCAACTAAGCTGTCAGGGAAGCCCCTGTTTGTACATAGTAAGAAGAAATTATGTTAGAGAATTCGTGAATGGGTATGTAGAAATTAAAGAAAAGTAAATAGTTACTACAGGGAAAGAAAAAAGTTGAACGAGGGGATATCTTTAATCGGAGTACACTGTGAATATTTATATAATCATAATCATGTAAACTATTCATTGTTAAACCCCAAAATGGCAGTAAAACTATCAGGAAGAGGAGAGTTAGGAGAATGTATGTTGGGAGGACAGAGGCATGGCGGGATGATATCAAGAGAGCTAAAACCTTATCTCCCACAGAAGGAGGTGAGAAAAATCTAGACCAGCAAAAAAGGAATGGCTTTGTTTTTTCTCTATCTATTTATAATATATATATAGAAATATGAAAGTAAATTCTAATAGAAACAGCTTGGATTTGAAAGTGGTTGTACCTGGGGTTGTAGGAATCAGGAATAGGAAGGATGGGGCCAAAACTGTGATATTTTAATATAACATTTAAGGTTAGGGGGAAGTTTGATTTGTAAATTATGTGTTAATATATGTATTATGTTGATAAAACAAATATTAAGAAGAGAAATAATACTTCTTTTAAATACTTCAGCTGTTAAATAGGCTGGCAAAACTTTGTGAATGAGTTAGTATGCATGTCCTGAAGCATAAGGGTAACATTGGTTTGGCTGGAGAGTAGGACTGGGAAAAGAGTATTTGCACCAGGATGAAGAGTGTGGGGGAGAAAAACAGGTTGGAAAAGGCAAGGCGTCCTTCGGGATGACTGACTAAGCCAGTTGGCTAGAGAAGAGTGACAAGAGAGCAGCACCAGTTAGAATTTGTAGGTTGGACTCAAGGAATGAGAACACTTTAAGCCAGGTGTTGGGAAGAACTTAGTTCTTGAGCAGGCAAGTAATGATCAGATTAGTGCTTAAGGAAAATTCATTATGAACATGTCAAGGTTGAGGAGGATGTGCTGTCCTCCAAGTAGGGTGGTAACTGAGGGAACGGAAGGATGGGAAGTGTGGAAAGACTGGGTGGGAGAAATACTGAGAAGGGGGCTTGATGAGTAAACATGTGAAGCAAGAGAGACAGGTAGGTTAAGGTAATGATTGCATTTTGAGCCTGTTTGGGAGTGATGTGTCTACATTTAACTTTAAAAAAGTAAGACAGGTTTTTAGAGATATTCTGTTGAAGGAGAAGACATAATCTTGACATAGATGAACAAAAAGGAGAGGCTTGAGATATTTGGAATCTGTTGGAAATAATGGAACTTGAGCTTCACAGAGAGGGGTGTGTGTGTGTGTGTGTGTGTGTGTGTGTGTGTGTGAGAGAGAGAGAGAGAGAGAGATCTGGATGAGATCCAGAATCTGTTGGAAATATGGAACTTGAGCTTCACAGAGAGGTGGGTGTGTGTGTGTGTGAGAGAGAGAGAGAGAGAGAGAGAGATCTGGATGAGATCCAGAGCAAAGGAGAATACTCAGAGGTAGAAGTAGTTGGAAAAAGAAAAATATCTAGGGAACAAAGTTGATAGGAAAAAAGAAAAATCAAGAACAGAAGTTTTCAAAGAGGCATTGCCAGGCAACATTGACAAACTGCTGCAGAGCATGAGGAGAAAAATGACTTTAAAAGTAATTAAAATTTTTAAAATTTTAACTCTAAAATTTCTTTTAAAATCTATTCAATAATGAAAGTTATTGAAGATTTGGGAAGGTCTATCAAGGAAGAGAAGCAAAAACTACATGACAAATAGTGTTGGTTATGCTTTCAGAGTTTTCCAGTTGGAAGAGGAGGTTGAGAATCTGCTAACAGCTTGAGAAGACAATAGGTTAAGCCAGGATTTGGGGGGGGGGTTTAAATGTAAGAAAAGTGTCCATGTTTATTGTCAGAGAAGAGTACTGTAGTTGAGCAGGAGGAAGGAGATGAGAGGAAAGGATGCTGTAGGAGCAGGGGTGCAAGATGAGGAAATGAAAGCCATGGAAAGAAAGAGTTATGCTCAGATCCAGGAGGGAAAGGAAACAAAAACAATGTCAAGATAGTGGGGGTTTTGGCCATGCATGCGGGATCTTGCTTCCCCAACCGGGGATTGAGTGTGCACCCCCTGCAGTGGAAGGGTGGAGTCTTAGCCACTGGACCACAAGAGGAGTCCCCAATTTCCATTTTTCATCTGGGAAGAATGGCCTCAATTTCTCAGAATGGAGGTTTTCTTTCTCTACCAGAGTTATTGTAGAGATTTTGAAAGTGGCTGGATCAGCTATTGGTGTATCACACACCACACCTAAATTTCATGCTGAAAACAACACTAAAAGCATCTTTGATTCCTCACAGTTCTGTGTGGTTCACAGATCCAGGTGGGCCTGCTGGTCTTGGCTGGGCTCACTTAGGTGACTGCAGTCAGAGGCTGGTGGGTCACTGCTCTGCTGATCCTGGCTGGGTTCTGTCCTGTTGGGTTGGGCTGCCCATGAACTGGTCTGAGACGGCCTTCACCAGGGAAGCTTGGCTCTCTAGGACACGGTGTCTCATCCTCCAGACTTGTTCTTACGGTGGCAGGGTTCCAAGAAAGTGCCCCAAAGCACGTGATGTGCCTCATAAGGCTTGGGCTCGGAGCTCAGCACGGTCACTTGTGCTGCATTCTTTGGCCTGAGCATGCTTCAGGGCTGGCCCGTATTCCAGGGTGGAGGAAGAGGCTCCCTCCCTTAATCACAGTCCTGTTCAGAGTGGGTAGATTATAGAGAGAATTGGAGACAGGACCATTTTTATAATCTGTCTGCTACTGGGAAAGGCTGGAAATAAATGTGTTCCACCTACAGAGTAGTTGGGTGTGGTGCTTGTGCTAAAACCATATGTTCTATCTTTTGTAATGTATGTGAGATGCAAATCTTAAACAATTTACATACTGGATTTTAATGTCTTTATTGTTAGTATATTCTCTTTTTTCCTCTTTGGAAGGTTGGATAACACACTAGAGGAAATTATATTTAAGTTGGTTCCTGGACTACGAGAACGTAAGTGACTGAATTCCTGCAGATTTTCTGTGTTTTGTAAAATCACCATTTCTGTTAAAGATTTCATGAGTGTTTCTATTATTTTTATACTTTTTTTCTTTTAAATTAGAAGAACTTGAGCGTGAGTCTGAATTTTGGAAGAAAAATAAGCCTCAAGAAAATGGACAAGGTGACTTTTTCTTTTTTTTTTTTTTCACTTCTGCCTGTTGGAATTTCTTAGCTTTTTTGTAACTGGTGAGCTAATCTCTCTCTCCAAGCTCAAATTTCTCCTGTACAATACTGTGTATCCCTTTATATTATGAACTTTTCTCTGATTATGAACTTTTAATATAGAATCATGAGATTTTGTGTAAATGCATGTAAAGTCTGGATCAGTGCAATTGAAAGTAATTGGAAATACAGGAAACTAGGAAGAGGAAAAGGAGTAATATAGAAAAGTGACCACGGATTATAGCAGTATTAGCTAAAGAGCTATAGGAAACTGAAGAAATGGCCATAGCCTGCAGCTGAACAGTGAGGGGTTTATGGTTGTATTTATTTTGTATATTTAATAGGAGAAGGGACTTGAATGTAGCTGAAAGCCAGATCAGAGGATCTTGCTATGCTCTGATAATCTGGAATGAGCTTTTCATAGGTAGAGTTCCAATAATACAAATTTATTCTGAGATTTGAAAAATATTTCTAGGTGTTTCTGGGAACTTTCCCCATCACCTATGTTAAGTGTTCAAATTTGCCTTTTAGGTCCCAGGAGATTCAGCAGTGAGTAACTTTTAATAATTAAGGAAAGTGGCAGACATTACTGGGTAGAGAAAAGGCTTTTAGTGCGTACATAATTCACATAAAAGGAAAGAAAATACAACGTTTCTGAAATTATAAACAAGTGTCCTTTCCTTTTGCCATTTAATATGAGATTCATTTCAGGATGGCCTGAATATCACTGAAATTTTTCAAGGATGTATGTGTTTTTATAGGTTCATTCTTCTATAGAGCTCAGTCTCCCACCCCTGGTTTCCCCATAAGATTCATATGATTGTTGATTACATACATACATATTGAAGTGGCTTTCTCTTTTCATATGAAAAATGTGGATCAGAGTTTTTTTTGTTTAGTTCAGCTTAACTGTGCAAGACTGGCTTCCTATAAGGGGAAGTTTGAGAATAATTTTGAATGATTGGAATAAAGTAACAAGGGATTATTTTTAATCTATAATTAAAATACTGAAATGGGCAAAGCTGCCAAGCCTGGCAAAAAAAGACTTAATTAAAGGCTTATTTTACCCCGGTGTAAATTGCAATTTATACAGTAGTGCCATAGTAAAAAATATAGGTAAAATTGACTGAATGTTCCAGTTTTTAACTCCATTTTCAAGACAACAGGAGCCAGGGCTCATCATCAGAAGCTATGGTGAGGTCAGGCCATGACTCTGTGTCTTACAGACTGACCAGTGAAGGACTGCAGCCTGCACTGTATCTCTCTCCTTTTCCCCCATGTTTCTGTCTTTTTAAAATAGTTTTATCATATTTGGTCTTTAGTTTGGGTGGAGGATTTGGACCTTTTCTTGGAGCTTGGTTCATAGAAGGCAGTTCCTTTCTAGGTAATTTCCATGTAAGTAGGCCGAAGAGAACATCCACCTCCCCTGTACAACACATCTGTAATGGTTTTACTACAGTCATGACAGAGGTGCTAACTCGTCTTTTTTTTTTTATCTAATTGGTCTATTTTTTTTCCTGGGCTTTTCTATACTGTAATGCTTGACTGGCTCATTCTTTCAGGTTTCAGCTTACATTTTATCTGGAAATCTCCCCTGAATCTTTGCTTCACCACAGAATTTGGGGGGATTTATTACCTCTGTTATATGTGCCCACTTGGCCAATTTTACCTCTTACATCAGAGTCTTTATAAGCTTCTCCATCTGTTTTCTTTACTTGCCTGCACCCTGACACGATAAGAGTGAGGAGGACAGCACTCTAGTTCAGCGTTGCTCCCTCAGGCTTAGTCTAACAGAGTTAAAGGCACTCAATAAACAAATGAATCATTAAATATATGTGCATTATATGTAGTCTGTTGGCATTTCATAGGTTGAATACATTTGATTATAATATGAAATATTCTCAGATTTCTTTGATGGCATTTTAATATGTTAGTTACATGAATGTTAGAAAAGCTAATTCATTCTACTCGTCATTTCACTAGCTAATTTTATATAAGAATATCTAATAATTTGAAATTTTGAACTTAAATATTTTAGTTTTACTAAATATTTAGTTTACTTGGTTTTACACTTTGAATAAATGTAGAATTTGGAAGTTTTTTTTCTTTGATCAAAAATACTTTATTATGTATATACAAACTTGAAATTCTAATTACATATGTTGACTGAACTTTTTAAATGATGTAGTTTAAAAAAACATTCATTTCTTCAAACAACATATGTCCAAAATTATTAATTTATCAAATATATATTTTTGTGTTGTCGTTTAGTCACTGAGTTGTGTCTGACTCTTTGTGACCCCCTGGACTGTAGCCCGCCAGGTTCTTCTGTCCATGGAATTTACAGGCAGGAATACTGGAGTGGGTTGCCATTTCCTTCTCCAGGGTGGGAGTATTTTTATATCCTGTCAGTTTCTAAGTGGTCTAATCACTAATGGCAGTCTCTTTGTGACCAAATATAGTTAGTCCTAAATGTTTCATTTGGATGTCCTAGGGAGCCTAGAATTTGTAAGCTATGCTAATGAGTCACTTAATGGTTTTTTTTAAATATTTCCATTATTGAGTTGGTTGGAACATTTTAAAGGTACTAAAATTTTCGGTTATTCTTCATCAAGAACTATTAAGAAAATGTTTTTTTTAATTTTTTTGAAGAAAATTTATTTTAAGTTTGATTTTTGTTTTCATGGTTAGTGTGTTGTTGCTTAACTATAAAATCAACTTTGAGTTATATCTAACTTGGGTTTGTTTCAAATTATACAGATGATACTTCAAAAGTTGACAAACCTAAAGTAGATGAAGAAGGTGATGAAAACCAAGATGATAAAGACTATCACAGAAGTGACCCACAAATTGCTATATGTCTAGATTGTTTACGAAATAATGGACAATCAGGGGACAATGTAGTAAAGGTGAGTGGACAACTACAGTTGTTTTTTTATAATCATTTTATGGTAAATCTTTTATAACTTGTTCATAAATTTTCCTAGTGTCCCAGAATGTTTGCTTTCAAAGTTTTTTATCAACATAAACAAACAGAATGTCACTTTCTAAGACTCCCTTACCTGCAAATTGCCAAGCAGTTGCTTGCTTTAGGCTCCTTCCTGATTTCTAACCCTCCTAGCTGAACCGTTCTGGGTCAATGCCACCACCTAGTGGCCAATGTGGAGAACCACGCCTGTATTTCTCCTTCCATCTCCTTTTATACCTTTGTTGGGAGTTCATATACATACACTGTTTTTCCCTTTTTAAGTGTGGTCACCAACTCTGATTCAGGTCATTTCGTGACAGACAGCATCTTCAACCCTTCTATTCATCCTCTTCTAGTTTTCTCTTTTTTTTCCTCTATTTTTATTTGCAACTCAAAAAGCTATCCACGTCATGGCTAATACATTTTATGAACAATATAGTTGGTTTAGACGGATGTTATAAAGTACCTGTGAACTTTTAACTTCCTCTGTGTGATCTTTAAGCCAGTGAGTTGAATTCCTCAATGCTGATTAAGTTTTCCCAGCATCTTGCAAAAAGAAATACATATTAGCTATAGTGGTTCAGTGAATATTTATCAACTGTATGGACATGAGTAAAGGTATAAATAGTAAGTTTTTTCACTCAGGGATCTTTGATTAGGTCTTACACATACAAGCAGTTATAATAAAATAAGATAATAGATTTAGTTAAGAGAGATTGGTTGGACAAGACATGTAAAAGAGTACAGCAATAGTTAGAGAAGTGGCCTCCGTTCCTGTTTATCCTTCAAGGCCTCTCTGTTGGCATCTCATGCTCTGCTGCCGCACCCTTTCCTGTTTGTCAGCCTTATTTGCAAAGAATTTGTAATAATCTTACATTTGTTTCTTATTGTCAATCATTTCTGTAATCCTCTCTGGGGGAGGTTCTTCTTAATGGAGATTATGCTCATCCTTTAGCTCTCTAAAATATAATTATCTTGTAGTGAAAATTGAGTCAGTCAAAAGGTTATGAGTATCTCATCATAAATAAATGAGAAGTCTACTTCCCTGCAGGATTTCTAGTATGAAACTTATAAATCATTGAATTTCAGATTCATCTTAAAAATTACCCCCTGCCTTGATACTGTTTGGCATCTTTGACACCAGAGCATTCCAGTTGAGCTTTTATCTTTTCACTCTTTGCTTTATAGACTTTTCTTCATTCTTGTGCCTTCATTCTTAAAACAACTTTTACAGCTTACCTGACTTGTACTGTGCTTTCCTGATTCTCACCTTTTCTCTCTGGCCATTCCTATATTGTCTCTACTGACTTGACTTCTTCCTGTCTTCTGCTTGATAAATGTGAGTATAGGCTAATATCTAGCCCCCCCTTCTCAGTTATTCCTTCTCTGTAGTCATCCTAGGAGGTCACTTCTATTTTTGTGACTTCCAGCTATGCAAAGAAGTTTTTAAATCCTCCTTTCCAAACCTGTCATCACTCCCAAGTTGAAGTATTATATCTCTAACTACTTTTAGTATCCTAACTAGGAGTTTCACTAATACATAAAACTTCACATATTTAAAGACAAATTCACTATACTGTACCTTTGACCTAACTTTACTCCACACGTGCAGTTTCCCTTATCATGACCATCTTTCAACCAATCATAGAAATTCAAATTCTTAAGACATTTTTGACCTTCTCTCCCTTCCCTTCAACCAGTCATAAGTCCTGCAAAATTTCCCTCAGTCTAAGAAGTGCTACTCACATTATATCTAGATTTTTTAAAGTAGTCTGAAGTGTTTCCTATATTCTTGATTTCTTTTATTATCCAGGGCTGAGGGTGCAGCCTTAGAGTGTGTCAGTGGTTTCAGCCACTGTCAGGGTCAAGTAGTAAGTCTTTTAGGTTCTGTGGGCTACACGGGCTTTGTTGCAGCTACTCAACTGACTTATTTTATCACTAAAGCGGCCATAGATGATAGTGAACGAACTGGCCTGGCTGTGTTCCGATTAAACTTCACTTACGAGAATAGATGGACAGCTGAATTTGGCTTGAGGGCCATGGCCACAGTTCACCACCTTCTAGAGTCAAGTTTTGACTCCCTGTGTTAGCATTCAAGGTCTTTCATTAAAGCCCCTGTGTTTGTAAGTTTATTTTCCATAATTTCTGGCAGTGAATCATCAAAATATGATTATTGTCGTTTATCTGTGAGCACCAACATAAATTTTGGCACCCATGTATCTGACAAAGAATTTGCATCCAGAGTATAGAAAGGCTTATATTAAGAATATTTAAAACCCCTAAGACTGTGAGCAGTCCTTCCATTTTGGCATGCTTTTCCCTCTTCTCACCACTGTCCACGACTCCTGTCAAGATTCAAGAGACTTCTATATTTTGTGGGGTTTTTTCCCACCTCAGTGAATCCCTTCTGAAATTGACTTGTATTTATTACTCAATCAGGGCTTGCTCTGTTATCTATTAAGTCAGTGTTTGTGTTCTAAAAGTGCCAGGCACTAACACTGTCTTTTTTGGCATGTGTCTTACCCTTCAGACTGGATTATATATTGTGTGAAGGCAGAAAAATCATTCCTAGGTTCCTTTATAGCCTGCTCAACCATCTCATTCCTCTGCAGTAGGATGAGATTCTCAAATGTGGTGGAGTAGTTAATGTATTGTTTATATAGTATACCTACTACAGTTCAAACGTCGAAGTCAGGAGCAAGAACGCAGTGAAACTATTAGAATAAGGACCTCCAAAAATTTTCTCCTGCATAAAATCAGTGACAAAACTGGCAAAAGTTTTCATAATCAATTTTTTCAGAAATCTGATAGTTAACCAAAGGCTAAAACCCTTGCAGAAACCCATGGAACAAGAAAAAATGGCTGACTCTTGGTAAGAATAATTTTAACTTGCCTTAGTCCCATCCTCTACTCTCAGCTCTGAAATAGCCTTGTAAAAATCACAGCCCACTATCCTACTGCAGCTTCTCAAGCACCAAAAGGACAGAAGGGAGGTGGATCTCTTTCAAAGCCTAATTGCCAAATAATTATAATTTGTCTGATGGATCCTAGAATACTATACTTAAAAGGTTGTCTCTATTAGACCTGACTTGAAGCTTGCCTAGTGGCTAAAACCTTCTCCATGGACTAGGGAGGAGTAGGATGAGGGGTACTGATCAAAACTAAATACAAATAAATGTAACTGCATGACTGCCTGAAATATAAATAACATTTGGGGCAAAAAGTAGACTTAACCAAAAAGCTTAAAAGGAAAAACGAGAGAATGAGATGTCTTCAGATACCGCAATATATAGCAGCTTTGAGAAACTCAAAAATATTCATAGGAATCTAGAAGGATACATACATACACAGGATTGTGTAGATGCTCAGCAAAGACATTAATAGGCCCTAAACTCACCTTCGGCTGACACCAAGGTTCTGCACAAGCCAGGAGTGAAGACCAAGGTAGAGTAGTCAACAGCTTGGTTGAGTGTTAGAGGTATGCCCCAAAACTCATACAGAGTCCTTCAGCAAAGACTGGGAAACTGACCAGCTCCAAGGGAATCTCTGTTCAGTTGTTAGCTGACTAATAGGTAGAAACTTCAGTGGCCACATACATTCTGTAAAGAATACAAACTTTGCAGAATTAGTTTTTAAAGGTCATTAAATAATGAGAAACAAGGAAAAGCCACGACAGGAATCCCTGAGGAACAGGCAGAATTTGCTTTCCAGTGTTACCACATTAAAATGTTCAGTTTTCAACAAAAAAATTGTGAGAGAAAATGGAAACAAAGTATAGCCCACATATAGGAAAAGCAGCAAATCTGGTGTAAGTATAACATTTCCATAGAGAGAATGCATAATTGTTATGCTTTTATTTCCAAAGTACTTACACATCAAATATTAAATAATTCAAGCTGGAATTTTGTTAGCAATTGATGTCAGACCTTATTGTATTAAAAATTCCAAAAACAAGCTTTTTCCTAGTTTTAAAGCCTTTACTATTCTGACATCTCTATACTTACTAGTAATTTTGAAAAGATTATGAGTGATGACACCAGGTCATTTCCACAGGTTCTTTTATCATTAGATTTCCCTGCAGATGCAAATACACTTAAAGGGTCTTCTAGTATCCGCACATTATTCTCTGACTTAACTGAGACCTATGAAACATGCTGACAAGCCTGCATAAGCTGTTTAGAGCTGTTTAGAAGCCTTGATGAGGCAGAGATGATGTGAGCAGACAACAGAACGTCCGTGTGAGTTGTCTCTCGCTTTGTTTTCCCGCTGTCTAGAATGTTAGTCTTCTCATTCAAAATGGGTCAAGTTCCTCTTGCTTTAGAGGTGACTTTTAACTTCTGTTTTCTTCTTAATGGATACTTTACCATCTGAATTGTGATGAGGTGTTATTTGTAAATAGATTAGTTTCTGTTGGTTTTTGCTGGAAAATATATTTTGCTAGGAACACATTTTGACTGGATAGCTCCACTTCATGACTTCGTGAATTAAGGAACGTTTTCAAATTGTTGACCTAATTTCCTAAGCATAAGTAGAAGTAACATTTTATACCTTTAAAAGATTAAATCGCTGGGTTTTGTTTTAATATTGATGACTTTTAAGATTGGGGGATATAATTTTCTTTGACAAATTGGTTCATGTTTATCATGTCTGCAGCCTCATTTGTGGTGGTCATTCCAGATTGGTTCTTAAATTTAATTGATGTTTGAGCTTAATGAGTGGATTAGTACTGCTAAGGAAATGAGAAAACCAAGGCACAGTGAAATGTTTTCATTAATAAGCTTTATTTCCTTTAGGGTTTAATGAAGAAATTCATTCGGTGTTCTACACGTGTAACTGTGGGAACTATTAAAAAATTTCTAAGTTTAAAACTAAAACTTCCAAGTTCTTATGAGGTAAGTTAATAATCTAATCTTGATTATTTTGATAATTCTAATCTGAAGAATTCTAACAAAGTAAAAATTAAGAATACATTTAATTTTGTGGAAACTTTGGTTATTTTCATGTTAAAAATTTAATTTTTGAATGTAATATTCTATTTGTGTAATCGGTATTTTTGAATTTAATGTCCTGCCTAGAACATGATACTTATAAATTTAACATTTTATAATTAGAGGAGATATTTACCATTAAGTATTCTTGAAATAAATATCCCAGCTAAAATGCATACTTTTTTTTTTAATGCCTTCATGCTTTATGGTATGTTCCTTTTTTCAGTCTGAGACCATTTCAGTCCATTTTCACATTCTTTATAGACTTCTTTTTCAGAATGTAAAACGTTGTTGTTTTACAATAGGGGATTTTCTGGTTGATATCCATTTAGTTCTGCAGTATGCAGAAGTGTTATCGTTTAGCCCTGGGTGACACCAGCATACTGTGCCTACATGAACGTGGCATACTAGTTTCTTTATGGGAGAGGTCAGTTGCCGTGATGTTGAACACAGCACAGCTGATAGTGTGTGCCGTGTTTTGAGAATGTTTATCACCCTAGGGCCCTGGCTGTAACATAATGAGGGAACATGGCAACCATTTCTCACGCATGCAAATGGCAATCTTGCAACGTGTATTAATTTCCTCTTCTTCCCTTCTGAGTTCCACTAGTAGCACCTAAAACAACCTTTAAGACCAAGGCTAGATTCCCATATAAACAAAGGCATTAAAGGCAACATAGTCTTTTCAGGCTTATCCAATAGTATTCATATGAACAATCATAGCAGAAATAAAATAAGATTTAAACACAGGCATTGCCAGGTATTAAGTCTGTAATTTTGAGGAAACCTCTGAATCTGAACTTATTTGAAAATGTCTTGCAAATGACTAATTAATTTATGGATTAAGGATTAATTCTTATGTGTTTGATCCTACAAATATAAAAATAATTTCCAGAGATAGCAACTTTTACATTGGAGAAAAAGTTGTGAACATTGATCAAAGCCTTATGTACTTAATAAAAAGTAAAAGATAAAAACGACTGATAACCACAATGAAATAGAAAATGAAACTTTATAATTTGGTTTTGCTCTTTATTCTCTTCTTGAAAAATACCACTTTCAGTTTTATTTCCTTACTTTCAGGTGTGACTCACTGAGTTATTTTCTAGCTTTCAGGAGGTTATTAGAGCTGAGAGAATTGTTACTCTCCTGCAGTCTTACTACATTTCTTTACAGAAAAGGATGGAAGGGGAAGAGACTGACTCCACAGTTTTTTTTCTATCCCAATACTAAGAACTTGCTGTCTGATTTTAGCAGTGTTTACTCTTGCCCCCCTTAGTTTGCTGCCCTACAAGTAGGCCAGTAATTTGATGGAATACCTAACAGCTGAAGCTTCTATAACAGTGTTGGTCATTCAGGCAGGATGGTTGGTTTGGTTTTTAAATGACAATAATAGAAACAGTGTACCTGATTGTAATTGCATCCTAAGTAAACCCCTTTACCTCTTTGCTTGTGGATTTTACAGTCAAGATAAAGAAAACAGAATTAGCTGCTTTGTTCTTTTAAAAATAAAATGGTTTCTGGAAAATATTATGCAGGTCCATTTATGTCACCATAAGTGATCAAAAACTCAATATAATTTAGCATCTTACCTAGTACAGTTGGAATTACACTCATTTTATACTTAAAGTTCAAAACTGTAGTCTCTGTCTAGCCAGACAAAAATTATTTAAAACCTTTAAAAAGTTCCTTTGGGTTTTTCTGTAAGATGTTACGGAGAAACCTGAGTGAACTTTTTAGCCAACCCAATATTATGCAAGTCACCAACCAAGCAAAGCAGAAAGGGAGAGCCCTGGGAGATCCAGGCTTGTGCTCTGGTCCTAACTGTTCTGTCAACCTGAAGGCCTCGAAGGCCCCCAAAATCACATATCCACAGCCATTCATTTACCCTCTGCATATGCAAACTAATGAAAGCAGCTCCTTCAAATGAGGGATGAATTCATAAGGAAAATGTGACAGGAGGAAATGTGAGGTTTCCACAGTTTGTTCTCATTCGATAAGAGGCAATCACAGAAATCTGTCTGAAACTTCACAGGCTGCACAGACACTAAGAAAGTTCACACTGCATTTCAAAATTATGTGCTGAACTTGAGATAAAGGTGTGTGGGACAAGACAGACAGTAGTTCATGTTATGTATGAATTGTTAATACCTACAAGGTGAGCCAGTGCTTTTAATAGAAAGATCCAGTGTTCTTTTCAAATAATGGATACTACTTCTATTTTGATATAACTATTTGAATCTTATTTGAACTTTAAAAGAATGTGTAAAACTTATGAATTGAGAGTCACTTCTGTTAATGGATCTGTAACTATTCTTTTTAAAGTTGGATGTGCTGTGCAATGGTGAAATTATGGGGAAGGATCATACTATGGAGTTCATCTACATGACAAGATGGCGACTAAGAGGCGAAAACGTAAATTGCTTTTATATTTACCTATGTGTATAATTAGTTTTTTATCATTATGTTAATCAAATGTAACAGTTACTGAGACACTTAAAAAAAAAACTTGGGAAAGAGAAGAAACTGGTTCCTCAGTGACTGCATGATAGCTGATCCCAAGTATAAGACCAAGGTCTGTGTTAAATGTGGTTTTGTTATGTTTAAGGTGAGTTTAAAACACTGATCTGAATATGTTCAGAACTCCACTTAGAGTGGAGGAGGTGGCACTTAAATTTTTTTAAACCCCAATAAAACATGGAAAGTTCTAAGTTCTGCCCTGACAGTATGTTTAATGGTTAAGATATTTTTGTTTGTGGTAGAGAGAACAAGTAGAGTAGAATCTAGATATTCTTTTTTTCAGGTACCTCCTTTACATTGAAAGTATAAGATTGGACCAAAGGGTAAGTGAGTTTGCAGTGGTTTCTGATACCAGTAGATTATTGTGCCTGAGGCCCCAGGAAATATGAGAGAAATGATTAAAAGAAGAAACCTAAGAACATTTTTTTTAAAAACCCAAAAGGATTTGGTATTTTGAACTATATCTTTGGTTAGGGTTAGTTTGAACGTTCCAGTGTATCTTACCTGAGTTGTATATAATGTCGTCAATACTAGGGAGATCTGAAGGGATAGGGATTACAAGGCTAATTTGTAGCAGCAAGAAATAGAGGAGTAATTATAAAAAAACACAAAATTAACAACTGTAGCCTCACACAGTTATAGTGGTTCAGAAATATATTGAATGTAAACATTTGTGGAGCTGTTCTTTTCCCAGAAGAACTGTCTTGATATGACACAGTAATAAATGAAGCATGTAACTTCTTAAGTAGAACTTTTTTCAGTCTGCTTCCCACTGGGATGATTATGCCTTCCTTGCGAGGCTAAATTCCAGTGACCAGGAGGAATAAGTTATATTCTAGTCCTGCCACCAACTGGTTGTATGCTTTGAGGAACTCATGTAACCTCTCTAGGGCTCCTTTTTATTTTTTTTCCTAATCATCTTTGTATTTGGTAAATTAATGCTTGCCTTTCTGTGACATTTTACATATTTTTAAATGGTTGTACATACATCACCCTCATTAATTCTTTCTAACCAAAATGTTCCAGGGACCCAGTGCAGATTGCAAGGGCAGTCAATTCTCTCTTGCCCAGCCCTCCTGGGGCCTAAATATTGTGATTTTACGCATAATAGTAATGCCGTATTGGTATAATTTTAGCTTTCTTTGACCATGGGATACTTATGTATGTGTCAGTGCTTGAAATCATCGTTATAAATAGGTTTGCCTTCAGGTTAGAGAGATGTAACTAGTCATCCATGGCAGGACCTCTCCTGGCTCTCTCTTGTCCTTCTCGAGGTCCCTTCCCAAAGGTCACCCACACTGCCAGTTATGCTAATGGCAGAGCTCAAAAGAGCTAATTCATAGAAATTGTCATTAATACAGTATATTCAGTCTTTACTACAAGTATGCTTCTGATTACACATTTCTGAATAGTTTAAATCCCCTGCTTGTGTAAGGCATATTTTATTAAAAATTGGTTCCGAAAAATGGTTTTAGTATCTTAAGATTTTTATTCAGGTAAAAACTAAATCAACAAATAGAAAAAAAATAGCATACTTGATACTTGGTACAGCAGCAAATAGCTCCCCCCCCCTTTTTTTTAGCATGACAACTCTGTTTTTTGTTTGTTCTCCTCTAAACCCGTTTCTCCCTCAGCTTCACGGTCTCAGCAGCTCCAAAATTAGTAGTTCATTTTTCTAGTTTCCCAGACCAAAATCCCTGAAGTCTGTCGTGATTAGTTTCATCCATCCTTAGCAAATTGTTTGAACTCTGTCATCAAAATACAATAATCAAAATCCAGTTGCATCTTATCAGGTCCTCATTCTTATCCAAGCCACCATCACTCTTCTCCAGAATTTCTGTAAAAGTCTCTGACCTGGGCTCCAGGCTTCTCCTCTCTACCACCTGTGCCTCCTTCCTTCTTCACCTGGCACAGCAGCCACTTAGAACATGTTTCCCTGCTCTAAACTCTCCAGGAACATCAAGTGGCATTCAGATACAAGCTGAAGCCCTTCCAAAGACCTGCACAGGGCGGACCCCGCCAGGCTTTCCTCAGTCTTTCATCTCGCCCTCCGCTCCTGCCCTCTGGCTTCAGTGGCCTCTGTGTTCTGTTTCCTCTAATGTGCCAGGCTAGACCATGCTTCCCCGTGTATCTACCTACCTGGTTCCCTTTACCCCTTCACTCAGAGAACTGTGCTTCTGCCTCACCTTTGCAGTAGTCCCAGTCTGACACTCTTAACCCCCTTCCTTGCCTCCTCGTTTTCCATAGTATGCCTCTTAGTATGTTTATTGTTTGCTCCCAGGTCAGCTGTAATCTGAGGGCAGGGTGATGGTTCACTCGTACAGATACTCAGTATTTGTTTGAAGAGTAAATTGAATGAAAGTTGTCTTTTATAAGGTAATAGTTATGCAGATACAGCCTAAAGGTCATTTTGTTCTGTTTCCCATTCATTTTCTGTTAATTTTTAAATTTCACTCATGTTCCAATTAATTATGAGGTATTATAATTGATAAATTCTGACAGTTGGGGTGAATGTACAAATTAGCAATAAAACAATTTTTTCTTGATTAAGCCCCTTCCAGCATACTTATTTATTGCAGTCACGTCGCTTCACATCTCTGCCCTTTGCTGCCAGCAAGACACCAGATTGTCTGAAAAGCTCAAATTACTCTACCTACTGGCATTCCTAACTGGCTCTGTCTTGGGCTGGGATTGGTGTTATTTCCTAAACTAATGACCAATTTATTGTTCTTTCACTTACTTCTTATACTTTTTTCTATTAAATATTTTTATCTACCCAGAATTTGTTCATTTACACACACCCCTACAACGAGGCTAAGACTCTCGATTTATTCTAAGAAAATTTTTTGGCAGAAATAGTTTACTGAATAATTCACACTTTGCGCCCCATTGTTTCGAGATGTCACCATCGTCTCTGCATATGTATCTAGACATGTGTACACATGCGGATGTGATATCCATTCATGTTTCTGGACATGGTTTTGTCCTTCTGAGTAGGACTTACCCTACACCAGCATTTCACATTATAGCTTTTATAAAAATCTGATCACATGACATGTCTACCTAAAACTCTTCAGTTGTCCATTTTCTTTGGGATATATTTAAATAAAGTTCAAATTAACTAGTTGGGCCTTCTATGTTACTTTATGATGTCTACCAGTATTTGTTAGGTCAAAGCTCTTTATTGTTATTTTCTTAATTGTATTGGCTAGTTTCTCCCATTTCTTTAGGTGAGCTTGAGAATGGGATTGTGATTGGCAGTAGATTAAACTTCTAGGTTGACTGGGCTGGCATTTGCAGAATTTAATTCACTTTGGTGCTGTGGGGTGCTCTCTAAAGTTCTGTACTCCTCTTCTGTCTGAGTAAAGTCTGTGGTTTTCTTCCCTCTTCGTGTTGGACACCACCTCTGACCTTCAGGGCCTTTGGCAAGGTGACCCCATATTCACATCACCTCTTCCCCATGTCCTCCTGTTAGACTCTGGAAGACTCTCTGGCAGTTGATTTGCCCCCAGTCCTCAAGAGCAGAACCTCTCTGCCTGTACCACACAGCATCTGGGCCACTCCACTTCAGGCTCAGCCTGGTTACTGTCCTCTACTCTTTCTGGATCCTTATCTTCATCATCTTGCCTTTTTGAAAGATTTTTATCTTTAGGAATTGCATATCTGGTCAGACTTAGCTAAGTCCTAGAAATTTCTCAGCCCATAACAGTATTTGTGCCTCAAGATCAGTGTTCCTCTTTTGCTTATTAGTGGGAGAAAATGGACCTTTTTTTAAAAAAAACTGTTGCTTCTCAAACTTGCATGCAAATCACAAAACACCTGGGGATCTTGGTAAAATACAGATTCCGATTCAGTAGTTCTGGAGTGAAGACAAAAATTCTGCGTTTCTAAACGGTCCCAGGGGGTGCCTGTGCATCACATCTTTGGACCATCCTGTCATAAGTGTGTCCCACTTCTGACACATATTTTGGGTTTCCCTGGTGGCTCAGATGTAAAGAATCTACCTGCGATGTGGGAGACCCAGGTTCGATCCCTGGGCTGGGAGATCCCCTGGAGAAGGGACTGGCTACCCACTTCAGTATTCTTGCCTGGAAAATTCCATGGACAGAGGAGCCTGGTGGGCTACAGTCCGTGGGGTCACACAGAGTGAGACACAACTGAGAGCAGCTAATACTTGAGTAATAAGATTTTGGGAGGCATGATGTATGACCATTCACTTACTCTGTGGTTTCCACATCTATACTAATACATGTATTCTGCTTAAAATGTCCATGCAGTGTTTTCATCACATTTTTTAAAATATAAATGGGATCATATGTATTGTTTTGCAACTTCTTTTTCTCATGTGCTAATATTGTAGCCTTATGGAGAATCAGTAAATTTTAAAGTAATTCTTTGTAACAAATTTAGTATTCCATTTGTGCAGTTATAGCATAATTTGGTATACTCATTTGGTGGACATTTTTGAAACTGACATTACAGACATGCTGTATTGCAGTACATACATCTTTTTGCACATGTGGAAGCATATTCATTGGCTAAATTCCAGGTGTGGATTTATAGCAGAATGTACCTGTTTTAAATTTTGATAGATATTGATAAATTGTTCTCTAGAAAGGTTTTCACAGTTTATAATAATACCAATAATGTATGAGTGCCCAGTTTCACCAGCACTGCATATTTTCACTTTTGTGTTTCTTGTGTGAAGTTTCTTTCCAAATCCATTGCCCCTTTTTTATTTTTCGTTATGAAGTTTGTGTGTTTCTTACTGACTTCTAGGAGTTCCTTGTGTATCTGGATATTCATCTTCGTTATGTTTGTTGCAACTATTTCCTCCCAGTTGTATTGTGCTGCATAGTTTGCCTCAGTTTTTTGATCCTTAAACTTGGAGTAATAATTACCAATCTTAAAAAAATTTTAGTAAGAACTAATGAAATATTATTTAATAAGGTACTTAGCAGGGTGCCTGACATAATAAATGTGTTATTAATAACTTACATATGTTTGCTTTCATTATTATTATAATTCTATACTCCTACACTTGGTCTCATGCCTGCAAGCTTACTCTTACTATCTCTGTCTCTTCAGCCTCAGCTTTCCCCATGAACTCATGTTCTTCCTGCTTCCCTTTCCTTGGGTAGGCTGAGAACCTACTCTCAGGACTCCACCTTTCCCAGATAATCTTGGTTGCTTTTAAGGCTTCCAGCAACTGCTGCCAGTCCCTACCTAAAGTTATTCTACCATGTTTGTCTTGCTGTGCTTTCTTTGCATTACCAAGCAATTTTAGGAAAAACAAACATCTAGCTTAATTGATACCAAATAGATTAATAAGAAAAAAATACAACTTAGTGAAATTTACCTCTTTCCACCCAACTCCTTCCTTGTTAAATGCTGTCTGGGACTTGTTTGCATAGTTAGGCAAAGCCCAATGGGCCAGAGGAGGGGAGGAAGGTTGTCAAGGAGAGCAGTGCAGGGCGTGTCTTAACAGTGTTGATGAGCCCTGTCCAGAGATTCAAAGACTAACTTCTAAGGGAAATATTGTTCTCTATATTTTAATTTTGAAGAGTCATGCAATGTTGAATTCATATATGTAAAATTTTAAAGTGTATATTTTTATATTTCATAATTCCATTATAGTTCAAATATTTATGCTTAATAAGCTTTCAACATAATATTGAAAAATCAAGATTTGGCAGTGACTCTTTAAATGTGAATCGCTAGTTGCTCAGATGGTCTGCATTGCAGGAGACATAGGTTCAATCCCTGGGTCAGGAAGATCCCTGGAAGAGGAAATGGTAACACACACTCCAGGATCCTTGCCTGGAAAATCCCATGGACAGAGGAGCCTGATGGGCTACAGTCCATGGGGTCACAAAGAGTCAGACACAACTGAGCGACTCACACACACACACAAACTGTTAAAAGACAGTAGATTTAGAATTGAATCTATTCACTAGTTTGAAAACATGTTCATTCATTGGTTTACTCATAAACCTTTTTTTGAGTGGCTGCTGTTTGCTACTTCTGCCCCTTAGCTATTAAGATTGCAAATATGAATAAGATCAGACTCGGAGCTCACAGTCAAATGCTATTAAAATAGTTATGGAGACCAAGAGTCTAATCTGAGGAACATAAAGAACCTAATCTTAAACAGAAAATGGATCCCCTACAGGCTGAGACAAGTTCCCTGCCCCCCTTGCAGAGCTCTGAGACTCTTAAACAGTGGTTGAAAAAGAGATCTAGGAGAGATTAATCACAGAAAAAATGGAAGAAAGAAGGCACCTCTCCTGGATTGAGAAGGCAAGGGTTTTCTCATGAATTTAGTATTTGAAGAAGAGATGGATAAGATAGATCACCATTTTGGTAAATATTTGCATAATGTTAACAAAATTCATATTTAGAGACTAAAATTATTTCACACTAAAATTTACCAGTCACTGAAGTTATTAAAGTCTTTTTCCAAAAACAACTGCCATATTTTGGAAAGTGTTTACTTAAAATGAATCATGTTGCCTCATGTTTGACATTAAACTATTTTGAATATGTATCCAGTTGTGGATGCCTCTTATCTGATGAGCTCATCTCCTCCGCAGTTTCGGTGTCTGAACTGCTCAGCTTCGCACGTCTGCCCTCAGGATGGCCCTTTGTATCAGGTAAGAGGCACTCACGACTGTACATATGACCCGAATGACGCCCGCCCGCCGCAAAGGGGACTGCTTCCACCCCAAACGCAAGGGCCCAAGACACGTCACTTGGTGAAACTCAGACCTATTGAGCTGCAGAACTTCATCTTTTCAGCTTATGTCCCCAGACTTTCCACTTATTTTAGTTCTCTTGAATTATCTATTTAATTTTACCAAACTAAAATTTCAGTTATGTTAAAGCCATTATTTATGCATCTGTCAGTTTTAATAACTACCAGCTTCAGCCTGCAAGAAATCTCTGCTCCATATTGAATCTCTGCTCTGTACTTAACACTTATTTGTGTGTGTTTTGTTTTTTTTTTTTTTTACTGTTTATTCCCCCCCAAGTGAAAGAAAAAAATGCCAGATTAGGTAAGGCTAAATAACAGCAATAGCTAAATACAGTTGTGAGCTTGCTTACTGGACCTGCCCTAAGGACTATACTAAGTTACCTCTTAGCACAGAATGATAGTGAGCGGATTTAGTAATGCACTGAGAAAGTGAACATGCCTCTGAGGAAAGTTTATCTAATAAAAATGCATCTTAAAAATTTGGAAAACAGAAGAGACGAAGTGTGTAATATAGTAAGTATACTGTTGAGATGATATACAGAGATGATCTAGGATCAGCCGTAATTCATGTGTTAGTCATAGTATTTATTAAAAATATAGATTTTTAGTTAGTCTTCATCATTATTTTCATGAAGCCAAGAAGGGAGAATTGTAATTATATACAACCTTAACTAGCAGATTTACCTCTGATGTTGCTATTTGAGTGTTAGGACAAATAAATATATGTTAAATATTGAAAGAACCATTTCAAATCAAAAGTGTTAAATTAGCAATTTATCTAGAATTTTCCTCAGTCTCATTGTCAGTTCTGTGATAGTGCAAATCCCCACAGTCATTAAAATATGTGTTTCTTAATACACACTGGTTAAGTCCTGGGTGTATGTGTGTTTAGTAATGGAGGAGTAAGCAAATTTAGCAACTATAAAGGCCAAGAGAAAATCATTTAGAGAAAAAAAAGCAATCATCTTTAGCCTTATGTAATTGAGGGTGGGGGGTGAGTGAATAATTTAACTGAACCAGTGACATGTGTGTAGATGCTGTAGCTGATTTTAACATCACAGCTGATTTGGGGGAGAATTGTGGTGTTCCTGGCCTTCAGTTATTACTCGTACATATGTGGCTTTTTGCTTTTATTCTCGGCTCTGATGTCTGTCTGTCTCCTGAGAAATAAAGGTATTCTTAAACTCTGATCTGAAGTTTTAGGAAACTAGAGTAAGACCAGGTTTTCAAAAATCCACACACGCTTCCTTTTTTTTCTGTAGCACTTCACTATGGAGTATAGTCCAGTCAGAAAGTTGAACTTGTAATTAATAGGATGCATCTTTAGCCAAAAATCAACTAGAAAATTTCAAAGAAAAAATTATCACTGTTTTATTATAAGAAAATATTATATGTGTAGCTTTATATGATTAAAGCTTTTAATTTTGTGAAAATTTGGTGAAATTGTTTCATAGGAAAAATTCTGGTGACCCAACATTCACCCAAGAAGAAAGAAAATGTAAATCACTAAGTTATGAAAGACATAGAACAATATTAAAGAATTACTTCTTCAAAGGATACCTAAATATAAAACTACTTTCAATGGTCACATTCTCTCAAATTTTCAGGGGATAGATCATTCCCATCCTAAATTGTTAATTTTAAGTAATTTAAAAAGATGGAATTTTACCAAATTCATTTTACAGATGTAACATAATCATGAAGGCAAAAACTGATAGAGAACCTCCAATTAGAACACAAGTATCAAGTCTTATTTTGAACATAACAAAGATGATAAATAATATACTAAACGTACTAAAATAATATGCTAGAAGAAGAATAAACCAAGACCAAATAGTATTTTTATCAGAAATCAAAGAATACCTTAATGCTGGGGGGAGGAATTATATATATTAAGTAAAATAAATGTCAGTAGATACTAAAAGGGCATTTGGTAAGATTCACATTTTTCCTACAAGCTTATTTTGAAAATTTTTCAAGACAAATTGACATAACACAAAGAAATAGCCTTAACTTTTAGATTTATCAGTTAACATTTTGCTACATTTTTTTGCCTCTTCTTTCCCTTTCTTCCTCTTTCCTTCTCCTTATCTTATTAATCTTTTTATAAATATATCTCTTGTTTCTTTATTGAGCCATTTGAAATTAAATTGCACATATCATGACAGTTGACCACAAAGTACTTCAGCATATGTTCCCTAAGATTAAAGACATTCTCATATATAATCACAGTACATCAACATACATACACAACAAATTTAAATATTATAGGAGTCAGTTCTTCCTATAATTATGAAGTTTAATATAATTTCAAACACATGTTTTCACCAGATTCTTGTTTAACTTGACAAAGTCAGTCATTCTCAAGTTCATCAGGAAATATAATTTAGCACTTCTGGTCAGTCACATTTTTAAGTGAGTAATCACAGGGCATATGTACAGCCACATTACTGAAATGTATTTTAAAGCTGAAATAATTAAAATCGGGTACTAAGTTAAACATAGACACATGGATAAAAAGCAGAGCTCAGGAACTCACTCTAGTGTGTTTGAATCTATAAAGGGTATTTCAAATTAATGGCAGGTACCAAGCTTCATTAACAGATATTTACTGAGCACTTAATCATGCACTGGGCAATCTTGTCAGCCCTGGGAACAGAGAAGTAAAAGTGAAAAAAATTTATTTCCCTCATGGAGCCTATACGCTAATGCTGGTAACAGATGAAAAACAAATGAGTAAAATGTATTGTGTTAGAAGAAAAATTGAAGTAGATGAATAGAATATTTTAGATGAAATAGCTAAGAGAAGACTGCTTTGAGGTGGCGATTTTTGACCAAAAAGAAGTGAGTAATAGCTGTGTCTGTCTCCGGGGTAGAGCTTTCCAGGCTGAGGATGGACAGAGATCTAGAGGCAAGGTCGTGTCTGGTGGTTTGAGGGCTGTGAGGTGCCCAAGGGGCCTGGGGCAGAGACAACAGTTGACCAGGGAATTAGGAAACCTGGGGTGTAGATGTTGGGGTGGGATGTGACCTTGTACGGTTTGTTTTCAGTTAACTGTTCTCAGACTATTAGTGATGGGGGGGGATTCAGTCCATTGAAAATGATACCATCAAAGATCAAGAAGAAAACATAGCTAAATAACAAATCTCAGAGTAAGGATGAACTTTGTCAATGTGTTTACATGTAAAAGGGAAAAAAAAGACAAACCAAGGTGACTACTAATACTGAAAAAATACAGGGCAGATGTCCCACACATTTTACAAAGTACATGCAAAAACACCATAAATAAGGAATATCTGCATATATACAAACAAAACAAATTCCAACCACTGATGACCAAGCCATTTTACTTCCCTCTTTTCCTTCATCCTAGTAGAATTAGTGATGAATTCTTCTACGCATGATAATGGATTTTTGAATGAGTGACTTAATTATTTGCAGAAACTGTACAGATGTAACAAGAGTCAGGAATGGAAAGCAAAGCTAGAGGTTATTGTGACGCAAGACAAGCTGTGGGATGAGTTGGGTAGGGTGGGAAGAAGTCAGGTTAGGGTAGTAAGAGTCTAGGTAGCAGTCTCTACATCTGGCTGAACTTCAGAAAACCCAGGGAATTTTGTAAAATAGATTTCAGTGTCCACTCACAGATATTCTGATTCAGAAGGAACAGAATAAAGTGTAAAATAAAAACAAGCTAGCAGAATTTAACCAAAATAGATTAGATTTAACCAACATAGAATCTCAGTCCACCCCTTTCATCTATAGGAAAAGAAACAGTTTTCTCACAGGATTTTTGCATTCACCTACAAGGAGACAAGGGGGAAACAAGCCAGTGGCCATCTCAGCCTTTCTTGGTTCCATAAAAGTAGCTCCCGGAAATTTCATTTTAAAAAGGGGAGTCCGCAGCTTTCAGAAAATGAAAAACCATTGGTTCTTCAGACCCTTTCTGACTTTGTGATGTTTGAGTTCTACATGCTATGGCAAGACAGGGCAAAAGTGACACAAAAGTGGTGGTGTGGCTTTTCCCACAGAAAGCTGCCTCCTCTCCGGGGCTGCATGTCGGTACCTTCCCTGTGTGGAGCAAGCTGAAGGATAGTCTGAACCACTCCGTTTCACAATAGTCAAGTCCAAGTATTTAGTAAGATCAGTTGTTGAAAGGAGGCAGTAACCTAAAGCTTTCCTCTAACAATTAGTGACTTGTTTCTCAGCATTTTTTAAAGGACCATTAAATTTTAAATGCTAAAGTGTCAAACTTACTTAAAATGTGTGATTTGTAAACAGTACCCCAGTTTCCTAGATTCATAGCGTGTGTGTCAGTCGCTCAGTCATATCCGACTCTTTGTGACCCCATGGACTATAGCCCACCAGGCTCCTCTGTCCATGGGATTCTCCAGGCAAGAATAGTGGAGTGGGTAGCCATTCCCTTCTCCAGGGGCTTTTCCCAACCCAGGGATCGAACTCAGATCTCACGCATTGCTGGCAGATTCTTTACTGTCATAGCAGAAGGTCTGTTAATTTGTGACTCTGGACTCGCACAGAAAACATCTCTGACAGAGTCCAGCCTGCAGGCTGGTCTTGTATAGCACCACAGGTGAATGAGTGAAGGCCCCCCAGCAGCAAGAGCGTTCTTTGCTCACAAACCCTGCCTTGCCCTAAGTACCAACAGTAGTACTATTCACATATGCAACCACTATGACATCCACAGTCTTTCAAATTTGACCTTTGCTGCAAATTATGGAAAAGCTGACTGTCTCTAGAACATAATAGTTTAAAAATATAATGATAATTAGCCTTAATTGTCATAATCACTATTCCCAAGAACTACTGTAAACCATAACTGCACATTTTTTCAAGTCTTTTATGTATAATCTGTATTGTTTTTAAATCAGCGCAGTCTTACTCATCATCTGTTTTTATTTTATAGTCATACCCCATGGTATTGCAGTATCGACCAAGAATTGATTTCGGTTAGACCAAGGGGCCTAGCTCCCACTGAATGAATCCTGCACTATGCGTTTACTCATCGACAGATTGCACAGTGAAAGGTGTGTGGACTAGAGGGACACAGCCAGATTTTCAGCATGCAAATAAGGCCATTGTCTGTCTCTAAATCGTCAGTTGCATTTATGTTGTTTCTATTAAGAGCAAACCAAGTGCCATTCTGTTACTGAACCATCTGCATAAGGTACCTGTGCCGTCGCCCAGTGTAGAATACGAGTCATGGCTGAAATCAGTAGGTGTGCGGCCGTGACCTAGCCCTCGGAATATTTTGCTTGCCTGTCCCAAGAATGTTCTGATGTTTGATTACACTAGTAATATGGCTCAATCTTTGTGGTGTTGCAGTTTTCACATACTATTTGATTAATTCTTGTTTAAATAGAGTACTGTACAAGGAACTAATAATTATTATATCTTGAAATTATTTTGTATGGGAAATATATTTAGAGAAATGGCCTTTGAGCCACTGTCCTGTTTGTGGTAAGCTTTTTGTGTGCAAAATAGTTCACTCTTAAGTGTGCAAGTCCTTTTGGGAAGAATTCCAATTGTTCTGTACATTAGAGCACATTATAACTGTAGGCATTTGGGGTCATCTATTTGTGTAGTCTATCAGTCGCACAAGGAGGGCCTGTTCGCCTTCCAGAAAATGTACATGACTCTTTGGAGAGTGAAGTGAGATTCATAACCATTTGAAATGTTGGCAGCTGATCATATTCACTTCTAACAAAACCCATGTTTCAGTGAGGTTAATCTTTCATAATGCCTTATGATGAGCGGGTGCTGCTTCATGAGACGTCATTGCCATTGTGTAGCCCACATTACTGTGTGCATCATGATATTGTGGTTCTTAATCTAACAAGTACATTGTTTCCCTTTTTCAGTTGGCCTTAGGTGTGTGTCAGTGTGGCATGCCGAAAGTTATGATGATTTTAAGTACTAGGGTTTTTAGAGCAGGTAACATTAGCTATTTTATGGATTTCAAAAATCTCAAAGCAGTTGTAGATTAAAACTGTTAGTAACCTGTCACATTTCCAAACCATATGCATAAAATAGAACAAATACTGTGTCATAGATGAATATGCTAACCAGAATTAATGGTTTGAGGATATTTCATTTTAGATCCTGTAGTAATTAGGGGGAACTGGGATTATTGTTTTATAAATAAGTTCTTTAAGGTCAAAGCTATGATAATGTCCTCGGTTTTGCAGTTTTGTTAAGTCTTCCATTCCTTTTGAGATGAGTCTGCAAGTCAACAAAAGTCTTGTTACCTTAAATTATATGAAGAACTTCATTTTAAACCCCTTAAAATCTACACTGTTTCTCATAAGCTTTGGAAATTAAGTTTGACTAATTGCTTTGAAACAAAGTTAACCTCTGAAACTTAGGAAATAATCTTAAAAGTTAGGAAAAATACTTGTTTTAGAAATCTCACATGAGCACAATCTGTGTGTTACACACATAGCTTTTATACTGTATTTTCCAGTAAAATGTATCACAAGCTAATGCCTTCTAAATCTCAAAATGCTTCTTAGAAATAAAAGGGTATGACTCTAAGAAATACAAAATACAGCTCAATCTTGATGCATTTCACAATATAAAAGGATGAAATGTCATAATTATCTTTTCCGTATATCTTTGTTTCAAGTCAAAAGTCTAAAGTTTTCTGTTGTTTTTGGCCTGACTTCTGTGGAAAAAGTCATGGCAATAGTTTTAAAAATTTCATTTTGTTAAATTGTGTTTGTGCTTGGAAGGGCTCACAAACAGAATTTAAAAGGCAGATTTTTTTTAACTCTTTAAAAATGGTTGGAACAGACCATTACGCTAAACCAAAAACTGAATTTACTCTCCAGCTACAGAAATTATTTTGCTGTGCTGTGAAATCCAGTTCCCTGACATCTCTAAGGCATTTTTAGATTTCTTACAAATTTGTCACATCTAGGTCAGTGATTACCTATGGAAGTTGATTTTTAATTAACTCAAAATGAATTGAGAGTGCATTTTAAAAACCACAAATGAGACCTGGATGTTTTTGGGTCCCCAGCCAAAACTTAGAGCCTTAAATGAGTTTTATATATATTATCTCTTTAAATTTGGCCTGTTGCCTCATCTTATGTAATGTCTCTATTTTCCAAGGAAATACATAGGAAGCAATTATGGAATTGAGAATAGTTTTATATAGAATTCCTTTATTTAATGTTACTGTATTAATGTTTTTATTGAAATGCAGTGGAATATGTGCCAAAACATGTGAAAACCCTTGCATAAAGAAGGGTATCTGTTATATGGGGAAAGGTACACATTTTATGATGGTCCTGAATAATGTGGTGTTACTGTTTGAACCACAGACTTCTTCATATATTCAACTATGGTTTTTAAGTATGGGACTACTTTCATGTCTAGTAATACACTAATCCCTAGTTAATTATCCCCGAGTCAGGTTGTGAAATTTGTAAGAAACCAAATATAGAAAAAATACACAGGCAAAAATACATAAGTGGTCAGTTTTACAAACTTGGGGTGCTAATTAAATTAACTCTTTATACAAATAGCGTATATGAATAATCATCTGAATCTGCAAAATTGGAGAATAAAACTAAGTTTTTCTTTAATCTCTTGTTTCTTAAGCAACAAACTGAAAGAACTTGACTTCCATAAAAGATTTTATAATCAGTTATCTCTGCTTTAGATATCATAGATGTCCAAGGGTCAAGGGACCTTGGATCTAAAGAAGGCCTGTGCGTTATAAGACATCAGTTTAACCGAAGTAATCACATTAGTTAATAGAAAAATCCAAATATGGCCCTTTCTCCAGGTTACCAAAATGCTTTTAAGTATTTCTAAAAAAAAAAAAAAAGAAGGTTCAGTGATGAGGTGATATTAGGTCATTCAGTCTGGGGTCCAGGTACCTTGGGTGATGCTTTTAGAAAAGTATATTATTTCTTTATTCACTAAAAGTCTGTCCCATATTAATATGCTACATTTTATAAATGTAATGAGTTTGCTCAACTATATGTAACCTAAATTAAAAAATCTTTAAAGGGGAAAAAAGTATGTTATATAATATTGTGAACTGTTTAGCTTTATTGAACTATTTAAGAGAAAGTGCCTCATTGCTAAAGTGCATTTCTGTTTTAGATTTACTGCATAAGTTTTGAGTTTTCTGTCCCTGTCTCTTATCAGTGGTTTTATATCTAAATAGGCTCTTGTAAGTTAGAGTAATCTCTTTTTGAAAGATTTTCATAAGAAAATAGATATCACCAAAGACATTTTAGTGTTAATAACCATGTTAGAGAGACAGTTTTAACTGTTTGGAGGTTGGAAATTTTTAGACTGCAATTTACTTTTATATAATTAGGCAATAACCTTGAGTAGTTGCTAAAATATCACCAAAGAAAGGCTTTAAACTTAATTTTCATGGTAAGATCGATCAAATGCAGGTTCTTCTTGCAGTAATCAGAACATACTTCCTTTCAGCCATGTTTCTTGTTTTTCCAGTACCATCTGACAGATCTTAAAAAATTCTCAAAGGTGAAAAAGAGATTAACACAACCAGTAGCCTCCCTCTGGATGAAAAATTAGAGAAATATATAGTTTGGAGAAAAATTGAAATTGAGATTTTAAATTCTAATTTGAGAAGCTTTTTATCCCATGGAGGCGATATGGACTAAAATTATGCTTATTTAGTTCCTGGGTTGTTAGTAATATGAGAAATTTTATTAAAGACAGACTTTGGTAAAAGTGCTGACATGCTTACTTGTGTAGAAGACAGTACATTCTGGACTCACATAAGTAAATGCTTTTTCTGTATCCAAAAGCAAAAATTTTCCTAAAGGCCTGTGGTTTGTTTTTTTGTTGTCTTTTTTTAAGTAACTCTGTCTTGTTTCTCAGCAGTTACTTTGTTTTTAGAATTTAACCATACAGCCAAATTCAGCAAGACAGGCCCCAGATGAAGAGCATGTACATCAGGTTAAGCCCTGTCCTCACACCGATATTTTGGGGAGCCCGTGTAAAGCTCCACAAGGAAAGCTCACACTAATGAAGTCTTCCTGACAGGCCACTTAGGTAAACCTCCTGGGATAGGGTAAAGAGGGATGTACTCATTGCATGCTCTGGTGTACCATAGTAATTTTCCAGCAGGCTATACTTTATACCAGTGAGATGCAGATACTGGTTGTGCGCATTACAAAAAGATTTTGCCATAGCTTTAACTTTATGGGTTGGAAACATAAAAATATGAAATGCTATCATTTTAAGATACACCCCTGTCCCTACAATAAGGAATATAACCTGTCTGACAGATCTGGTTTATAAAAATTGAAAAACATGCTAAAACTCAAACCCTCTGAAAGCACAAAATAACCAACTAATTCTGGATTTACTTGATACACTAAGTTCAGTTTTCTTGAAAAAAATTCAGATTGAAAGTTCATTAAAAATACTTAAATATTACATCACAGGGTTTTCATAGTTTTTTTTCTTAAAGCAGTAGCATTTTCCCAATTATTTAAAAGTGATTCTCTTCCTAATGTAATATAGTTTCCACACGTAGTGTGTTTACTTGCTATCCTGACTATATTTTCAAATACAATTAAAATGCTTGAGCACTTCCTTTTTAGAAAGTTATGAAATTAAACAAAAATAATTTAAAATGTGTCTGTATACTTGTTATGCCCCTTTTTCTAGGATTCAAAACTTGAGACATTATTCAGAAATGGCATTTTAATTTTAATTGTCTTTAGAATCAAGTGAAACATTAAATACTGGGTCCAGTTTTCTTCCATTTTTCAGAGCTTCGTGGAATAAGAAACCAGTCTAGTGTTAACTGAAGATTAAATATTTCTGGGCAGTGCAGAGATAGTGAATAGATTATGTGTATGTGGACTTCACGTCAGTCCAGCATAGCAGGTGTTCTGCACATTAGAAATGGAATGGGATCAGCCTAACATTGTTTGGGGCGGTTTTCTTTTGCTATATTTTTTTGAATGGGGATGGGGGCCCAAGTGTCCTTATGAAGCTGTGGTCGACGACAAGAGCTTGTGGGGGGAGCACCAGTGTTCTGCTGCGTTTCCTGCTTCTGGCAGTACAACAGCAAGCACCAGTTCTTAACAGAGTAGCCCTCACATTAAATTAAACCATCATAGACTATATTGTACAGTTCTGTTGCTAATTTTCCTTTGAAATATGAAATATTTTAAGCTTTCTTTTTGTCAAAAGTGGTAACATCTTAATACAAATGAAAACCTTTTTGTGGTTGTAAGATTTAGCTTATAAATCATTCAAATTGAAGTGAAAGATTACCAGGTCATTGTTAATGACTTAGTCTATTAAGAATATATGTATTTTTGTAAAGGGAAAGCACTTGTAGATATTTAATCAGTACTATATGTCTGTTTTGCAGAAATAAAATGCTGCTTAGAGATTCTCTTTAAATATTTTTTATTTTTGTGCTCAAATGTATTTTCTGTTGATCTATGGAATGTTCTGTACAAAGCTGTATGGTTGTACTGTTGGGCTAGATACTTTTGTTTTTTAAAATCTGGACTTAGCCAAGTATATTTGACCATGTTAAAAATAGTATCTTTGTTATTAAAAACTTGATTGCATAATTTGTTTTCTGTCATTCTTCATATCAGTAGTTGCAGATCATAACCATTTAAGTTTCCATTAAGTATTATTGTAGCAAATTTTATGAACATTTGTTGAATGTTTGAGATAAAAAATCTTTAGGAAATGGTTATTAATTGTTTACTTTAGAGATGGCAGACTGACCCTCAAATACTACTACAATTTTCACACAACAGTAGTATGCAAATTCTATTCAAGTTCCCATAAACTACAGACCAAGACACTGGAACATAGCCAGGGACATAAAGTAAGGTGCAAAACTTTCATGGTCTAAAGGTATTGAAATCATACAGAATCTGTTTGCTTATCACTGTGGAATTATGTTAGAAATCAATACCAAAAGATATTTGAAAACAACCCACATATTTTCAAGTGCAGTGTGACATTTACCAAGAGATCTTTGACTTAGCCATTGAAAGCCTCACTAAAGTTAAAAGACTGTAAAAAACAGAGAGTGACTACAGAGAAGAAAACATTTAAATGAGAAGTTAATATCAAAGATACTTAAAAAACACTTATTTGGAAATTAAGTGTCCACTACAGGAGCAATACAAGGTAAATTAGAAAATATTTGTAAACAATAAAAATGAAAAGAGAATTTATCAATTTGTTGCAGCTAAAGCTGCTCAATGCAACTAAATACAATGTGGAATCTTGAATAAGGTATGAAAACAAATAATGGATGCTAGCATAAAGTTTTGTGAAATTTGAACAAAATTTGCAATTAATAACATGTCGCATGTTAATTTCCTATCTTTTTTTTTTTTTTACAACATAGTGTTTCTTTATATACTCAGAATTGGATTAGAAGTTTCAAGCCTCATTCAATATTTTTTTAATCACAAAGATAATAAGCTTTCTAGACTTTTAGCAGTAATACTAGATTACTAGTAATACTAGATTAGATTACTACTGTTTAACAATAATACTAAAATAAATGGAACTATATTAAAGTTTTGAGTGAATATAAAATAGAAATCTAGCATTCTATTCATAGTCAAGTGTAATCAAAATGTCTAAAAATTTTTAGGCAAAAAATACATTTTCTAAAATGTAATGTACATACTATTTATATTAAAAAATGTTAGTCACTCAGTTGTGTCCCACTCTTTGTAGCCAACCATTTTCCTCTGTCCATAGAATTATCCAAACAAACCTGGAGTGGATAGCCATTTCCTTCTTCAGGGGATTCCCTGACCCAGGGATCAAACCCGGGTCTCCCTCACTGCAGGCAGATTCTTAAATCATCTGAGCCACCTATTTGTATTGATGTATACAAAAGCTTTTCTGCTACCCTTGATAAAGGCCTGAGAAAGAACAACAAACAGAGATGGAGAAACTGGAAAACAAACTAAATGAAATGAGAGCTCTAAATATGAAATAGAAAAAAAGTAAAACCAGATAAAAGATCATCACACAGTCCAGTTGTCTTTAAACAAGGCTGCTCACTAGACACATCTGGAGCTTTGGAGAAAAACAGTACCTGGGAGTTTGTATTTTTCAAAAAAATTCCAGATAAAAAGTAATTGAGTACCAAAGAAAAGTCCAAGTGATCTGAAAAACAGACTGCTCTCTTCAGCTCATTAGATAAAGCCTTGTTTTGTTATTAAAATACCTTGCCTGGGGAATTCTAGATGGGCTAAAGTAAGACATTAGTCAGAAGGTTGCAATGATTCATATCTCTGCCCCATAAGTCTGCCCTAAGACAAAAGTGCCTGAAGCTTTATCTTAGATTAGTGATACCATGGAGGTGGCAGGAGACCCCACCTCCCTTTCATGGGGTAGGAAAGCAGCATCTTCTGAGCAAAACTCCTTTCACTATGTTTAGCATCACCCTCCTCGGAGCTGGTGCAGAATAGGAATTTGTGAGGATGGTGCATAGGAAGTGCTCAAAATGTAGCCCCTAATACTTTTATCCCAGGTCAGGGGCCAGAACAGGGGAAGGCCTCAGGGAAGGGAATGCCAAAAGACTTGCCCTAAGACCTATTTTGTCACCTGCTACCAGTCTGCCATGCCTCCACTTGAGAAAAGGGTCACTTTACCCAGTTTTTAGTGCGTTGTCAACACAGGCTCAGCTCTGATCTTTTCACCAGTTTTAAAAGGTATAGAGGAGTCTGCACCCCAGCTGGGCCTGAGAAGGTAGGGAGCCAGACCTGTTTGGAAACTGAGGAATTTTCAGACAATATTTTGCTGGAAGCCATGAATAATTCTGCTTGACACTCAAGCTCCTGCTGTGCAATTTGGTTGCCAGGATTACCATCAAATGGAGAAGCATGCCCCAAAAGAAGAAATAGCGAATGATCACCCCACACCTTCCACCACCAAAGCCCTGCTCTTACCAAACCCAACTCAGATCTCAATTCCAGCAGGCTGAGCTGAACTTTCTCCTACTTCTGTACCACTTAGCACTTTCATTGCAACCACAAAAATTATGTTTTATTGTCCTCACATTATGAATGTCAAGAAGGATGTTGACAGTCATTGTGGTATATCCTCACCCTCACAACACATGTGCATAGTAACTGCCACCCCTAAAACCAATGAAGTGAAACAGTTTAGGTTTCAGAAGGCAGAAGCAAAGCTGACAAGTCTCCAGCCACTCCCCAAAGGTCTCCTGGTATCATTTCTCTTCTTATAAAGATAACAGTCATTGAATTAGGACATCACTCTTAGGACCTCATCAACTTGAATCACCTCTTTGAAGGCACCACGTTCTAAGGTTCCTACCCCACCGATTTGTGAAGGAACAAGAGACCACAGGAAGCGTCCGAGCAATGCCAACAGAAACAGCAAAGCACAGCCTTTGCCATCTCCCTCTGACCATCCGCGGATCGCAGCCCAGTTTACCGAGTGTTCTCTCTGACTTGCCGGGAGTGAAATGCCAACAAGGAACTCAAACCTGCCTTAGCTAGAGCTATTTCAATCACATGGTCATTCATAAAGCTTACTCCCACTGAATGTACTAATACATAAAGGATGCAGCAGAGGGTCTGCCGCGTGGTAGGTACTTTACAAAGGTCTCCCCTCTCTGACAGTCAACCATTTAACCATCAGAACAATCTGTGAGATAAAAGCAAAAGCAAACACATGGGACCTCATCAAACTTACAAGCTTTTTCACCATAAAGGAAACCAGAAACAGAATGAAAAGACAGCCTGCAGGTGGGGAGAAAACATTTGCAAATGATGCCACTGATGAGGTCTTAATTTCCAAAATATATAAACAGCTCATACAACAACAAAATACCAACCCAGTTGAAAAGTGGGCAGAAGACCTAAATAGACATTTCTCCAAAGAAGATACACAGATGGCCAGTAGGCACATGCAAAGATGCTCAACATTGCTAATTATTAGCAAAATGTAAATCAAAATGACAGTCAGAATGGCCATCATTAAAGTCTACCAATACTAAATGCTGGAGAGGGTGTGGAGAAAATGGAACCCTCTTATACTGTTTGTAGGAATGTGAGTTGGTACAGCGACTATGGAAAACAGTATGGAGGTTCCTCAAAAAACTAAAAATAGAGTTGCCATATGACCCAGCAATACCACTCTTGGTCATATATCCAGACAAAACTAGAATTCAAAGAGATATATACACTCTTATTTTCGTAGCAGCAATATTTACAATAATCAAGACATGGTAACAACCTAAATGTCTATCAAAAGATGAATGGATAAAGAAGATGTGACACAGACACTCGATGAAATATTACTCAGCCATAAAAAAGAATGAAATAAGGCATTTACAGCAACATGGATCGACCTAGAGATCATCATACTAAGTCAAAATACTAATACGCGGAATCTAGTAATATGACACAAATCTTTGCAATTCCATGGGCTGTAACCTACCAGGCTCCTCATGGGATTCTCCAAGCAAGAACACTGGGGTAAGTGGCCTTTTCCTCCTCCAGGAGACCTTCCCAATCCAAGGATTAAACCAGCATCTCTAATCATCTCTTGCATTGGCAGGCAGATTCTTTACCACTAGCGCCACCTAGGAAGCCCCAATAGAATATGAGACAAATGAACAAAATAGAAACAGACTCAGAGATCAGACTTGTGTTTGTCAAGGGTGAAGAGGGTGTGGGAGGGAAGGATTGGGAGTTTGGGATTAGCAGATGCAAACTGCTATTTATATATATGGGATGGATAAACAACAAGATCCTACTATTAGGGGAACAGCTGACCAAAACTGCCTACCCTGGACAGGCAAGATAGTAGCTCCTTGCATGAGTTATCTTACAATGGAGGGCCTCATAAGGAACTTGGAACCAACAATCTACCACCAACTGGAAGGATTTGGGAAAGGTCAAAAGGGGAGAGGAGGCTCTAGTCCATATGTCCTACCAACCTCCCAGAATCCTTCTCACTGGAATCTATCTTGACTGAGTAATGTATGTGCCCCCAAAAAGGACCCTGAGTCAGAATGATTAGCCAGAGACAACCCAGAAATCCCATCACTATAAAACCCCAGACTTCAAGTCATATGGCAGAGTAGTTCTCTTGGGTTCCTCACCCTGCTGTTCTCCCTGGGCACCCCTTCCCAATAAAGTCTCTTGCTTTGTCAGCACATGTGTCGCCTCAGATAATTCATTTCCAAGTGTTAGACAAGAGCCCACTCTTGGGCCTTGGAAGTGATCCCCCTTTCTGTAACACTGCTATATAGCACAGGAAACTATATTTAATATCCTGTGATAAACCATAATGGAAAAGAATATAAAAATGAATATATGAGACTTCCCAGGTGGCTCAGGGGTAACGAATCCACCTGCCAAGCAGGAGACCTAGGTTTGATCTTTGGGTTGAGAAGATCCCCTGGAGAAGGAAATGGCAACCTACTCCAGTAGGTTCTTGCCTGGGAAATCCCATGAACAGAGGAGCCTGGAGGGCTATAGTCCATGGTGTCACAAAGAGTTGGACACAACTTAGCAACTAAACAACAACAATGTTGACTAATACCTCAATATAAATAAATAATTTTTAAAAAAATGAATATATACATATAACTCAGTTTATATGTATATGTATTTATATGCATAACTTTGCAGAAATGAATACAACATTGTAAATCAAAAAAGTGAAAGTCACACAGTCATGTCCAACTCTTTGCAAACTCATGGACTGTAGCCACCTGCCAAACTTCTCTGTCCATGGAATTTTCCAATCAACTGTAAGTCAGTTAAAAAAAAAAAAAAAGAACAGGCCTGTGAGATAGGCATTATTAGTCCAATTTTAATGATGTGAAAGTGATCGAAATCACTCACAGTCACCAGAGATGTATTTGGGTCTTCACCATGGACCTATTATATCCAAAGATAAGTCTATTCTCAGGGCCCCTGACTCTTTGCATCTGAGAGCTGAGAGCTATAGAGCAGCTTACCCTCAGGCCCTCCTGGCTGCTCCTGGATGGATCACATAGAGGGTAAATACTCAGCAGCCAGAATGTACCTAAGATGATTGCGGTCAACATATCATTTTGAGGACCCACTGTATACCAGGCACTGCCCGAGCCTCTGGGGATCCAGGTGGTGAACCGAACAGCTAACCGAGCTGCCAGGATGGGAAAGAGACACCCAATAAACAAAAACAAGAAATACACGATAACAAGAGTGGTAAGTGGGCTAAAGAAAATAACTTCTGTGACAGAGAACGGAAGGTCCAGACCTTTCTAAGGAAATGGCATTAAGTGGAGATGAGAGAGGAGCTGGGGTGGCAAGGAAAGAGTATTCCTGAGAACACTAAAAAGGGAGTGCCCATGCTGCCCAGCCACCTGCAGCCACCTGGTGAGGTGGCACGTGGTGGGAGAGAATTCTCGAGAAGGCAGTAAGGGGCTGGGTCACATAGACACTTTTGAGTCCTATTTAAAAGCTTCTATTTTAATTCTGAGCATGATGGAAGGGTTTTACACCGGTGCTTGACATCATCTTCTTTAAATGTTTAAATAACCACCCTGGTAGCTCTGTGGAGAATAGCCAGTAAAGAGGTAGGGGCTAGAATAGACAAGGGAACAGAATGAAATTCTATCACAGTAGCCCAGGTGGAAAGAGGCAGCAGGGTCCCAGACCAAAGAGACAGACCTCAGGATGGAGAGAGGTGGGTTTCTGCACATACATCAGCCCTACCCCAGCTGCAGCGAGCCTGCCTTTAGTGAAACTCAAGTTTTTAGGATGGGCGAAGTTCTAGATGGGGGTGGGGAACTCAGACCAAGAGGGTGGGAAGATGCCACAAAACTGAGGGGAGCAGCCACAACTAAACTCCCAGCACTACCTTAGAAAACCCCAAACAAAAACAGGAGGAGAGCAGGAGCAGGGAGGGGATGTTTGGATGGGAGAAAGGATCCGAAAACCTTTGAGCAGGGCTTCCACGGAGCCGGTTGCTGCTTTGCTGAGCACACACTTTGCCTGGCCAGGCCCATGCTCCCTACCAGAAGCCCAGCCTCAGCACCTGCTCAGGACGTGGGATATTATCCTTGGGAAATGCTCTTCTCCCCCTGCCCAGAGGTGGTCCTTGCTTGCTCCTTCCCCATCACCCTTCACACAGTCCTGTCCTGGAATGGGCACAGCAATACTGCCTTGGATTCCAGGTAGGGCTTTCCCACTGATTAACTGAAAGTGTGAATGTCGTGCCCGACTCTTTGCAGCCCCATAGACTGTAGTCAGCCAGGCTCCTCTGTCCATGGGATTATCCAGAAAAGAATACTGGAACAGGTTGCCATTTCCTACCCCAGGGGATCTTCCCCATCCAGGGATCAAACATGCACCTCTTGTGTCTCCTGTATTGGCAGGTAGACTCTATACCACGGCACCACTTGGGAAGCCAGAAAGTGAGTCACTCAGTTGTGTCTGACTCTTTGCGACACCATGGGCTACAGTCCATGGAATTCTCCAGGCCAGAATACTGGAGTGGGTAGTCTTTCCCTTCTTCAGGAAATCTTCCCAACCCAGGGATCGAACCCAGGCCTCCCACATTGCAGGCAGATTCTTTACCAGCTGGGCCACAAGGGAAGTCCAAGAATACTGGAGTGGGTAGCCTATCCCTTCTCCAGTGGATCTTCCTGACCCAGGAATCAAAACGGGGTCTCCTGCATTGGAGGCAGATTCTTTACCAATTGAGCTATCAGGGAAACGGCGAATGTGACATTAAACCAGCAGAACTCAAGAGATGTAATTAACACACCTGGATGAGAACATCAGCAACCCCAGGACTTTCTCAGCACACTCTAAATCACAAAGCACAGTCTCGATTCAGAACTCAGTCCAGTTCAGTATATTGATCAATAACTACTTATTGCAAGGTTACGCTTCTTCCCTGCTCCTAACTAGGGCCCAGTAGAGGGTTACATACTTTCCAAAAATGGAGGATAATGGTCCTCCTGTCCTGATATGTTCTCCCTGGTTTGGGTACGTGGTGGAGAAGCAGAAATCAGAGAACGCCAGAGCAGCTTTCACACCAGCTCCAAGCAATCTGGACCTGACTGATGTTTAGATCCCCCTTTCTCAGAACTCTTTCTGGGTTCTTCAGAGGGTCCCCTCTGAATCCTTAAACCATCACTCACTGCACCAGGAGCCATGCCTGTTTCAGTGGGCTATTCCTGGTACCCCTGACCTTCTATGCCAGTGCTACGGCCCACAGCCTCTTACTACAGGAGATTTCCCTTCTGCTCCCAGCTGATGTTTCTACTGCAGATCCTTCACAGTGTCCCTGCAGGTCATGCAACAGTGACCCACAGTCAAAGACACATCTGTGATTCTTGTCAGTCCAGAAGCTCCTCTCTCCCTCTGCCTGCCCTGATGCCTCCAGGCTGAGAGGCATAACCTCGGCCCTCTAGATTCTTCTGGTTGTGTCAATTACAGTTAAGTGTCCTCACAGCCACAGTCTCTCAGGTCAAGCCTTCCTCTTGAAGGCTGTTGGGGCCCCGTGGCCATTAGACTTGGGTGGAAGGGTCAATACCCTGCATCTGTCCGCCTTGAGGAAGGGTGAGCACAGCTCAGCTCACGCCATAAACGCTCCCGCCTTAACTCCTGTAGTGTTTTTGGAAAATATGAAGGAGAGCCCACCAGGTGACCAGAAGCCTGGGCAGTTTATTATCACGGAGTCTCTGTGGACTCCTCTCTCTGTCTTCCCTCCCCTTGGCTCTCTCCCTGGTCACCAGAGGCAAGGTGGCACTCAGCCTTCGGCCACAACACAGCTCCTGACAATGCCAGGAAATGGAGACCTGCCTGCACCCTGCCGTGTAGCATCCAACCCAGAAGGAAGGACTGAGGCCCTGGCACCAGCGGGGGCCAGGCTTCCAAGACAGCTGCCCTTGGGAACGAGGCTGAAGGGAGGGCAAGCGAAGTCCTGTCTGAGCCACCAGAGTCCAATTCAACCACTGATCCTCTGACTAAGGACAGAGTGACCCAGCCAGGGCCGGGGGAGGAGTAAATGAAACGAGCATCAGATGCTGTAGCTCCTACAATGCATGGGGCTCAGCCGCCCACCTATGCACTTGGTGCCCAGCTGTTCTGGGAGGGTCAGTTCAACCTCCCAGCATCCTATTGCCTTGGTTCCTCATATTCCCCACCAGGAAGCAGTTGGGCGACCAGCTGCTGGAGCAGGGAGGCAGGTTGGGGGAGTGCTCTGGGAAGTTTTCCCATTGGGACTGATCAAGAAGGGAGAGGGAAATGGCCCAAGGACTGTGTGTCTGGTTTTTAGACTTGTGCTCATGAAAGAGCAGCTCAGAGCTGCCACTGGAGGTTTCCATCTGAGGCAGCCCCAGAACTCCCTCCCGGTTACGTGGAGGATGACAGGAAGAAGAGCAGAGATCCAGAAGTCCGACCACGGAGCGCCTCACTCCCAGTTCAGCTACTCCCCTGCTGTGTGACCTTGGGAGAGTTGCTTCCCCTCTCTGGTCCTGCCGTGGCTGCTTCACCCTGTACTTCCTCCTTCTTGTGACCTCATCTCCACTGTGATTATGTGAGTATATGTGTCTTCCCAGCCAGGCAGCAAGCTCCCTGAGCACACGAGCCAGTCTGTACACTCAGCTCTATGCGGTCTGGCCCATGGTGGTGCCCAAGGAGAAAAGAGAAACCTCGGTGAATGACATGGGCAGTGACCCTTCTGTCCTATGAACCCTCAGGTACAGACCTTAGTGGAGAAATGCCTGCAGGACCACCGCTACCCCTAGACTTGTACAAGAGGGGTCCCTGCCCTAGACCTGACTTAAAAGACCCCGCATACACAACCTCCAAAACACAAGACTTCTTTCCCCCTTTTTTGGCTTTTTAAGAAACTTTTTGAAAAAGTCAATACCCATTGAGTAAACAAGAATTAGGAAAGAGGAACACACCATCTAATGGGGGCTCTCAGGCCACAGGATGCTGGAGGGAGGGGCCATGGAGGGTCATGGTCTCTGTCCTGGAAAGCTAGACAAGGGGGTGCTACCTGGTTAAAGTTACACACCCCAGATCATCCCCAAGTGAGTGTCCAAGCACAGACAGCTGTACCCCTTCCCTTGCCTCTGCTCAGGTGCAATGATCTGGGGAGGTCCTATCTCCCTAAGGATCCTGACAAGTCAGTCTCCATTCTGGGATCAGGTGTGTTCCAAGTGGGTTCAGATGATCTGAGATCTTGGACCTCATTTATTTCATTAATCCTCATAATGTATTATCTCCCTTATAATAAATTTATGAGGTCTGGCTGCAGCCCTCATTTCATAGATGGGGCTATAGAGAGGTTAAATAATTTGAGGTCACATAGCTAGTTACTATCAGAGCTGGGATTTGAACCCAGGTCTGCTAGATTCCAGAACCTATGCCTTTAACCACCACGACTTCTAATAAGCAACAGCTGTGCACCTTCTCTGTGCTTAGTACTGTTCTGGGTCATGCATACAAAGGGATCTTCCTGGTATTTGTTATTCTGAAAAGGAGAGCACTGCACACAGTGCAGACTTCTCAGCTACTAAGAAAATACTCAGCAAATTCAACAGCAGTAGGGGTGTTTTTGTGACAAATTAAGTGAAGAGCCCTTCTCACAAAAGGAAATATAGAATACCAAGGTGAGATACTGGTTGGAGATGGCTCTAGGAAGAGGGGTATAGGCCATCAGGACTGCTCAGTCTGCAAGAGTGAAGAAAGAACAGAGCATGAGGCGTGGATCTATAAAACAGTGATGGACCAAGAGGAGGTGAAAATCAGCATATCCATCACTCTCCCACATGGCACAGATCAATCCAAACAGCTTATTCCATGCCCAACTTGTCTGTCCTCTTAGCAGAATTCAACAACGATGACCATCACTTCTTAAAAAAAAAATTCCCTGGCTTTCATGATATGACTCCAGATTCACATTATTCCTCTCTAGACAGCATGGAAGGGACTAGGTGGAGGCAAGTGAAATGTTTAGGGGGCAAATTTAAAGAGGTATTTACGATCAAGGTCATGCAAATGCTTCCCTCTTCTGCTGCATCTTTTACTGTGGACAGCCCTCCAGATTTGGCCCTGGGGTCTCTGCTCTCCCCACTCCATGCTCTCTTTCCTGGGAGTTCTCTCCTGGGCTTCAAAGACCACATCTGCTCTGAGGACCTTCAAAGACCACATCTATTCAGATTGATCTCTCCAAACCACACCACTCCTTTGAGCTCCTGAGCCAAACAGCCACTTGCACACTTGGAAACCCTCCTTGGCTGCTTCAAAGACATCTCAAACTAAACATTCTCAAGGCAGAATTTAAGATATTCCCTCCCCAAACAGTCTTTCCCAGTGTTCCCAGCCTCAATGAGCGTTTTGCCATCTATGCAGTTGTTCATGTCTAGAAACTAGGGTTCATTCTGGACACAATCCTCTTCCTAATCCTTGTCTCTCTCCCTCCTAATATCTTTTCATGAACCCTACATTTAATCTACCACCATCCTAGTCTAATCTATTGTGTTCTCTTAACAGGAAGCCTACAAAACTTTTAAATCTGGTCCCCAGCAAAGGCTTTCACCATACTCCCACCTCCATGTCTATACTCCATGCTGTTTTCAGAACAGTATTTTCAAATTGCAAATCTGATTATGTCACCAAATCCTCTTGCCTTCCACAGCTTCCTTCCCTTGCTCAGAGCCTTTTAAAGGCTTCCTATTGTTCTTAGGATAAATCAAAATCCTCAGCATAATCTATAAGGAGTTTCATGTTCTGGGCTCTGTGCGCTCTCCAGCCTCACCTTGCCTGATGCTTGGTCATTAATAATTCTGTGCCCAGTTGCAATGTGGGTGGTGTTCTCTGTGGCACCAACTGGGTGTCCACCATTCAACTAAACTCTGATACTGTCTAACTGGGGATAGTCATCACCTGTGCTTCTGACTGACTGGCTATATATTGGAAGTTCCACAGCCCCCCTTTCTGGGTTTGATTAACTTGCTACTTACTAGACTGCCAGTTTATTATAAAAAGACAAAACTCAGGAACAACCAGATAGAAAAGATGTATAGGGCAAAGTAGAGGAAAAGGTTACCAACATGAAGCTCTCTGAACCTCATACTTAACAGTTTTAATGGGGGTTTCATCATATAGGCATTATTGATTAAACTGTTGCCCACTAGTGATCAATTCAACCTCTAGCCCTTATCTTCTCCCTGGAGGTCAGAGAGAACTGGAAGTTCCAACCCCCTAATCACCTGGTTGGTTCCCCTGGCAATCCATTCCCATCCTGAGATGCTTTCCAAGTCACCTCATTAACATAAACTCAAGGGGGGTGATTATAAACAACAAGGGGAGTGATTCAAGGGGGGTTGTTATAAACAACAAAACACCATTATCATATTTATCACTTAGGAAATTCCAAGGGTTTTAGGAGCTTTGTGGAGATGGATGCCAAATACATATTTCATATTATAAATCAATATATCAGTCATGATATGCAAATTCCATCCAGACCCACTTGGCTTTCTTCTGCCCCTTATACTTGCTGGTTTCTCCCCATTACTGAGCCTTTGCTTATGACTCCTGATAAGTAACTCCAAGAAACCCTTCACTCAATTTAGTCATCATTACCTAACAGACTAACCCTGCCCACTCAGGAGACCCTTGAGGGAAATCTTTTCTGACCTCCATGACTGGGTAGCCCTTCCATAAGAGGCCTAACACAGTGCTTGACACATTGCAGGCACTCCAGGAACATTTATTTGACTGAATTAGACAAATCCCATGTAATGTATGGAAGAACTCAATACACATTTTGTGATTTGAATTTGACAGTGCCTACTGGGCGTCCATAAAACATAGTCTGACTGAGAACAAAGCACCAAATGAGAACCATCTGATACTCACTTCATGGTGCTCAGATCAGATAACCTGGCCAACTGTGGGATTTATGGGGAATTCATGAGAGAGCTGACAAAGAGATTGGATAGTTAGTTACATTCTGTGGTCAATTATACTCCCATCTTGTTCTGTTTGCACTCTTCACCAAGGGTTACTTTTCTGCTATTTTGTTTTTATGACTCTTCACCAATCCTTCCTTATTTCACTCCTATGTGAGTTTCAAATGACTTCACTGTCAGAAAAATCAATCTAATAATATGCAAGTGCTTTGCTCCAGACAGCCCAGCTGAAGGAATTATGACACACAGAAATATTATCACTGCAAGTGATATAATGCAAGAATATTTGCTGTAGCATTTTTATAATGGTGAGAAAATAGAAACAATATAAATGATCACAAATAGAGAAATGGATTAATAAACCCATAAGCATGATACTGAAAAGAACATAATAGAGCTATGCCTTCTGATGAGAAGATTTGCATATCTTAATTTAAAAGGGGAAAAGTTGAAGCACAGTACCTACAGTATGATCCTTTTTCTACAACAAATATATGAGTATATGTTTGTACACATGTATGCATGCTAAGTCGCTTCAATCGTGTCCACCTCTTTGCGACCCAATGAACTGTAGCCCGCCAGGCTCCTCTGTCCATGGGATTCTCCAGGCAAGAATACTGGAGTGGGTTGCCATGCCCTCCACTAGGGGATCTTTCCAAGTCAGGGATCAAACCTGAGTCTCTTATGTCTTCTGCATGGCAGGCGAGTTATTTCACACTAGTGGCACCTGGGAAGCCATATGTTTGTATAACCATGGTTAAAAAAAAAAAAAACAAACCTGAAAGAATACACATTAAATTGTAATACTGGTAACTTGTGAGCAAAGAGTTGGAGGGACCTTGAGAAGGCAATCTCTTTTCTTACTTTATACTCCTCTGCATTATCTAAACTTGTGAAAAAAGCATGTTATATTTCTAACTTTAAAACTCTAACAACATAGGTAACATATTTACTTGTTTGGTTACTATCTGTCCCCCTCACTAGGATGTGAATTTCACATGGTAAGGAACTTAGTCCATATTTTCTTTTTTCAGATCCCCTGTGCCTAAAACAGTGCCTGACAGGGTAAGTACTCAAAGCATATTTTAAATATTTTAATAATAAAAATATTTAATATTTTAATGAATCGTTTTTTTAAAGAAAGTGACATTTTAACAAAATTAACAAAAGAAGTATTCCACATCTCCTGCTGCTGTGTGTCCTTATCTTGGAAATAGGTTGGGTACTGAGGAATCTGAAATTTTCTGTATCCATGTCATTCTTGCCTGGAGAATTGCATGGACAGAGAAGCCAGGTGAGCCACAACTCATAGGGCCACAAAGAGTTGGACATGACTGAAGCAACCGAGTACACAGGCCCTGAATTAAAATTGGCCTCTTCTCCACATGGGGCTTCCCAGGTGGCGCAGTGCTAAAGAACACATCTGCCAATGCAGGAGACACAGGTTTGATCCCTGGGTTAGGAAGATCCCCTGGAGGAGGAAATGGAAACTCATTCCAGTGTTCTTGCCTGAAAATTCCATGGACAGAGGAGCCCGGCAGACTACACAGTCCATGGGGTTGCAAAGAGTCAGACACGACTTAGCGACTAAGCACACGCACACCACATCATTAGTTCTCATGGCAAATAAGTTGAAAACCCACAAAATCTCCTAATGAGGGTAGAAAAGCCTGGCAGGCTCAGTATTCAAGTGCTGTGCTGTGCTAAGTCACTTCAGCCATGTCCAACTTTTTTGCAACACTATGGACTATAGCCTGCCAGGCTCCTCTGTCCATGCAGATTCTCCAGGCATGAATATTGGAGTTCGTTGCCAAGTGCTTCTCCAGGAGATCTTCCCAACTCAGGGACTGAACCAGAGTTTCTTAGGTCTCATGCATTGGCAGGTGGGTTCTTTACCACTAGCACCACCTAGGAAGCCTTGTGTTCAAGTGATAAAGCTTCAACTGACAAAAACTTGGTGATTTTCAGAGAAACCTTGAAAATGAAATAAAGTTTATTCATTCAAAAAATCAGAGCTAAAAAGGAACACAATGAAGAACAGAAGGAAGAATGTGCTGTCACATCACATATTGAGTAGTGGAAAGGTCACAGCTGTTTCACCAAATAGTTTAAACTGGTTAGGAAAATTAAAACCACAAAAGTAAAACAGATTATAGCTTATGAAAATATTTGCAAAAATACACACTGAAATGTTTTGTGGTCCCTGTTTCTTTTTAACTTCCCTCTTGCTTTACTGCAGAACCAACACATATCAGTGAAAAGGAGATCCATAATCACAAGGAAATGTGGGCTGTCTCTACTTTTCATGTCAATGCTCCTAAAATTGAGAAGCCATGGTTCAGAGAGACTGGTGAAGCCAAAGCCAAAGAACCCCAAACTTTGGGCTTTCAACCTTTGGGCAATAGAGGAAGGGAAGAAGGGAGTATGTTTGTCCATTATCACCTAAACTTAATGGTTCTAGGGATATTTATTTCTTGCACATTACCCTTATATAATCTATAAGTTTGGGGTTTTGATTTTTTTCTTTCTTATATCAGCAAGTTAGGACTCCTCTAGCGATTAAGAATCTGTCAATGCAGGAGACATAGGTTTGATCTTTGGTCCAGAAAGATTCCACATGCCACAGGGCAACTAAGCCCACATACCACAATTTTGAAGCCTTCATGCTCTAGAGTCTGTGCTCCACAACAAGAGATGCCACCACAATGAGGAGCCCAAGCACTGCAACTAGACAAAGCCCATGTGCAGCAACAAAGACCCAGCACAGCCAAAAATAAGAAATCAATAAATAAAATTAAAAAAAATAAAATAGGCTATTAAAGAGGGCCTGGTGGCTCAGATGGTAAAGCGTCTGCCTACAGTGCAGGAGACCTGGGTTCAAGACCTGGGTTCAATCCCTGTGTTGGGAAGATCCACTGGAGAAGGAAATGGCAATCCACTCCAGTATTCTTGCCTGGAGAATCCCATGAATGGAGGAGCCTGGCAGGCTACAGTCCATGGGGTCACAAAGAGTCAGACATGACTGAGCAACTTCACTTTCACTTTAGTCTGGCCATGGTCAACCAGAAGGATACTCAATGAATTCTTAATGGAAGAATGTAGACACACTTGATCCCTACTAACAGGTAGAGGGAGGGAACAATTTGCTAATTTGATTACTGGAAGCTAATCCCGTGAGGAGATACCCCTCATCCAAGGTAAGGAGCAGCGGCTGCACTTTGCTGAGAGCAGCTGTGAAGAGATTCCCCATGTTCAAGGTAAGAGAAACCCAAGTAAGACGGTAGGTGTTGCGATAGGGCATCAGAGGGCAGACACACTGAAACCATAATCACAGACAACTAGCCAATCTGATCACATGGACCACAGTCTTGTCTAACTCAGTGAAACTAAGCCATGCTGTGTGGGGCCACCCAAGATGGTCAGATCATGGTGGAGAGGTCTGACAGAATGTGGTCCACTGGAGAAGGGAATGGCAAACCACTTCAGTATTCTTGCCTTGAGAACCCCATGAACAGTGTGAAAAGGCAAAAATATAGGACACTGAAAGATGAACTCCCCAGGCCTGTAGGTGCCTGATATGCTACTGGAGATCAATGGAGAAATAACTCCAGAAAGAATGAAGGGATGGAACCAAAGGAAATACACCCAGTTGTGGACGTGACTGATGATAGAAGCAAGATCCGATGCTATAAAGAGCAATATTGCATAGGAACCTGGAATGTTAGGTCCATGACTCAAGGCAAATTGGAAGTGGTCAAACAGGAGATGGCAAGAGTGAACATTGACATTCTAGGAATTAGCGAACTAAGATGGACTGAATTTAACTCAGATGACCATTATATCTACGACTGTGGGCAGGAATCCTTTAGTAGAAATGGAGTAGCCATCATGGTCAACAAAAGAGTCTGAAATGCAGTACTTGGATGCAATCTCAAAAACGACAGAATGATCTCTGTTCGTTTCCAAGGCAAACCTTTCAATATCACAGTAATCCAAGCCTATGCCCCAACCAGTAATGCTGACGAAGCTGAAGTTGAATGGTTCTACAAAGACCTACAAGATCTTTTAGAACTAACATCCCCAAAAGATGTCCTTTTCATTATAGGGGACTGGAATGCTAGAGTAGGAAGTCAGGAAACACCTGGAGTAACAGGCAAATTTGGCCTTGGAGTACAGAATGAAGCAGGGCAAAGGCTAACAGAATTTTACCAAGAGAATGCACTGGTCATAGCAAACACCCTCTTCCAACAACACAAGAGAAGACTCTACACATTGACATCACCAGATGGTCAACACCAAAATTAGACTGATTATATTCTTTGCAGCCAAAGATGGAGAAGCTCTAGACAGTCAGCAAAAACAAGACCGGGAGCTGACTGTGGCTCAGATCATGAACTCCTTATTGCCAAATTCAGATTTAAATTGAAGAAAGTAGGGAAAACCACTAGATCATTCAGGTATGACCTAAATCAAATCCCTTATGATTATACAGTGGGAGTGAGCAATAGATTTAAGGGACTAGATCTGATAGACAGAGTGCCTGATGAACTATGGATAGAGGTTCATGACATTGTACAGGAGACAGGGATTAAGATTATCCCCATGGAAAAGAAATGCAAAAAAGCAAAATTGCTGTCTGAGGAGGACTTACAAATAGCTGTGAAAAGAAGAGAAGCAAAAAGCAAAGGAGAAAAGGAAAAATATTCCCATCTGAGTGCAGAGTTCCAAAGAAAAGCAAGGAGAGATAAGCAAGCCTTCCTCTGCAATCAATGCAAAGAAATAGAGGAAAACAACAGAATGGGAAAGACTAGAGATTTCTTCATGAAAATTAGAGATACAAAGGGAACATTTCATGCAAAGATGGGCTCAATGAAGATCTTAACAGAAGCAGAGATATTAAGAAGAGGTGGCAAGAATACACAGAAGAACTGTACAAAAAAAGATTTCTATGCCCCAGATAATCATGATGGTGTGATCACTCACCTAGAGCCAGACATCCTGGAATGTGAAGTCAAGTGGGCCTTAGAAAGCATCACTACAATCAAAGCTAGTGGAGGTGACAGAATTCCAGTTGAGCTATTTCAAATTCTGAAAGATAATGCTGTGAAACTGCTGCACTCCGTATGCCAGCAAATTTGGAAAACTCAGCAATGGCCACAGGACTGGAAAAGGTCAGTTTTCATTCCCATCCCAAAGAAAGGCAATGCAAAGAATGCTCAAACTACCGAACAATTGCACTCATCTCACATGCTAGTAAAGTAATGCTCAAAATTCTCCAAGCCAGGCTTCAGCAATTCGTGAACCATGAACTTCCAGATGTTCAAGCTGGTTTTAGAAAAGGCAGAGGAACCAGAGATCAAACTGGCAACATCCACTGGATCATCGAAAAAGCAAGAGAGTTCAAGAAAAACATCTATTTCTGCTTTATTGACTATGCCAAAGCCTTAGACTGTGTGGATCATAATAAACTGTGGAAAATTCTGAAAGAGATGGGAATACCAGACCACCTGACCTGTCTCTTGAGAAACCTGTATGCAGGCCAGGAAGCAACAGTTAGAACTGGACATGGAACAACAGACTGGTTCCAAATAGGAAAAGGAGTACATCAAGGCTGTATATTGTCACCCTGCTTATTTAACTTATATGCAGAGCACATCATGAGAAATGCTGGGCTGGAAGAAGCACAAACTGGAATCAAGATTGCTGGGAGAAATATCAATAACCTCAGATATGCAGAGGACACCACCCTTATGACAGAAAGTGAAGAGGAAATAAAAAGCCTCTTGATGAAAGTGAAAGAGAAGAGTGAAAAAGTTGGCTTAAAGCTCAACATTCAGAAAACTAAGATCATGGCATCTGGTCCCATCTCTCCATGAGAAATAGATGGGGATACAGTAGAAACAGTGACAGACTTTATTTTGGGGGGCTCCAAAATCACTGCAGATAGTGACTGCAGCCATGAAATTAAAGGACGCTTCCTCCTTGGAAGGAAAGTTATGACCAACCTAGATAGCATATTTAAAAGCAGAGACATCACTTTGCCAACAAAAGTCCATCTAGTCAAGGCTATGGTTTTTCCAGTAGTCATGTGTGGATGTGAGAGTTGGACTATAAAGGAAGCTGAGCACCGAAGAATTGATGCTTTTGAACTGTGGTGTTGGAGAAGACTCTTGAGAGTCCCTTGGACTGCAAGAAGATCCAGCAAGTCCATCCTAAAGGAGATCAGTCCTGGGTGTTCATTGGAAGGACTGATGTTGAAGCTGAAACTCCAATATTTTGGCCACCTTATGTGAAAAGTTGACTCATTTGAAAAGACCCTAATGCTGGGAAGGATTGGGGGCAGGAGTAGAAGGGGCTGACAGAGGATGAGATGGCTGGATGGCATCACTGACTCGATGGTCATGGGTTTGGGTAAACTCCTGGTGTTGGTGATGCACAGGGAAGCCTGGCGTGCTGCGATTCATGGGGTTGTAAAGAGTCGGACACGACTGAGCGACTGAACTGAACTGAACTGAATGGAAATAAGTGCTAATTGCCTAAAGAACTTCCAACTTAATATCTGATTATTTGATACCTGTGATCTTTACTCAGGAAGTAGAAATATGCTGTCTTTCCAATGTCTTTTTCTGTGGCATAGCTTGAGATCACACACACTGGATGTGATCTCATCCAATGTAGGTGAAAGTTAAATATTCTTTAGAAAAAAATAAGTTTTTATAAGAACATATCTTAGAAGTACAAAAGGATGTGATTAAATTTAAGGGGAATATTTACAAGATAATAAAATAACGTCTATGATTTTAGGTGTGGAGAGAGAAACTTTCACTTTTTTCTTCATTCTGTTCTGTATTGTTTGAATGTCTTATAAGAATCAGGAAATATAAAACAGACTAAAAAGTGAATTTAGAAAATTTTCTTATAGTTTTCTCTAAGTGCTGTGACTAACACTGCTCTACAGGTCTCTTGAGATGTTTCTTAGGAAGTCATTTCCCTCCCCATGAGGGCTGGTGGGCATTTGTTTCTTCTCTCCAGTGGTTCTCCATGAAAATCAGTTCAAGATATGATGGCAGATTGAATCTGATTTCTCCTGGCAGACTGGGAAATTTAAAGGGAACATTTGAACTTTATCAGAGCACAAAATTCAAAGTCACAGGAACGAAACTGGAGAGGGATAAATTACAGACTGTGGAAAATTATTGACTGGAGGGAGATGCTTAGAAAAAATGTTGAGTGATGTATTTTGATAAGATAGGAGAACATACGCAAAACAAATCCAGTATTTGTGGTTAAGAGCATAGGCTTTGTGGTCACAGAGACCTGGGTACAAATCTTTCTCTACCACATGCCATTTGGGCAACCCACCTGCCTCTCTGAGGCTCACTTTCCTTTCTTTTTATTTTTAAATCAGGTCAATATAATGGAAAGAAAATGTTACTCAGAGGAATATATAAAAGTGCTAAGTAAAAGGTAGTAATTAATCCAATCTACATATTTGATGCAATTTCTATCAAAATTCCAGTGACTTTTTTTTTCTTTTAGAGAAATAGAACAGACACTCCTGAAATGTTCATGGAAAAACAAAAGTTCCCATATAGTCAAAGCAATTTTACGAACAAGGTTGGAGGTACAACGCTTTCTGACTTCAAACTATATTACAAAGATATAGTCATCAAAACAGATGCCTAGATCAATTGAACAGAATAGAAAGCACAGAAATAAACTCATACTTACATATCAATTAAGTTAAAATAAAGAATATACAATGAATATACAATGTGGATTGTGTATTCAAGAATAGACAATTATAAGCCAAGGATGGTGAAGAGACAGTCTCTTCAATTAATGGTGGTGGGAAAATTAGACAGCTACATGCAAAAGAATGAAAATGGACCACTATCTTACACCATACACAAAAATTACTCAAAATGGATGAAAATCTTGAAATGGATAAAAGACTTGAATGTAAGACCTGAAACCATAAAACTCCTAGAAGAAAACACAAGATAGTAAGCAACTTGACATCAATCTTGGTGATGATTTTTTGGATTTGACAGCAAGAACGAAGGCAACAAAAGGAAAAATAAACAAGCGGGACTACAGGAAACTGAAAGCTTCTGCATAGCAAAGAAAATCATTACTAGAATGCAAAGGCAGCCTACTAAATGGGAGAAAATACTTGCAGATCAGTATCTGATAAGGGGTTAAAATCTAAAATATACAAATAACTCATATAACTCAAGAGCAAAAAAAAATAGCAATAATAATAATCAAATTAAAAACTTTTAAAAAAAGGGCAGAGGATCTTAATAGCTATTTTCCCAAGAAGACATATAGATGGCAAACAGGAACGGGTATATGAAAAGTACTTAGCATCATTGATCATCAGAAAAATGCAAATCAAAACCACAATGAGATATCACCTCACACCTATTAGAATGGCTATTATCAAAAAGACAAGAAATATCAAGTGTTGACTAGGATGTGGAATAAAGGGAACCCTTGTACAATGTTGGTCAGAATACAAATTGGTGCAGCCACTATGGAAAATAATATGGAGGCTTCTAAAAAGATTAAAAATAAAACTACCACATGATTCAACATATACAACCTTCCAAAATAGAATCAAGAGCAGACAATCTGAAACTATTGAGCACTAGTAGCAAAACTGAATGTGTAGTTTTTTAAAAGTTTTCAGCAAACAAAGATCCAAAACCAGACACTTTTACAGAGAAATTCTACCAAACATGTTAAGAAGAGCTAATACCTATCCTTCTCAAACTAGTCCAAAATTGAAGAGGTTGAAACACTCCCAAATTCATTATGAAATATTTCTGGCTAATGAAATACCAGCCAGAGAAAACAAATACTGTATGCTTTAACTTATATGTGGAAACTATAAAAACAAACAAAACCAATAAAACCTGGAACTCATAGATGCAGAAAAGAGATTGGTTGTTGCCAGACATGGGGAGTTGGGAATGGGAAAAATATGTGAAAGTGGTCTAAAGGTACAAACTTCCAGTTATAAAATTTAAAATTCCTGGGGAGGTAACATACAGCACCATGACTAGTAAGTAATACTGTGTTGTATTTGAAAAATTGTAAATTTGCTGTGTTTAAAAATTTCAAATCTTAGCAATTTGAAAATTGCCAAGAGTGTAGACCTTATAAGTTCTCATTACTTTTCTCATCCCATCAAATTTCATAACAATTTTTTGTTATGAAAAAAATTTATAATGTGTGGTGATGTGTGTTAATCAGATTTATTATAGTGATCATTTCACAGTACATACAGATATGGAATCATTATCTTGTACACTTGAAACTATTATATCCTATGTCAACTATATCTCACTCTTTTAAAAAAGATAGACATTACTTTTCATTACCTTTTATGAGAAGCACAAGCTGTTTCAGGTAATAAGAAATTACATAAAACATATATAAATGAAAACTGATGTTTCTTTGGCAAAAATTCTAGATTGCTACTATGCTATTTAAGGAATTCTAAAAAGTAGAATCAGTGCTGGACAAGCATGAAATCTAACTCAGTACACTGGCAGTGGCCAAAACCATCACCAAGAAAACAATAATGCAACAAGGCAAAATAGTTGTCTGGGGAGGCCTTACAAATAGCTGAGAAAAGAAGAGAAGCGAAAGGCAAAGGAGGAAGGAAAAAGTATACCCATCTGAATGCAGAGCTCCAAAGAATAGCAAGGAGAGATAAGAAGTGAAATGAACAATGCAAAGAAACAGAGGAAAATAATAGAATGGGAAAGCTCAGAGATCTCTTCAAGAAAATTAGAGATACCAAGGGAACATTTCATGCAAAGATGGGCACAATAAAGGGCAGAAATGGCTAGGACCTAACAGAAGCAGAAGACATTAAGAGGAGGTGGCAAAAATACACAGAACTATACAAGAAAGGTCTCAGTAACCCAGATAACCACGATGGAGTAGTAACTCAGTTAGAGCCAGACATCCTCAAGTGTGGAGTCAACTGGGCCTTAGGAAGCATCACTATGAACAAAGTTAGTGGAGGTGATGGAATTTCGGCTGAGCTGTTTCAAAATCCTCAAAGATGATGCTGTGAAAGTGCTGTGCTCAATATGCCAGGAAATTTGGAAAACTCAGCTGCGGCCACAAAGGTCAGTTTTCACTCCAATCCCAAGAAGGGCAGTGCCAAACAAGGTTCAAACTAACAGACAATTGCACTCATCTCACACACTAGCAAGGTAATTCTCAAAATCCTTCAAGCTAGGCTTCAACAGTATGTGAACTGAGAACTTCCAGATGTACAAGCTGGATTTAGAAAAGGCTGAGGAACCAGAGATCAAATTGCCAACATCCATTGGATCATAGAAAAAGCAAGGGAATTCCAGAAAAAACATCTACTACTGCTTCATTGACTATGCTAAAGCCTTTGACTAGGTGGATCTCAACTAACTGTGGGCAATTCTTAAAGATATGGGAATGCCAGACCACCCTATCTGTCTCCTGAGAAGCCTGTATGCAGGTCAAGAAGCAACAGTTAGAACCAGATATGGAACAATGGACTGGCCCAAATTGGAAAAGTACTTCAAGGCTGTATATTGTCATCCTGCTTATTTAACTTATATGCAGAGTACATCAGGTGAAACGCCAGGCTGGATGAAGCACAAGCTGGAATTAAGATTGCCGGGAGAAATATCAACAACCTCATATGTTGATATGCAGATGACACCACTCTTATGGCAGAAAGGGAAAAGGAACTAAAGAACCTCTTGATGAGGGTGAAAGAAGAGAGTGAAAAAGCTGTTATCCAGTCCCATCACTTCATGGCAAATAGATGGGGAAACAATGGAAAGAATGACAGACTTTATTCTCTTGGGCTCCAAAATCCCTCGGGATGGTGACTGCAGAAATTAAAAGACGCTTGCTCCTTGGAAGAAAAGCTATGACAAACCTAGACAGCATATTAAAAAGCAGAGACATCACTTTGCTGACAAAGGTCTGTCTAGTCAAAGCTATGGTTTTTCCAGTAGTCATGTATGGATGTGAGAGTTGGACTATAAAGAAAGCTGAGCACCGAAGAATTGACTGTTTCAAACTGTGGTGCTGGAGAAGACTCTTGAGAGTCCCTTGGACTGCAAGGAGATCAAACCAGTCAATCCTAAAGGAAATCGGTCCTGAATATTCATTGGAAGGACTAATGCTGAAGCTCCAATACTTTGACCACCTGATGTGAAAGAGCCGACTCGTTAGAAAAGACCCTGATGCTGGGAAAGATTAAAGTCAGGAGAAGGGGACGACAGAGGATGAGATGGTTGGATGATATCACTGACTCAATGGACATGAGTTTGAGCAAGCTCTGGGAAATGATGAAGGACAGGAAAGCCTGGCGTGCTGCAGTCCATGGAGTCACAAAGAGTAGTCATGACTGAGCTACTGAACAACATACCATTGACACCTTCTTAATATCTGTGAGAGCATCCGTGCCTCCCAAATGCCAGTAACTAGTAAGAGCTACTTATTTCCCTTTTGTCTCTCAGAGCTCTTCTAATCCTCCTGATCACATGAAGGAGAAAGCCCCCAGGAGAATAACTGCCCCGGACCATCCCCAGTGCCAAGAGTAGGGAAATAAATTGCCCTAGTTTTCTCCATACTGTCCCCATTCCAGCCCTTCAGTTCCCATGGCCAAGGAAATCCTCAGTCTTCTCTACTGAGATGGTTATCCAGTCTGCCTGGGAGTTTGGCACCCAGATCAAGCCCTGTAGGATCTTCTCGTCTGCAGTCAAGTTTCACCTCAAAGCCAGTGGCATTTCTTTTTCTTAGTAGAGCCACTTCACTAGCATCCCTGAGTCTTGCCAGATGTGATTAGACTTAAATTTGGGCAAATGGAATGGATAGAGGGGGAAAAAAATTATATTTTCCCCTGAGATAACTGGTTGAGAGTTGAGATGATTTAAGGTATTAAGAAGAGGTATGCATGCCTCTGGGTGTTTAGTGATTGATGTGTACCCATATATGAATGAGCGTGTGTATGTATAAGTGTGATATATTCAGGAAGACACAGATCAGGCAAGGGATCTGACCTGGGCACTAGTCCCCGGAAGATGAGGGTCAGAGGAGGTTGTCAAGACCACAGTTCCCCATACAGGCCTCCAGGGGGTGCCATCATCCTGCAATAGTTCTGTTGCCTTTGGGGAAGGAGGGGCAGTTTGGGAGGAAGAAGATGGACCTTGAGGGTGAAGATGAAGCAACTCCCCACCTTCAGTGGTGGGGCGTGCAAGAATGAGGTGTTTACAGCTTACAGGAGCATTCCAAAATCCTTTTCATTAACTGCACCCAAGATAAGCAAGCACCTCCACCTGCTACTACTGAGGCTCCCTCCTGCATTAACTCTGCCAGCCTTCTCTGCTTTGGAAAGGAGAACCCTCACCCCAGTGATCTCTTGGGGATCTGCAGCCTCAGAAGGAAGAACTCTGACGGGCTGTTTATCGCAGATAATCATGCAGCCACGCCTCCCATTCAGTGTCCCTGTCCCACAGCTGCCTTCTTAGGGCACCAGGCGCCCCTGGGTCACCAGCGGGAATGAATAGGGAGCTGATTGCTGATCACTACTCCATGCTGACTGATGTGTGCTTATTCCATTTGAAATGTTCTGAGAAAAGAACAGTTACTCTGAAGAACTCCGTGTGAGCACAGTGAACATGAAGGCAACGATTCCAAAACTGCCAGGGGGTCAGCTTCAATGTGAGAGTGTTATCGGAAAGCAGAAGTGGGGTGCCGAGCACGCTCTGGGAACCTGGGAACACCTGTGAGAAAGGACCGGCATAGGCTCCTTGTGTCAAGCCCATCGGTTGGCATGGTTCACAAAATGGAGTCACTTGTGCTAAGCCCAACATCAAACTGAGACTTCACTATAGTTCTGGCTCTCCCAGAAATGGATTCTTCTTATACCAGTTAATCAGGACTTCACCAGACCAGCACCTGTCTGACAGACCCCTGCCACCCAGTAAAAGAAAGTAACCTTGAGATAAAAACCCACTGTTTTTGCCTACTATAATTTCCTTGGTCCTGCTCCCTTCTGCATAGGAAATTCTTTCATTTTTTAACAGCTCCTTGGAGCTCCTTTCTGTCTGCCAGATTGGATGCTACCTGATTCAAACTGTTTGCTCAAATTAACTCTTAATTTTTTAATATGCCTCAGTTTCCCTTTTAACAGATTCAGAAAGTATAGAAACTGGCCCAGTGCTAGTTCTGGTGCTGCCTCTTGTGTGACCTCTTGGCAAGCCACATGAAATCTGTAAAATGATGGAGCTGGGCTGGAAGGTATCCAAAGCTCCTCCAAGTGGGCACTTACTGCCTACAATATCATTCACCACAGAGGTAGTACCAGTTCTCAAACTTCTTGCCCCCAGGACCCCACGACAACTCTTAAAAGTATTGAGAACTCCAAGGTCTTTCGTTTATGTGGGTTGTATCTATCAACATTTATCATATTAGAAACTTAAATACAGAAAAATTTAGAACTCAAGAATATACAAGTAACCATGATCTCATCACCCATCGGATATTCTCCAGAAAATTCCTCTGTGAAAAAATGAGACTGAGTGTACTATCATCTTAGTCTTATTATGAAAAGTTTTGGTCTCATAGACTCCCTGTAGGGGTCTCTAAGACCCCAGGGATCCCCAGGCCACATAACTGTGAGAACCACTGGAATGCTAAAAGCTTTTGGAGCCAGAATTTGCATTGGAATCTGGGTTTTGCTACTGGCTGAACAGATGATCTTGGGCACATGGCTTAACCAGTTCGTGCTTTGATTTCCTGTAAAACTGGAATAATAAGAGTATCTAATTCCCAGGCTTTTAGAAGAGTTAATTAATGCATGAAAAGTAGCTCAACAAATGAAAGTGCTCCCTAAATGCAAGCTATTAATCAACAGGAGACACATTTTCATCAAAAACGTATGCTTGGAAAGTTAACAACAGGAAAAGAGAGGAAAAAAACTTAACAACAGCATTGCTACATTTTCAGACTGCGTCTAGAAAACCCGGTTTCTGCAGGGATTTCACAGGACACCAGGCCAATACTTTTAGGTCTCTGCTCTCAGGCTGTCCCTGCTTCAGAAGAGTCTGGAAGACACTCCCTGGGCCCAGCCAGAGCTCCATCTCCACTGCTGGTCAGTGGTAACTGCAGCCGACACAGGAGTTCCCCAATCATGCCCAAGCGTCTTCATCTGTAGCTTCCTCCACAGCTGTACAGGCCCAGCATATTTTGCAAGCTGCCTAACTGAACAATTTCCTGGCTTTCAACACCCGAGCCCCCATAGAGGGCTTCCCAGGAGGCTCAGTCGTGAAGAATCCACCTGCCAATGCAGGAGCCATAGGAGATGAGGGTTTGAGCCCTGGGTCAGGGAAGATCCTTTGTTGGAGGAAATGGCAACCCATTCTAGCATTCTTGCCTGGAAAATCCATGGACAGAGGAGCCTGGCCGGCTATAGTCTGTGGAATCGCAAAGAATCGGATACAACTGAGCATGCACAAATGCACGCACTGATTATGTGGAATTTTGGTTTAAATACCAGAGGTCTAAATCTTTCTCCAAGTCCCTATTTCAACCTCTGACTTTTCCATTTGCTTCGGTTGATGTACCACAGTGGTGAGGAGCGCTGGATGCACACTGGAATCACCCAGAGGGCTGAAATGCAGCCTGGGACCCACTGCCCAGAGATTCTGATTTAACTGCCTCTGCTAGTGCTTCCAGGGGATTCCAGCGTGAGGCCAGGCCTGAGACGCACAGCTCTAGTAGCCCCGTAGTGCTCAAAATGTGGTCCTGGTCCAGCAACAACAGCGCCACCTGGAAACTTGCTAGAAGTGCACATTCCCAGGCCCAGGCCGACTGAGTTGGGGCCCAGGAATCTGGGCCAGACCCTCGAGGGGATGTGAGCATGATCAAGGCTCAAGGACACCCAGTACTCTTGATGGGCTCATCTCCACGAGTCCCACTTCCACCATTACCATCACCTCCATCAACCAGGTAAGCCCACAGAAAGAAGTGCCAGGTTCCTGTGGTAGGTTCAAGGTGCAGACACCTGTGTGGCTTGAGGTGGAAGAGCTTGGGTGACTCTGACTTCATTTGGCCACCAAGTCTTTCTTCAGAGCTGCGGGGTTCTTGAGGGAACCAGTGAGCCAAGGATCGCTCAGTGTCACACACACACACGTTCAGTTCAGCAAACATTTATTGCACAAATGTTTACTGAGGCATCAGGCTATTGCTGAGCCCACTGGAAGGATAGATAAGCCTCAACCCTGCCCTAAGGGGCGTGTGATCTAATAGGCACGGCACATACACAAACAAGTTGGCAGGATCCCGGACCTTCAGAGAAACACAGGTTTATAGCAAAACTAAGATTACTTGATAGCGAATATCACTTGAGCACTTTCTATGTGCCTGGCCAAGTGCAGCCAGTCTCAGTCCTCTTAATCTTACTTGATTCTCATACGTAATCCTCACAACAGCTTACGATGTAGGTTCTACTATTATTCCCATTTTGAACATGAGGAAACAGGTTTAGCAGGAGTGAATACACTGCTAGTGACAGCAGGTGCGGAGCCAGGACTTGCAGCCACGTCTGTCTGACCCCCAGTCTTTGTAATCACATGCCTGCATGGGATATTTTAACATGCAAAGGGTGTACTGGAGATTTGGGGAAACATTTCCTGGCTAATTCTGAGACGAGCAACTGTTCTTAAATGTTAGGGTTTGGATAAGTAGGTTGAGATGATGGAAGACTTCAAACAGCTTCTAGTTAGATGAGGAAGAAACCGGAGGAAAACTCTGAGTCTTGAATATTCATACCTTCACCACCTGCACAGACAATGCCTCAGAAATGCTGGCTGAATGATTTCCCAGGACAGTATCTGCAGCCCTTCTTCAGGGATCATGTATCATGTCCACTCTGTCTCCACTTTTGACACATAGGAGAGACTCTGATGCCTGGAAATCCTAAAAAATGACGGTCCTTCTGGCAGCAATGCCAACAAGAAAATCACAACCACATCCAGCCTGTGCTAGTAGTCTCTCCAACAAACTTGCTGGAAAGAAAGGAAAATATTTGCAAACAGTGTTCTTTGAATATTCAATAACTAATTCTATATTTTTTAGTTCTTGATAGAAACTCCATTTTACTATGAAAACAATAGCCTAGTGGCCACTGTGAAGATGTATAGGATGGTCTGCCCAACACTAAACTACATTGTTTTTCTAGAAATTCTCACCCACCTTATTACCTGTGTTTCTCGTGAAATTGGATATATACATATATGCTTGTTTCTTACATGACCCATGAGCCTAACCACAGTTAATTTGTCCCACGGTGGGGCTTGTGGACTTCTTTGCTTGGGATTTTTAAAATTTCACAGTGAGAGTCTCCCCCTGGTGACTAAAGCTGAATGTACACAGAACAAAGTGTAGGCATGTTTCTGGCCTGCCTTTTCTGTGAGGAAAGAGAAGAGAGCTGACAACACATCAACAGGGCAGCAGAGGAGAGGCAGAGAGAGGGTCCTCATGCTCTTTGAGAACCAGGTTATTCCTGAGACCCACTTGGGGCTTCCCAGGTGACTCCATTGTAAAGACTGCCTGCCAATGGAAAAGATGCAGGTTCGATCCCTGAGTGGGGAAGATCCCTTGCAGAAGGAAATGGCAACCCACTCCAATATTCTTGCCTGGGAAATCCCATGGACAGAGGAGCCTGGCAGGCTACATTCCATGGGGTAGCAAAAAGTCAGACACAACTAAGTGACTTGAGCATTGACCCCCACATGAGACACGTATGCCTCCCTGCTCTTTCCCAGGCTTGGTTTTTCTAAAAAATATTTCCTTAAATTTTGTCACTCAACCCCATTCCTGACTGAGATGAACTACTTGGAATTCTGGTCTTTCACTTGTAACCACAGCCCTGACCAGAACAGGTATTTGAACAGCTTTCGGGTGATTAAAATGAATACACAAGAGAAATGAAGCAATTGCTCTAACTTCTCATTTTCTGGTGCCTGGTGCCTTTCTTAAACATGTGAATTTCAGTAGATATCCTCCAAGGGTCAGTTTTGTGATTTTTTTTTTATTTTAGCAAAACTTGGATTGAATTGTAATACACATACAAATCCAAACACTAATAAATCATGACTTTTCAGAAAATATATACATGGGTGTAACCAACACCCAGATCAAGAATGAGATATCTTTCAAATTGCTGTGATAAACCATAATAGGAAATCATATGAAGAACATATATGTGTATAACTATGAAAAATTAACACACCATTGTAAATCAACTATATTTCAATAAAATTGAAAATTAAAAAAAATAGAATGAGAACATTTCCCACAGCTGCTTCATGCCCCCTCTGCCAGGGGCATATCCCCCACCTCAGGGCAGGCACTCTTCTGACTTCTGACATCAGAGATTAGTTTTGCTTCATTTTATACTTGAAGGCATCCTACAGCACATTCTCTCTTGTGTCTGGCTTTTTTCCTCATTTGTGAGACATGTCCACACTACTGCATATGACTGTGGTTCACTCTCATTGCAGAGGTGTATCCACAGTTTTGTATTTTAAGTCTTACTTTCACTGAAGTAAAGTTAGGCTGGAACTCAGTACTAAGGACCCAGCAGAAGGAACTGATTGTTTGCCTGATGATCTATCAATCCTGATGGCGAAAGATATTAATTCAGGCAAACTGTCTGGACCTTTGCAGAAGAGAGAAATTCCTCCTCTGATGCTGGGAGTTTCACTGAGATTATTATACTGTTCCACTCGAGAGAGGACACCCAGGCTGCTTCCTTCATATGAAGGAGAAAAAACAACAAGTGACCTGCCTCTAATCCTTGTTCAGAACTGAGCTTTTGAAAGAAAAGCATGGCACAGCTCTTCTCAAAAGTGACCCTTGCAAAAATCCTAATCAGACAGCATATTGTTTATTTCAGCAGACAGCCTTCAGTGACTCAAAAGACAAATAACCCTGTACTTCAATTTGTATCATAATTTCTTGAAGACTACACCATCCTTTTAATTTGTACCAAGCAGGCAAACAGTAATTTATCCACAGGGCTCTTCTGTCAGACCTTTACTGCCCAGCCTAAAATATAGATTCTGAATATAATTTCCATCAACACTTGTAGGTTTCCTTCTTTAAGCTCCATGGGAATTAGAATGCAAATCATTACTAACTCCAGTTACCAACTGGTTTAACAAAGAAGAATTTCTTATTTTCCATCACAAGAAGTATGGAGCTCTGTTAAACTGGTCCACTGACAACATGGACCTAGGTTCTTTCTGTATCAGACTGTCCACAGGAGGGCACCCTACAGATACAAGGTGACTGAGGTCATTCCAAGAGACAAATGAAGAAGTAACAGCTTCCAGCTGCAAAAGAGGGCTTCCCTTGTGGCGCAGACAGTGAAGCATCTGCCTGCAATGCAGGAGACCCAGGTTCCATCCTTGGGTCAGGAAGTTCCCCTGGAGAAGGGAATGGCAATCCACTCCAGTGTTCTTGCTGGAAAAATCCCATGGACTGGGGAGCCTGGCAGGCTATACCCCATGGGGTCGCAAAGAGTCAGACTTGACTGAGTGACTTTCACATTCACACATTCACATTCGCAGCTGCAAAAGAAGCTCTCTCATACTCTCTCTTAACTCCTCTCCCTCAGAACCTCACACTCCTCATCAGTCAGAATTAAACTCAGACCTATTGGTGAAGCCAACCAAGAGTGAAAGGAATGGGGTAGAGCCTGCCAGGCTCCTCAGTCCATGGGATTTTTCCAGCAAGAACACTGGAGCATCCCATAAGCAGAGGAGCCTGTTTCTCTTCAGAGCTACAGTCCATAGGGTCTCAATGACTGGACTTTGAATCTTACTTTTCTTGTCAAATAGTGTCTCTCAACATCTACTCCCACCCAGGTAGAGCTCTGGCAGAGAGCTAAAGCTTAAAAATTCCAGAACAAATCTCTTATCTACATTTTTCTTCCTCCACCCCAAATAACTGATTCTGAGCCAGATGCCTGTAACTGCGGAAATGATTGGCCCCAGTGAGGCTCCTTAAACTCTGCCTCTCCTTCGTTCTTCCTCTGGCCTCAGAAATAACAGCTGCCTCTTAATTCCCATAACACTATTCTCACCACTAGTATAGTCATTACGATTGCAAGTTGCACACATATGGCTGCAGAATCACTAAAAATCCCTTTCTCGTTTTGCCATATCCTGAGTTCCACGAGGGCAGGGCCCCCTCTGCAGTCCTAGCTTCCAGTGCAGTACCAAGCACATAAGAAACATATATCAAGTGAAGGAACAATAAATGAATAAACAGCAGAGATCTTCTCTGCAAATGGACAATTAAAAGGTAAAAAGGAAAAATTATATAAAATTTCTTTCCTTAGCATAAGAGAGAAAGGAAAAGAGAGAAAATTCAGTATTTGTTGTTCAGTTGCTAAGTCATGTCTGACTCTTGGTGACCCCATGGACACAGCATGCCAGACTTCCCTGTCCTTCACCATCTCCCGGAGTTTGTGCAAACTCACGTCCATTGAGCCAGTGATGCCATTCACCCACCTCATCTTCTGTCATCCCCTTCTCCTCCCACCTTCAATATTTCCCAGCATTAGGGTCTTATCCAATGAGTCAGCTCTTCACATCAGGTAGTCAAAGTACTGGAGCTTCAGCTTCAGCATCAGATCTGCCAGTGAATATTCAGGGTTGATTTCCTTTAGGATTCACTGGTTTGATCTCCATGCAGTATAAGAAACTCTCAAGAGCGTTCTCCAGCACCACAATTGGAAAGCATTAATTCTTCCGCTCTCAGCCTTCTTTATGGTACAATTCTCACATCCCTACATAACTACTAGAAAAACCATAACTTTGACTATATGGACCTTTGTCAGCAAAGTGATGTCTCTGCTTTTTAATACACTGTCTAGGTTTGCCATAGCTTTTCTTCCAAGGAGCAAGCATCTTTTAATTTTGTTTCTGCAATCCCCATTGATTTTGGAGCCCAAGAAAATGAAATCTGACACTGTTTCCATTTTTTTCCCCATCTATTTGCCATGAAGTGATGGGACTGGATGCCTAGACTTTAGTGTCTTGAATGTTGAGTTTTAAGCCAGCTTTTTCACTCTCCTCTTTTACCTTCATCAAAAGGCTCTTTCACCTTCATCAAAGGGCTCTTTGATTCCTCTTCATTTTCTGCCATTAATGTGATATCATCTACCTGAGGTTGTTGATATTTCTCCCAGCAATCTTGATTCCAGCTTGTGAGTCATCCAGTCCAGCACTTTGTATGATGTACTCTGCATTTAACTTAAGTAAGCAGGATGACAATATACAGCCTTGACATACCCCTTTCCCCATTTTGAATCAGTCCAGTGTTCCATATCTAGTTCTAACTGTTGCTTCTTGTCCTGCATCCAGGTTTCTCAGGAAACAGGTAAAGTATTCTGGTATTCCCATCTCTTTAAGTAGTCTGGTATTCCCATCTCTTTCCACAGTTTGCTGTGATCCACACAGTCAAAGGCTTTGAAGTAGTCAATGAAGCAGAAATAGATTATTTTCTGGAATTCCCTTGCTTTTTCTATGATCCAGCGTATGTTGGCAATTTGGTCTCTGGTTCCTTTGCCTTTTCTAAATCTCTTCCTACATCTGAAAGTTCTTGGGTCACATATTGCTGAAGCTTAGCTTGAAAGATCTTGAGCATAATCTTGCTAGCATGTGAAATGAGTGCAATTGTATGGTAGTGTGAACGTTCTTTGGCATTGCCTTTCTTTGGGATTGGGATGAAAGCCACAGCAGTAGTCCTGTGGCCACTGCTGAGGCTTCCAAATTTGCTGGCATACTGAGTGCAGCACTTCAACAGCATCATCTTTTCAGATTTGAAAATCAGTGAAGGGGAACAGTAGTCTAATTCTCTTTGGGCTCAGTCATTCTGGAGAGTGTGTATAGCAAATGAAAATTCCTTGACACTCTTCTCATTAAGGCATGTGGTCTATGTCCCTTCCCCTTGAACCCGGGTCTATCTGAGTGTCTCGACTATAACCAACAGAATGCAGCAGAAATGACACGGTGTACCTCCAGAGGCTAAGCCAGAGAATGCCATGCTGCCTCCACCTGGTTCTCTTAGGAGGCTCACTGTGGGAAGTCGGCACCTGCCTCCACAGAAGTCTGACTACCTGGGACACACAAAGGCTTCTGGTCGGTCCCAGCTGGGTTTTCAGTCAACAGCCAGCATCAGCTGCCAGCCACATGTGTGAGTCACCCTGGACATCCAGCCCAGTTGTGCTTTGGACAGTTTCAGCCCCAGAGGACATTTGACAACACCACATGAAGGACCTTAGTGAGGATCACTGGAACTGTTTTGAAATGACTCACAAACTCATGAGCAAAATGAAAAGGCTATTTTAAACTCCTAAATTTGGGGTACGACTTATTACACATTAATAAGAACTAGTTCAATTGCCACTGTGGATTAAACTATAGAAAATCCTTGAATTTTTCTTCTGTATTCCTGAAGGGGGCAGTTGAGACCTCTGCCCATTTTCAAACCAAGCATACCCAAGGACATATAAGCCCAGCACTTCTCAGTGAGTGTCACAGTCCATAAATAAAAACATCCAGAGTGTATGCATGGAGAATCCAACAAAATATAAATTAAAAATCACAAACAGCTTCTGGAAAGGAAGCAGTCTCTCATTAATTAAGGTAAGAAATGCAAGACCTCTCTAAAAGGAAAGTCAGAAGGATAATGACTAGAGGCTTCTAGAAAGTGATGTTTCTTAGTTACTAAATGAATACTTGGTTAATAGAAAGGCTCAGAAATCATTCTCCTCTAAAAGAAAATAAAGGGAAAAAAACATCCACAGAAAATCTTGTGATGCCCCCATATAGAGCCACCATGCTGACTTCACCCCATACAACAACCCCATGACTAATCTCCAACAATTAGTCTGAACTTACAAATATTCTGTCCAGCCAAGGCAACAGTAGGAAACCTTTCCACATAGTCAAATTTTCCCCAATCAGGAGGGCTTGCAGGATTTGTAAATCAGACCTTTCAGTCGTACAAAGGCAAAGAAGGGCATGTGACCATTTGTTTTTCCTTGCTTTGTTTCCCTTCCTGTCAGGAACATGTCCCATCCATGTGCAGCTGAGGGGGAGGCTTCCTGAGTCGGTGCCCTTCCTTTCTGTTCATCTCCTCAGCACTCCCCTTGTTTGGGAAGGACTGGCCCAGCCTGGCCTGAGGGACAGTTCAAACAGAGCTGAGCTGTCATCATAGATCCGTCTGCCGGTCTGGCAGGCCAGGACCAGGGCAGCCCAAGGCGAAGAGCGCATGAGACAGGGATCTAGTTCCCAGGAATGACTCCTGCTCGGGGGCAGCTCCTGGTGTCTGTCCCTGGGACTGACATCTGGGAATGGTAACCCACTTCTTGGCAGCACCCCGGCTTGAGCAACCTTGTCACAGAGCTCTCCGAGCCATCCAGAGAAGCCATGCTGGCAAACTGTGCTCTGAAAAGCCACCCTGGACACTCCTGGAGGTTACCACAGAGAATGGAGCTGGGGGGGCAGAGGGGTGAGGTGAGTGTAGCTCTCAGCCCCACACGCACATCACAACCAGAATGTTGCCTCTTTTTGCTGTTTCACATATTTGACTTCAAACACTTCATACAAAAAAAAGAAGTGCTGCCCCTAAAAATTTTTTAGAAAAATTTCTACTCTCTAACTCCAGAGTAGAAAGAGAATGAGAAGAGAATCAGAAGGCTGTGGGCTTAAAATCCAGCTCTGCTACCCCTTACTGGTACTCATTAAATGTCTCTGTCACACCCATCTCACACCCTAGCAAGGTCATGCTCAAAATTCTCCAAGCCAGGCTTCAACAGTACATGAACTGAGAACTCCCAGATGTTCAAGCTGGGTTTAGAAAAGGCAGAGGACTGGTGTAAAGTGGTACCTCATTGTAGTTTTGATTTGCATTTCTCTGATAATGAGTGATGCTGAGCATCTTTTCATGTGTTTGTTAGCCATTTTTATATCTTCCTTGGAGAAATGTCTGTTAAGTTCTTTGGCCCACTTTTTAATTGGGTTGTTTATTTTTCTAGAATGGAGCTGCAGGAGTTGTTTGTAAATTTTTGAGATTAATTGTTTGTCTGTTGCTTCATTGGCTATTATTTTCTCCCATTCTGAAGGCTGTCTTTTCACCTTGCTTATAGTTTCCTTTGTTGTGCAAAAGCTTTTAATTTTAATTAGGTCCCATTTGTTTATTCGTGTTTTTATTTCCAATATTCTGGGAGGTGGGTCTTGGAGTATCCCGCTTTGGATTATAGCAGAGAGTGTTTTGCCTATGTTATCCTCTAGGAGTTTTATAGTTTCTGGTCTTATGCTTAGATCTTTGATCCATTTTGAGTTTATCTTTGTGTATGGTGTTAGAAAGTGATCTAGTTTCATTCTTTTACAAGTGGCTGTCCAGTTTTCCCAGCACCACTTGTTAAAGAGGTTGTCTTTTCTCCATTGTATATTCTTG